>OX465442.1:4091998-4626998 GCA_950005045.1 Agrotis exclamationis
AATAATATATTTTTTACGTTATTATTCAAGCAAGTTTGGCATATATCATTTCTTCCCAGAATTTGATCCTATATTAGCAACACCAACGAATGGTGTAATAATACAGGGTGCGATTTTTTTTCCAACATCAGCAGGTTCGATTCCTGGCCAGGATTATTGAATTTTCTAAAAGTTTTTGTCAAAATCGGCCTCGAAACTCCTAGATTTCAACGTTTTTCGATATTCCTCAAAGTTTCGGAAATAGCCACCCACGCCCCGTTGAAAAATTGACACTGTATATCGATGGCCGCTTATAAAAAAAGGCACCAATTTTTCGCTTGGCTTTTGGTCGGTGAATTCCTCTCAAGCGATAATTTATTAGTAGACTAGTGTTTGCCCACGGCTTCGCTTGCGTTAATTTCAAATTTGAGAAACAATACGGATGGTGTAAGTGGCGCCATCTGCACCAATTCAAAACACAAATAACAGAAAGATTTGATTGCTTTTGAACAATTAACATTCCTACACCTCAAACAATAAATTACAGTTTAAAAAAATATCCAAAACATTAGAAAAAAATAAAATTGAAACTAATATTGAAATAAAAGTACATATTATACATCAATTTATTTTTATTATTTGAAACTCTCAGAATAAATAAAAACGAAAATAAAAGAAACGCAAAAAGTGAAATAGAAAAATGAAAGAAATGATCCCGAGACCCAATGAACGAAAGACAAGCAGGTTCCTTACCAAATTGGCTGGGTCGCTGATAAATGCTTTCAATTAGCGGTTCAACAAATGTCAACAATGAATGAAAATCAACATATTATTACATTGCTAATCCCCCAAGGGGAATAGCGTAATTATATGTACACCTATTAATTGAAGAGCAGTTTAAGGAATTTTTGAGGAAAAATTGAATAAATATTATCCAGTAGTTAAGCCACCAACTCAAAACATACATTTAAAAACAACATAATTCAAAATTGCTTATCTCCCAGTGACAATAGCGTAATAATACATAGCCTATTAACAGAAGCATATTATTAGGAATATTTGAGGAAAATTTGATAGGAAAGTTTTCAGTAGTTTAGGAATTAACGCAAAAGAAAAAGCCGCAAAAAATTCTGGAAAAAAAAGTTGATTTGTCATTGAATCGATCCCTTATTTCGAAAAAAATACAAAAAGAAAAAAATATTCAATGTACAGGAATGACAGCTCTACGATTTTATTATATGTATAGATAGATATAGACTACATCACAGAGTTGTATCATAAAGATTTGTATTCAAAAGTTGGTGGGATAAGATGCGGTAGGGCTCCAAACATGTGTCACCATTGCGAAGATCGCCCGGAGGACACAGTAGAGCATACGGTGCAAGACTGCCCCGCTTGGGCAGAGCACCGCCGTGTCCTCACGGCAGCGATAGGCGGAGACCTCTCGCGCCCGGCATTGGTCGAGGCCATGCTGCGGGGCGAGACGGAGTGAGAAGCGGTCGCCTCCTTCTGCGAAGCAGTAATGCTCGTTAAGGAGGAGGCGGGCCGTGAGAGAGAGAGGACAGCGTCCTCCCTCCGCCCCACCCGCAATGGTAGACGCCCACGGCGTCGGACGTCGCAAGACGATCTCCGGCCACCGTAGGCGCGGGCATGCGGGCGGCGAGTAAAGGGCAACTCGCCGCCCGACCATGGACCATGCCCGGGTCGACGGCGCGTTGTGTTCCACGCGTGCCTCAAAGAGCGTCAGCACGATGACGGGGCCCCGCCCAAGAGGGCCAAAGTCTGCCGGGGTCGCGGGACTTATCTCATTACCGTGACCCCGGAACACAAAGGGCTATTGAAGGACACCGTGGATTTTAGTCAGTACAAGTCTGACAGGTCTGACAGTCCCTCCCGCCCTGCCCGGGGTGGGAGGACTCATTTGATGATTTTACCACGCTAAAAAAAAAAAAGGCTCCAAACATGACGAAAGAAAATTTGCATTCAGTTATTTCCTCCAAACTGAAAACTTGTTTATATTAAAGATAACCCATTATCACGAGAAAAAAACAATCAGCTGGCTATACAATACAATACAATATTTATTTATTTCTCTCAGAAAAAGTTACAAAATTGATTCATGGTTTAGGTTAAATCAGGTTACAACCTTTGTGAGAGCTGGAGTCTATAGTGGGTACGGGACCTGTATGACAGATCTCCAGGCTCTCACCCTCTAGGACCAATGTAAAAAATGGAGTCTATGCATATTAATTATTAAAAATCGAAAAAGAAGCTGAGAGGAAAAATTAAAACCAAAAAAGAAAAAAAAGGGGGCTGTGAAGAGTGGTGTAATGTAAGGCGTATCTGTGTGTGCTGTATATATGCGAATGTATTATTGTTACAATGGATGTATGGGTGTGTAATAAAATGTAAGGAAGTCTATACGTAGAAAAGATTTTCTAAATGTAGATGTTATTTAAATATAGTTAAGATATTTTCAGTTTCAACATAATTTAAATCAAGGAGCCAGTTTGTTATTGTTGTTTTACATTTAGATTTACTCATAGGGTATATATTTAAAATTTTGTTGGTATTGTTATATACATGGCTGCCGAGGAAGCGGAAGAATCGCTGAGCCAAACAACAATTAGTACGGATTGTGGGACAGACAGAATGTTTACGTCGTTGGGAGCTTAATTTAGATGGGTCGTAGGGGGTCTGGCCGTGTGTGGTCATGAGAAGATTAAGTATGAATAATTAACGAACAGAAAGAACCCTACAAGTTTTGTAAAGATCTGTGGTTGGAAAGCGGTAGGGTAACTGCCAACCAACCTTCAGGAGTGCTCTTTGAGCATGTTCTAATTTAAGCATGTGAGTCTTTCCCGAACCACCCCAACTCACTATACAATATTGAATGAGCGATTGGCAAAGGGCCAGATAAACAAGTCTAAGCACCTTAGTGTCAGCGACGTGACGGAGGTTCTTAAAGACAAAAATTAACCTGCGCAACCGTTTGGTAAGTACGTCAATGTGAGAACAAAATGTCAAACAGTCATCCACCTGTACACCCAAATACTTAATGCTACTTACTCACTTAAGATGAGGGCAATTACAGATGAAGCTGTGAGATGAAATACGAGTACAAGAGTGGACTACCAAAGAATAGGAAGAGGGAAAGGGTTTTCCAGCGTTTGTAAGTGAAAACGTAAGGTAATTCGTTTTCTCGACATTCAAAGTGAGCAGGTTCTGTGCCAACCAATTAGTGACTAAATCGAGTCCGGATTGTGCATATTGAAAAACCTTATCCCAAGTGTTCCCGGAAAATATGAGGGCAGTATCATCAGCATAGGTGTAGATGGAAGTGTTAGGAAGATTTAACTGGCAAAGGCCATTAATATAGATGAGAAAAAGGGTTGGTCCGATAATACTGCCCTGGGGAACCCCATAGACTATTGGCAGTTCGTTACTCTTCCAATCACCTATCCTGAGGCATTGTCGTCTGCCAGTGAGATCACTCTTAAAGAGAGAAAGTTGAGTGCCTCTTATGCCGAGTTTTTCAAGCTTGACAATGAGGGTAGGGACAGAAATCGTGTCGAAAGCTTTCGTCAGATCCAGGAATACGCCAACGACCTTCTGTTTTCCATCTAGTTTAGTGACAATGTAGTTTGTTAGGTCTAACACAGCATTACTAGTGGAAATTCCTGAGCGAAAACCATATTGAGACGATGAGAGCAGATGATTATTATTCAGGTATTTGACAAGTCTGTTATTCATCAGCCTCTCAAGTAATTTTGATAGAGTGGGTAAGATAGAAATAGGTCTGTAATTGTTTACACGATCTCTGTCCCCTCCTTTATGCACCGGGTGCACTACTGCCAGCTTAAAAGCATTTGGAAAAGTGCCTGAAGCTAGGTTATATATATAAGTTAAACGAGGAAGGAGAATACTTTTAAATTTCTTAAGAAATGTGCCTGATATGTCATCAGAACCCACCGCACAGTCACTTCTGAGATTTATAATTAAAAGATCCAGTTCAGATTCATCTGTTGCTAACAGCACAAATGAATTTTGGCACGCTTGCAGATCATCAGATGGATGGTTGGTTGTTGCAGAGACAGGTATGTTTTCAGCTAAAGTACGTCCAATGTTTGCAAAGTAAGAGTTTACTTCATTAACGCTCTGCTCTGGGTCGGTAGATGAGAGGAGACCGTTGGCATGGGTTTTGACTTTTGCAGTATGGGTAATAGTTTTTATGGCCTCCCAGAGTTTTTTATTATTATTTTGTGCGTCAGTAATTTGAGCTTTGTTGTAATTATTTTTCACAGGTTTAATCAGCCTAGAACAGTAGTTTCTGTATCTTTTAAATGTTTGTAAAATTTCATTTTGAAGTTTTGTTTAAATTTCTCATGCAAATTGTCACGATTCTGTAGGCATCTTAGCCCTGGAGTCATCCAGGATTTGCTCAGCCTTTAGCGGTTGGGCACTACTTTCATTGTTGAGTTAAAAAAAAAATCCATTACCCGTGTTTTCCTTTTCTTATGCAGAGAAAAATAGGGTTTGTTAAGTTTATCAAGAAAAAATAAAATTGTGTCATGGTCAGTTATCGACGTATGGGCGACGAAACAAAAGGCAGGTTTCCGCGTCTTTAAAATTAAGTGGTCCAAACTGTAGTTATTTGTTTTTATACCATTTGTTAGGGACCTATCTAGGACTTTGAAATAAAGCAATGGACTGTAGTTACAATAATTAATTATATTATAATAATCCAAATTATTTATATCAGCCCATAGTGTCCCACTGTTGGGCAAAGGCCTCCCTCCACTCTTTCCACTTCTCACGGCTTTCTGCGACCGTGGTCCAGTCCTTCATGAAGCGGTCTAAGTCATCTCGACATCTTCGCTTGGGCCTGCCACGACGTCGAGTTCTCCCTTCTGGCACCCAATCGGATGTATGTTTTGCCCAGCGATTGTATGGCATTCGACATACGTGGCCAGCCCAGTCCCATTTCAGCTTGGCAGCTTTCTCTCCCACATCGGCAATATGCGTTAAGGAACGCAGTACTGTGTTTCTTATGCGGTCTGAAAGTTTGACTCCCAAAATTCTGCGTTCCATGCGTCGCTGGCAAACCGCGAGCGTGGACTTCTGAAGATTTGTCAAAGACCAAGTTTGTGCACCGTACGTGAGGATGGGGAGGATGCAAACGTCCATGAGTTTCCGCTTTAGCGACAAAGGAAGTTCTCCCTTCATCAGGTCTTTCATGGACCAAAAGCTCTTCCAGGCGTTTTCGGTCCGACGTAGAATTTCCTTATCTTGCCTCGCCTGGAATGAGACTATTTGGCCCAAATATACGTATTCATGGACGTAGTCCACCCTAACACCCTCGACGTAAAGATGGCGTTTTGTGCTGTTGGTCATAAGTTTGGTCTTTGACATGTTCATTTCCAGTCCGACCTCGCGGCTTGCATCGTTTAGCTGTTCTAGCATCTGTCCGAGCTCCGAAGCAGAAGAGGAGAACAAGACTATGTCATCGGCGAAACGAAGATTCGTTAGTCTTCTCTCTCCGATAACAACGCCCTTCTCGCTCCAGCTAGCTCCAAGCGTTTTGAAGACCTCTTCTAGGACGGATGTGAAGAGTTTAGGCGAAAGTGGATCTCCTTGTTTGACGCCTTTATTGATTCGGAAAGACGGACCAACGGTTTCTATTTTTATGGCGGCTGTACTGTTTATGTAGATATGCTTCAAAAGGCTGATATAAGTTTTGTGGATGTGATGTGAATTTAAACTTTCGAATATCGATTTATGTTTGATGCTATCAAATGCTTTGGAGTAGTCTACGAAGGCTGAATAACCAATCCAAATAGGTTAACAATAATACTGATACGTTGGTGAGCTAAGGAGTGCGCGCGCGTGCCGTCGGTGGAGATCGGTTGCGAAGTGATGTTATGATTGGGGTTGGGAAAAATAACTATAAACTTTAATTTGCAGCGATTTTTAGGGTTCCGTAGCCAAATGGCAAAAACGGAACCCTTATAGATTCGTCATGTCTGTCTGTCTGTCCGTCCGTATGTCACAGCCACTTTTTGTCGAAAGTATAAGAGCTATCCCGTTGAAACTTGGTAGGTAGATGTATTATGTGAACCGCACTGAAATAGAAATACGAAACGTACCGAGATCTGAAGGTGAGACAAAAGATGACCTCTGTGATTTGGTTGTCAATTTGGGACAATCTTTGAATCTAGATATTAATCAAACTAACTTGAAAGATGTACATAGAGTAAAAGCTAAGATAGTTCGAACCCAATTATTGTGAATTTTAACTCTGTCATAACTAGGGATAAGGTGATAAAAGGAGTCAAGATGTTCAATAAAACAAAAGACAAAGGAGAAAAACTCAACACCACCCACCTTAAGTTCAAGAACAAGCAACCAATTTATGTGTCAGAAAGACTAACTTTAAATACTCAGAAATTGTACTACTTAGCCAGAACACAGCATAAAAACTATGGGTATGATTACTGTTGGACTTCATATGGCGTGATTTATATGCGCAAGAAAGATGGAGACCCCCAGATTCGTATAAACTCGGAAGAAGATTTTCTAAAGCTTGGACCCGCTGGTGGTAATTGACTGATACTGATCCCAGGGGAATCTTGTATGTTTACTAAACCCTTTTATCGTTGTTTATCTCTTAATTGCATGTATGTAAATATCACGCTTATTACATTATATAATAAATTCATAACAATACATAAAACACTGTCACAATACATACAATCCAACACAAGCAAACATGAAAACTACACTACGACCTATGATATAATATATTTATTTCTCTATACACAGTCACACACTCAATTTTACACAAACAAAATATTGAGCCCAAAACTTGATATTCCTAATCATTCATATAAATATACACTCGCTCTGTGCATATTCACTAAATCAAATAGCGTAACATTAATTTATAAGAAAAAACACATGCCTAAAATTGTGACATATCTGCTTATATTTCACCAATGGCTCCCATAAATAATATAATTCAGGAAATTGATGATGTGTCGGTGACTAAATCTTATAGATGTGACCCGGAATCGTGTGGCAATTTAATTAAATCTACTTCTAAAGCATTGACTGTAATTTCACAAAATATTCGCAGCATCTATAAAAATATGGACGGTTTTATTGTTTATCTGGCTAGGCTTACACTTAAACCTGACATAATCATCTTAACTGAATGCTGGTTGAATGAGCATAAATCACCACCACTTTTAAGAAAAGTCTAAATCAAAATGATGGAATTGTCATATATGTGAACAGTGGCATCAAGTGTTCTGTGGAGGAACCTGATCCTGTAGGAGCAAATTTTTTGTTACTTACAATAAACAACGACATTACCATCCTGGCTACGTACAGATCTCCATCTATTTATTGCATCGACAATTTTCTGAATTCTATTGATAGCATACTTCGTCATATTAATTGCAACAACGTTATTATAATTGGAGATGTAAATATAGACATTAAGCTTGATAACAGTGACAGAAATAGCTCTTCTTATTTAAATCTCACGGCAGAGATGGGTCTCCTCCCGGGGCATTTGCTGCCAACTAGGTTGGGCAATTGTTTGGATCACGTTATGATTAAAACAAATAGATCAGCCACAGTCACTGTCATAGAGTCCACAGTCACGGATCACGATTCGGTTCTTGTTAGTTTAGCGTGTAAGCGTGACAAAATAAGGAAATCGAATATAATTGAAAAAACAGATTTTGATGCAACTATAAAACAATTAGAATCTATGGATTTCTCTTTTGTCTCTCCTTTAGCTAATGCTGAAGAAGCTGCAACTCTTTTTACCGAAAACTTAACTTCTGCAATCAAATCTAACACAACTTCTAGTATTATCCCTGGTCGTAAAAAAACCATAAAACCATGGATCACACCTGGTTTGGTTCGATGTATACGACATCGTGATAAGCTACATATTAAGGTTAGAAAAAATCCCAATAACCCGGTCTTTGAAGTCATATACAAACGCTACAGAAACTTCTGTAATGCCCTTTTGCGAAAGCTTAAAATAAATTATGAAAAAAATCTCTTAAAGAATGCAAGAAGTAGTAAGGAAACGTGGTCAGCTATAAAATCAATTACTGGTACATCCAAGCAAAAATCTCCTGCTGATGATTTATTAAAGAATAGCAATAGTCCCCATGATGCCGTTGAAACTGTAAACAACTTTTTTGCGGATGCCGGAAGGTTACTTGCCGACAGGATCAAAAGCTCTGATAGTCCCGAAATCACCATGCCTACTACAATTGATTTCAGTGGACCTCGCGTCCAGAATTCTATGGTACTGCTCCCACCAAGCGAATCAGAAATAGAAACCCTTATCATGAACCTTAAAAATGACTCTGCAACAGGCTGGGACTCTATTTCAAATAAGTTTCTTAAAATGTCAAAACATATTATCGTCCCGCACTTTACCACGATCGTTAAGCTGTGTATAGAGCAGGGTGTTTTTCCTCGTGTATTTAAAAGGGCGCTCATCACTCCTGTGTACAAGAGTGGAGATCGAGAAAGCGTAACAAACTACCGACCAATTTCCGTGTTGCCAGCACTCTCTAAAGTACTAGAAAAAGTATTAAATAGCCAACTAAAAAATTTTTTAGAAAAACAGAATATTTTATCTGATTCCCAATTTGGCTTTAGGGCTGGTAAAAGTACAGATGGAGCTGTTAACTCGTTGGTAGACTATGTTACAGCTTGTCTAGACAGTAAACAAAAGTGTGTCGGAGTTTTTATTGACCTAGCCAAGGCCTTTGATACTGTCTCGATCTCGACTCTTGTTGACAAGCTGGAGAGGTGCGGAATAAGGGGAACAGTCCTTAAAATCTACAAAGACTTTCTTACTGGCCGCCTGCAGAGGGTTAAAGTGGGTAGTGCTGTTAGTTCGGATGTCGCAGTCACATACGGAGTCCCACAAGGTAGCATTCTCTTCCTGATTTATATAAATGACCTATGTCAAATGACACTGAATAAAGGAAAAATATTTACTTATGCCGATGACACAGCCTTGGTGTTTCAGGGAGAGACTTGGGATGCAGTTCAACAAAATGCGGAGATGGGACTCCATAAAGTCTGCTTGTGGCTGAGACATAATCTTCTAACAATTAACATTCCGAAAACCTCATTTGTACAGTTCACTAGCGCTCGTGTAAAACAGCCCAATGTGGCAGTTCGGATTCACACATGCAAAACACCTTTTACACAACAGTGCGTGTGTACGACTCTGAACAAATCCAAGACGGTCAAGTACCTTGGAGTTCTTTTAGACGAGAAAATATGTTGGCAACCACATATCGAGATGGTTTCGTCGCGAGTCAGAAAACTTACATGGGTGTTTAGAAATCTGAGATATGTGGCTGATAGTGATCTTCTCCGTTTAGTTTATTATGCATTAGCACAATCGGTTATTGGCTACTGTATTGGAGTTTGGGGAGGTGCATGTAAAACGCATCTGTTACGCCTGGAAAGAGCACAACGGTCCTTGCTGAAAACAATGTTGTTCAAGCCATACAGATTTCCCACAAAGACATTATATGAGTTGTGCCGGGTACTTACAGTAAGAAAACTTTTTATTTTCCAGACCATTACTAAAAAACACACATCTATTCTATATGATCCATGTAAATGCCGAAATAAGCGAACAACTCCAAATATAATTGAAACGATTAAATCCCGCACGGCTTTCGCAAGACGGCAGAATGCTTTTCTTTCCGTATATTTATATAACAAAATAAATAGAATCCTAAACATTTATCCGCTAACACTACACGAATGTAAACTTAAAGTGAAGAACTGGCTTTTTACTCTTGATTATGAGGGTGTAGAGATAATAATAAATAACAATTAATTTAATTACATAGGAACACATTAATTCATAAAACACATACATACACCAACTCACCACAAACACACACACACACACACACACACGCGCGCACACGTAGATACACACCTTCCACACACACTCAGCGTGATAAATACCCTGTTAATTTTAATTCATTTTAATTAATTTTTTATTTAATTTGATTGATTCTAATTTAATTTATTAATTCTAAATAATGATTTATTATTGAATGAAATTATATAATTGTACTTTACAGCACTTGAGCATGTCTATTCTAAGTTGACATTATTATCTAAGCCAAATAAAATGGGAGAGGGCGCTGACTCCTGACATACAGGTATTCCTAGTTTAGGAGTCAGAGGCTTCAACAAGTTAAATGTAACGTAAATTATGTCAATAAAGAATTATTATTATTATTATTAGGATTTTCAAACAAAAATAAAAACAAAACAAATTTTGGGGGTGCCCCCCATACTTAGAATTGAAACTGAAATTTTTTTTTTCACCAAACCCATACGTGTGAGGTATCTATGGATAGGTCTTTAAAAATGATATTGAAGTTACTAACATCATTTTTTTCTAAACTGACCAGTTTGCACGAGAGACCCTTCCAAAGTGGTAAAATGTGTGTCCCCCCCCTGTAACTTCTAAAATAAGAGAATGATAAAACTAAAAAAATATATAATGTAGACCTCAACAAAAACTTCCAACGAAAATTGGTTTGGATGAGATACAGTTAGCAGTTTTTGAGATATAGTACATTATCAAAAACTGCAAATATAACTTTGCCATTCATACAAACACTATGAAAAACAAAGTTATTTTTATTGTTTGTGTATATTACTTACTAATCTATGCTTGCTACTACGGAACCCTTCATGGGCGAGTCCAACTCGCACTTGACCGGTTTTTTATTTCTAACGTCTATTTTTTCTGTAATGACATAAAAGAGTTTTTCTTTTTAATAAAGACAATCTGACTCATCTCTAAAAAAAGTATCTATATCCACAACATCCTCCGGCCCCGCGAGAAAGCGGAATAATACACTACACTATTAGGGAATAATAAAAGTAAAAATTATAAATACCTCATGGGCAGTTTGACCAGCCGACCAGAACGAGTGACATGCTCTTTAGTAGGCAGCTGCTGTGCAGGTGTAGTGGTTGGCACATCCCTATGACGAACCTCTAAAGGGAAGAGACGCTGTAGAGGTCTGATTAATTCGCCTTTTGCGGTTCTAACCCGTGCTACACGCCTATGACCATCCACCCCTTGCAACATCTCTACAACCATACCTAATGGCCATTTAACCCTCTTTGTACCAAATAACTCCTGTTTGGACCACTTAATTTTAAAGACGCGAAAACCTGCCTTTTGTTTCGTCGCCCATACGTTGATAACAGACCATGACACAATTTTATTTTTTCTTGATAAACTTAACAAACCCTATTTTTCTCTGCATAAGAAAAGGAAAACACGGGTATTGGATTATGACAAGATTAAATTGGACCTACTCCAGGCAGATTTTAGCCCTGTATATGCCTCCCCAGATGTTAACGAAGCCACAGATTTATTTATTAATACTCTCAATCAAATTGTAATTCGAAACTCAACAATGAAAGTAGTGCCCAACCGCTAAAGGCTGAGCAAATCCTGGATGACTCCAGGGCTAAGATGCCTACAGAATCGTGACAATTTGCATGAGAAATTTAAACAAAACTTCAAAATGAAATTTTACAAACATTTAAAAGATACGGAAACTACTGTTCTAGGCTGATTAAATCTGTGAAAAATAATTACAACAAAGCTCAAATTACTGACGCACAAAATAATAATAAAAAACTCTGGGAGGCCATAAAAACTATTACCCATACTGCAAAAGTCAAAACCCATGCCAACGGTCTCCACTCATCTACCAACCCAGAGCAGAGCGTTAATGAAGTAAAATCTCACTTTGCAAACATTGGACGTACTTTAGCTGAAAACATACCTGTCTCTGCAACAACCAACCATCCATCTGATGATCTGCAAGCGTGCCAAAATTCATTTGTGCTGTTAGCAACAGATGAATCTGAACTGGATCTTTTAATTATAAATCTCAGAAGTGACTGTGCGGTGGATTCTGATGACATATCAGGCACATTTCTTAAGAAATTTAAAAGTATTCTCCTTCCTCATTTAACTTATATATTTAACCTAGCTTCAGGCACTTTTGCAAATGCTTTTAAGCTGGCAGTAGTGCACCCGGTGCATAAAGGAGGGACAAAGATCGTGTAAACAATTACAGAACTATTTCTATCTTACCCACTCTATCAAAATTACTTGAGAGGCTGATGAATAACAGACTTGTCAAATACCTGAATAATAATCATCTGCTCTCATCGTCTCATTATGGTTTTCGCTCAGGAATTTCCACTAGTAATGCTGTGTTAGACCTAACAAACTACATTGTCACTAAACTAGATGGAAAACAGAAGGTCGTTGGCGTATTCCTGGATCTGACGAAAGCTTTCGACACGATTTCTGTCCCTACCCTCATTGTCAAGCTTGAAAAACTCGGCATAAGAGGCACTCAACTTTCTCTCTTTAAGAGTGATCTCACTGGCAGACGACAATGCCTCAGGATTGGTGATTGGAAGAGCGACGAACTGCCAATAGTCTATGGGGTTCCCCAGGGCAGTATTATCGGACCAACCCTTTTTCTCATCTATATTAATGGCCTTTGCCAGTTAAATCTTCCTAACACTTCCATCTACACCTATGCTGATGATACTGCCCTCATATTTTCCGGGAACACTTGGGGTAAGGTTTTTCAATATGCACAATCCGGACTCGATTTAGTCACCAATTGGTTGGCACAGAACCTGCTCACTTTGAATGTCGAGAAAACGAATTACCTTACGTTTTCACTTACAAACGCTGGAAAACCCTTTCCCTCTTCCTATTCTTTGGTAGTCCACTCTCGTACTCGTATTTCATCTCACAGCTTCATCTGTAATTGCCCTCATCTTAAGCGAGTAAGTAGCATTAAGTATTTGGGTGTACAGGTGGATGACTGTTTGACATTTTGTTCTCACATTGACGTACTTACCAAACGGTTGCGCAGGTTAATTTTTGTCTTTAAGAACCTCCGTCACGTCGCTGACACTAAGGTGCTTAGACTTGTTTATCTGGCCCTTTGCCAATCGCTCATTCAATATTGTATAGTGAGTTGGGGTGGTTCGGGAAAGACTCACATGCTTAAATTAGAACGTGCTCAAAGAGCACTCCTGAAGGTTGGTTGGTAGTTAGAAAGAAAGAAAGAAATTTACATTTATTGGTATAGATACGGGGCATACACAATAATAAATATGCAAAAAGTAGAATTAACAAGTGTTTTTTTTTTTTTTTATAGAAATAAAATAACCTAAATCCACTTGTTACACAATATTGTTTGCCCCACGGCTGCTCCAAACAGGCCCAGTTCAGCATAAATGTCAGGCAACTAAGTGCCTGACGCTGGTTTTCAACTGGACCTGGTTGAGAAGTGGGTACGCCGAACCAGTTTTGTGTGTGTAGACTGCCTAATACTTATACATATAAATACATTATGTATAAATAGATAATTATATGTGTTAACAATTTATTAGGAAATAATACATAATTATAAAATAAATCCTTATTGAGTATAAAATAATAATAAGCAGGTACCTACAAAAACAATATTTATGCCGGTGCATTTCAAATTGTAAATGTTGTTCTGTATCGCCAATATCATAGTTTATAAACTAGTAGCGCCCTCTACCCTAAAGCATGTAGTACTATACCTTTTTTAGTTCTTTTGTCTGTGACTCAAGCGTTTAATTTACTAGAGGTTATGTGCCCAGTGATTTTAAGTTTTCTCGCAAGTTTTTCTGACATTACAACTATTATACTAGTGGAAATAGACCTTGCAGATTGAGTTAAACTGTGATAAACGCTGTGACTGTGAAAATGACGACGAACTACATTGTCAGCGTGCCTAAATTGAAAGGGCGGGAAAATTACACCGAGTGGGCCTTCGCGGCTGAGAATTTCCTTGTGCTAGAGGGAATGTCTGATTTAATCAAATTGGAGACTGTACCAGCACAAATAGGAGCAGCAGGAGACGCGAAAACCAAAGCCAAGGTGATTCTGACAATAGACTCGTCGCTGTATGTGCACATCAAAAGTGTACAAACGACCCATGAGCTGTGGAAAAAAACTGAAGAACCTATTTGATAACTCAGGATTCACGAGGAGAATCAGTTTACTGAGAAGTTTGATTTCCATCAGACTCGAAAATAGTGTGTCAATGACTTCGTACGTGACTCAAATCGTCGAAACGAGCCAAAAGTTGAGTGGTACGGGTTTTAACATCAATGATGAGTGGGTCGCATCGCTTTTGTTAGCGGGATTAACAGAAAAATATTCCCCTATGATAATGGCGATCGAGCATTGCGGCATATCATTAACAGCGGACGCCATTAAAACAAAGTTGTTAGACATGGAAGAAAGCGGAAATGGCGACAATAGCACTTCAAGCTCTAGTGGCGCGTTTGCGAGTTATAAGAAGAACCGGAATGTTGGTAACGCTGCGACCAAAGACAACGCCCAGACGTCAAAGTCAAAACCAAAAACAATAACGTGCTATAAATGTAAACAAACAGGACATTACCGTAACCAGTGTACATTTTCTAACAAAAATACATAATAATAATAATAATGTTTTTATTGACATAAAAAGATTACACATTTTAGTTTTAAACCCTGACTCCTGAGCTAGGTGAGACCTGTGTTACAGGAGTCAGTGCCTTCACCCATTCTTAAAAATAACAATTTATGAAATAAATCGAACAAGTGTGGTGTGTGTTTTGCTTGTGTGTGTGCGCGTATGTCTGTAGAGTGTGTGTGTGTGTGTCTATGTGCGTGAGTGTGTGTGTGTATGGGTGCGTGAATGTGTGTGTGTGTGTGTGTATGGGTCTGTATGTGTTTGTGTGTGTGTTTATTGGCCTGTGTGTTATACATACATAATACATAGTATATACATTTTATTATATACTGTACTGTTCAACTGTCATCAATACTGTTCTTTTATAAAGTTTTCTGTCTGCAGGTAGTCTAAAGTTTGAAGCCATGAATTTACTTTAACCTTAGTTTTGTATTTTGTTAGAGGGTTAATGTTAAGAAAATTATTTATTTTGTTATATATGTAAGTAGATAAATGTAGTCGTTGCCGTCGAGCGGATGCCGTCTTAAAGTTCATGGTGCTACATACCTTACCGATAGTTCTCTTATATTTCATTGCATGATTTACTGGTGTGATTTCGTGTTGTTTTAATGTAAGATTGAGAAGGTATAATTGTCTCACAGTTAGTACTTCGCAACTTTCATACAGACTTTTTGTAGGGAACCGGTACGGCCTGAAGGACATCACTTTTAACAGAGATCGTTGGGCTCTCTCGAGGCGTATCATGTGTGTTTTGCACGCTCCTCCCCATGCTGTAATGCAGTATCCCACTATTGACTGTGCTAGTGCTAGGTAGACAGTCCGGAGAAGCTTAAAGTCGGCCACTTCTCGTAGTTTTTTAAAAGCCCATATTAGTTTCCTAACACGGGAAGCAATTTGATCAATATGGTACCGCCAACTAAGACCCTCATCCAGAATCACCCCTAGGTACTTCACTTTATTTAGTTGTGTGATTGGGAGACATGAGCAAGGATTACTATTATTAGCGGCATCACAAGAATGCGCTTTGAGCCTTATTTCTAGTGGTTTGGTTTTGGCGAAAGTAAATTGAAGAAATGACGTTTTCGAGATGTTAAGACTTAGTATACATCAAATACAAATAAAAATGAAAGTACAAAGAGTAACGCGTTTAGTGCTGTGTTCCTGAATGGTGAATTTTGTAAAAGTGACTGGTATATTGACTCCGGGTCGAGTGTTCATCTTACTGCAAATGAAGAATGGTTGTCGAATGTGTCGAGTGATCATAAGATCAAACAAATTGTCGTGGCAAATAAAGATAAAGTACCTGTATTATGTACTGGAGATGTGCAGATTACGACAAGGACGCGCACCTGTCAATATGATATAACAGTGGAAGGTGTATTATGCGTGCCGAAGTTGACTACAAATCTACTGTCTGTTAGTCAACTTATATCAAAAGGAAATAGAATTTCATTTAACAATGATGGTTGTGAGATTTTCAACAAAGCAGGAGTTCTGGTGGCTACAGCAAGTCTGTTAAATGGGGTGTATAAACTAAATATGCCTCAAAATTGTTTATCAGCTGCAGTGATGGTGTCCAGTGAAGTTTGGCATAGACGTCTAGGTCATGTCAACAGCCAGTATTTGAACAAGATGCAAGATGCTGTACAGGGATTGACACTTGATGGTAAGACTGAAATATCCAAGTCATCATGTGTTGCATGCTGTGAGGGTAAGCAGAGCCGCTTACCTTTTCCCAAAGAAGGTAGTAGAAGTACAGAGTTACTACACATTGTGCATACCGATCTCTGCGGGCCGATGGAGAACCGATCAATAGGTGGTTCCAAATACTTTATGCTGTTCATAGACGATTTTAGTTGTATGACATATGGAAGCGCGGGTTATGCTAAATTTTTCTAATTGCTAATTGGCTGTGAATAAAACATGGAAATTACGTTCTGCCGGGAACACAAGACAGAATGCAGATCGAAATATAGGAAGGATGCACAATACCTTAATTCTCCGGAGACGTCCTCGCGGGTGAGGGGCGGCTGTCGACAGCAGGCAACTGGAGCGCTCTGACGTGAGGTGCGCGTTGTGAGTAACCGATTGGCCACGAGTGTCAACTGCGGCCGCTTATAAGCGATCTCTCTCGTACTAAAGCGAGAAGATATGTGCGGGGAAAGGATGGAGATAGGACCTTTCACAGCCAATCAGATTAGTCGTTCAATGACATGAAGTTATAGATAAAAGACCTAACCGTTCTTTCTGCGCAGCGTAACCATTCCCCCCGGGCTTGAAGGGATGCCTTCAAGAGTTGAAGGCGAAATTCGTGAAATTAAACTACAATTTAAACTATTATCTATACGTAAATATCAATGAAATCAAATAATTAATTACTAATGCTAACCTAACCTTGGATGACGAGAGCCGAATTTATTGGTTAGGCAATGGGCAAAGACGAACGACGGGACGCAAGTAGGATCAAGTCAATGTCTTAACTCGGGCGATGCGAGTGACTCCTGTGGAGTCAGGAAAAACTTCTTCCACGACACCCAAAGGCCAGTGAAGTGGGGGCGAATTATCTACTATGAGAATCACAACCGTACCGACAGTGACTGGATCGATCGGCGTGTTCCATTTACGACGCGATTGTAAAGTGTGAAGATATCCGCTTCTCCAGCGCTTCCAAAACGATTGTACTAATTGGTCTAACAATTTATGTCTCGAAACAATTGTTCTCTCGTCTATCTCCTCGGCAGGCAAGTATTTTAAAGGGGTGAGATTCAGAAAGTGCGCTGGAGTCAAAGCTAGTGGTTCTGAAGGATCACTAGAGAGTGTCCTACAAAGAGGTCTAGTATTCATTACTGATTCGACTTGAGTAAGAACGGTATTTAACTCTTCAAACGAAAGGATGGTATCACCTATTACACGGTATAAGTGAATCTTTAAACTTCTAATATTAGCCTCCCAATTACCGCCGAAATGACTAGCAGTCGGGACATTAAGTGACCAATTTATGCGATTTTCAGCTAACATGTGACCAAATTCGGTGTTGTGATATTTCGAACAAAGGAAGTCGTGAAGTTCCGAAAGTTTACGCTTAGCGCCAATGTAATTTGTCCCGTTGTCCGAGTAAATCCTACTAACCGGGCCGCGCCTTGATAGGAATCGTTTGAAAGCACTCATAAAACTGACTGTACTAAGATCACCGGCTAGTTCGATATGTACCGCGCGTGTAGTCATGCAGACGAACAGACACACGTATGCCTTGGTAGAACGAATGCCTCGGCCGCGAGACATGGTAACCTTGAAGGGACCAGCGTAGTCCGTGCCCGTGTGAACGAACGGTTTAGTTGCTTGAACTACACGACAAGACCGATGATCTGCCATCTCAGGGAAACTTGGCTTGGGACGGAGACGAAAGCAGGGAAGACACTTATGAATCCTATTCCTAATTAAATTGCGTGCAGAAAGTATCCAATATCTTTGACGTAACAGTGACATCAGCAGGTCGGGACCCGCGTGGCAATTCAATTTATGATGGTATTCGACCAGCAAATTCAGAATAGGATCTTTTCTTGGGAGTAGAATTGGATATTTCGCTTCATAACCCAAATCTGAATTTCTTAAACGGCCTCCGACTCTAATGAGTCCGTCTTTGAGGAAAGGTTTCAAGTGCCGAAGAGAATGACTACAATCCTTGCCTTCTCTGAGTCTGGCAATTTCCTTTGAGAAATAGAAGCGTTGAATTTCACGTAGAATGAGTAGTTCAGCGAAATCGTAATCCGATGCTGACATGCGGTTATTAACCGGTAACAACTTAGCAAAACGACAAACGTAAATTACCACTCTAAGTAATTTACTCCAAGACGAGATACGATCGACTAAACAAAGAATAGAAGATCTTTCGTTAGGTGCAGCGACTAACAACGAATTTTTCTTCTCTTCAGGTGCTTCAGACACTGAGGAGGGATTGAAAGGAGCGACAGGCCATTGTGAAATGTCCAAGTGAGCCCACGGGGGTCCCCTGAACCAAAGCGGATGGTCTATAATTTGTGAGGGTGTGAGTCCGCGTGAAAGACAATCTGCTGGATTGTCCGCACCGGACACGTGATATAAATTTTGCGGTGACAAATCGCTTTGTATTTTCGAAACTCTGTTGGCTACAAAGGTATTCCAACGATGGGGCGACGAATGTACCCAACAGAGCGCGACCGTCGAATCCGAAAATGCGAATATGTCACGGAAAACTATTCGGTTTTGACAAGCGACCACGACATTTCTTATTAGCTGGGATAACACAAGAATAGCACAGAGCTCAAGACGAGCGAGAGAAACTACATTTTTGGGAGAGACCTTAGACTTAGCTGTTATCAAATTGACTGTATTGCCATCGCTATTGTGGACGTGGAAATAAATCACTCCCCCGTATGCTTTCTCGCTAGCGTCCGCGAAAGCTAAGAGTGTGACCACACTATCAGCGACAATACCAACGTGGCGTGGGATTTTTATGTTGCAGAGCAAAGGAAGCTCTTCCCTAAAGCGAGTCCACAGCCTGACTATATCTTCAGGTGGTGTCTCATCCCAGTCACAGTTGCATAGCCAAAGCTTCTTGATAAGAAGGTTGGCATGCAAGACGACAGGCGCGACAAATCCCATGACGTCCCATGTTTTAGCGATGCACGATAATATTGTACGCTTAGTACAAGTCTGAGTGGGAGTGTTTACTCTCATGGCGAAGTGATCTGACGTGGGCGACCAACACAAACCAAGTACTTTATGTTGGTCGGACCCGTCGAACTCCTTGTCAGCTGGCAGACGATGCGAAAGCGGGATAGAATTCAATACTACTTGCGAATTACTGGTCCACTTGACCAACTCGAATTGACCCGCCTTCATGAGACCAATCATCTCTGAAGCGGTAGAAATGCCCTGGGTTTCCGTGAGGACGGAATGGACAAAATCGTCCATGTACAATCCCGTGGCGACAATGGCTTTAGCCTGAGGGTACGAGTCACCCTCATCCTCCGCCAGCTGCTTAATAGTTCGCAGCGCGTGAAAGGGGCTAGATTTGAGTCCAAAAACGACACGATTGAACTCATAAACTTGCAAAGGTTCCTGCGGCGAAAAACGATACAAGATGCGTTGGAAACGCCGATCAGGTTCTCGGACTCCAATGCTGGGAAACATCTGACGAATGTCTGATGAAAGCGCGATCGAAAACAAACGAAAATTAACTATAATGTTAAACAAATTCCCTTGTAGGTTCTGTCCACCATACAAGAGATCATTAAGCGAAACGCGGGTAGTAGTTTTACAACTACCATCGAGAACGACACGAAGTTTGGTTGTGACCTTATCATCTCGGATCACACCATGATGCGGAATGTAGTACGAAGGTTCCGAAGGATCAGGAATTGTAGGTGAAATATAGCCCTTCTCTAAATATTCTAGGATGACGTTGTCGTACGCGGCCTTTAAATTAGGAGAAGCTTGCATCTTCCTTTCCAAGCAGAGAAACCGGCGTTCACTTGCTTGACGTGAGTTGCCCAGGGATTCGACATCACCCTTGAAAGGCAAAGCGACTACGTATCGTCCGTCACTATTTCGAGTGGTAGTGCGGGCATAAAACTCCTCACATAATTTGTCATCTAGGCTGAGTACCGGGGGAACATTTACTTCTTCCAATTCCCAGAATTTCCGTATCGCTAAGTCTAACGGCTCCGCGGTGCAACAATACGAAACGGTCGAATTGTCATCGATGAGAACCGGCGCCTTACCGACAATTACATAGCCGAGTACAGTTTGCAAGGCGATTGGAGACGCATGTGTAGGCTGACCTTAAACTCTGTTAGATAAGAGTAAGTGCGGGAAAGTCGAAGCACCGATCAATAATTGAATCGGATTTGAAGAAAAATATGTATCGTCTGCTAACTGTAAGTTTTTAAAATTATGCAAAAGCGAAACGTCAACCGTGGCAGTTGGCAAACGTTCAGTAATTTTATCTATTACGAATGACTCAATATTATAGTTTATATTACGATTGAAACGAGAATAAAATTTAATTTGTACGGAACCCTGTATTTGTTTACTAGCACCTCCTATGCCCCTGACGGTTGCACAGGCAGGTTTATTATTTATGTTCAAACCCAAAAGTTGACAACAATCCCGCGTGATAAAGTTACTTTGAGAAGCGCTGTCTAATATTGCGCGAACAATATGTTCTTTGCCAAAAGAATCTACTACAATAACTTGCGCGGTAGCAATCAATATGGTTGTTGGGCCCCGGTAAGAATTAATACGGTTTTCATTAGTCGCACATAACGATATATCAGTCTGCTTCGTAAGTCTCTCAGCAGAGGGCGTGCGAGCGCCGGTCGACCTTGAACCGTGCGCGTCGCTCAATTTGTTGCCGAAACATAACAAACTATGATGTTTAGAGCTACATTTTTTACAAGTGGACTTTGACCCACAAGCGGACACACGATGTTTTGGACTTAAGCAATTAATGCATAAATTGTTTGATTTCACAAACTTAAATCTCTGATCGGGTTTATAACTATTAAATACTTTACATTTATATACGTGATCATGTTTCTCCTTACACAAAACACACGCGGTAGGTTCGTTATCAGCTATACAGGTGTATGCATTAGTATGTTTGCGATTTGCAGGTGATTTATTGTTAGAGACTGTTGATGCAGTTCGTTCTAACACCTTTATATGCTCACGAACAAACTCAACTAATTCACTAAAAGATGGAATTTCGGAACTACTTGATTTTAATTGATGATTAGATTCGAATGCCCGTACAGTGTCTATGTCGAGTTTTTTAAGAGCGATATGCAATAAAATAAAATCAGCGTGGTCATGGACCTTTATGTTTTTAAACCCGGCTACCGACGTTGCGAATTTATCGAGAAATGATTCTAAAGTAGCCGGCGAACCTGACGAAATAGATTTAAATTCAAATAATTGGTCTAGATATGAAGTTGCCGATTGCCGTTTATCTTCATACCTTTCACAAAGTGAATCGAATATAAGAGGGTAATTATCAGCTGACGGAGTAATTCCTGCACATATCGAACGAGCTTTGCCTGTTAATTTTCCAATTAAATAATATAATTTCTCGCATGCTGTTAGCGAACTATTATTATGCACGGCATTTCGAAAACTGGCGATGAACAGCGGCCAATTTTTAATATCCCCATTAAATTCGGGTATTTCAATCGGGGGCAAGCGAGGAGATTTCTTACATTCACTAGGTGCCTGAACCTGCAATTTCTTCTCTGCCCGCTTCACCCTACCCAGTAAGTCTTCGAATGAAGAAAGTGCCTGATAGTCGACGACATAATCAGGATTTAATTTAAGTTCATGAGCGATTATATCGTCCAGCGCACATTCAAAATCAGTACGCAACGAATCTATTGTTTCACAGTCACACAAGAACGATTCTTTATCGAATTCCTCCGAATCAATATTTTTCAATTTATCGCAAATACGTTGCATACGAGAAAATATTCGATCTCTTTTTCCTAACAATCGTTTAAGAGTAATATCTGTAGGCGCCATCTAGCAACCTTCTAATAACGATAATTAAATAAATATGTAACACGCGAAATACGTTGTGAAAGCGATGTGAGCGAATAATTTACCTAAGTGGGTATTTATTTTTACAATAATGCGTCGGTGATTGAGCGCGAAGCGGTAATTCAACGGTAATATTTTAAAATAATGCGGGATTAAGCGAAATAACCAGTTATAGCAACGATTACTAGCTGGTGTTACAAATCTACAACGGTTTTACCGAGAATTTAACGATATACCCACACCTGTCGGCGAGACAAGTGTTTGGTACAAAACTAATTAGAATACGAGTATTTTTTCCGACTACGAATGGCGAATGGTTATCACTGATTTCAATAACTATCCGGCTCGAAGGACCAAATGGAAGCGCGGGTTATGCTAAATTTTTCTAATTGCTAATTGGCTGTGAATAAAACATGGAAATTACGTTCTGCCGGGAACACAAGACAGAATGCAGATCGAAATATAGGAAGGATGCACAATACCTTAATTCTCCGGAGACGTCCTCGCGGGTGAGGGGCGGCTGTCGACAGCAGGCAACTGGAGCGCTCTGACGTGAGGTGCGCGTTGTGAGTAACCGATTGGCCACGAGTGTCAACTGCGGCCGCTTATAAGCGATCTCTCTCGTACTAAAGCGAGAAGATATGTGCGGGGAAAGGATGGAGATAGGACCTTTCACAGCCAATCAGATTAGTCGTTCAATGACATGAAGTTATAGATAAAAGACCTAACCGTTCTTTCTGCGCAGCGTAACCACATATATTTATTTTTTGAAAACGAAAGATGAGGCCCTGAAGTGTTTTCAACAGTTTAAAGCAGAAGTTGAGAATCAACTTAATCGCAACATAAAAATCTTGAGAAGTGACAATGGTACAGAATTCTGTAACAGTAAGTTTGATGATTTTTTGATGAAACATGGGATAGTACATCAGAAAACAAATGCGTACACACCTGAACAGAAAGGTCTTTCAGAAAGATTTAACCGGACTGGTGGAGAAAGCGAAGTGTCTTCTGTTTGATGCAGGACTCAATAAAAGATTTTGGGCAGAGGCGGCACATACTGCAGTGTACTTACAGAACAGGACTGTGACCAGATCACTGAATTATAAAACACCTTTTGAGTTGTGGATGGGGAGAAAGCCTGACGTAAGTCATTTACGTGTTTTCGGTAGTACAGTCATGGTACATGTGCCGAAACAAAAGCGACTAAAGTGGGACAGAAAGTCCGAAAAGTGTATTCTTGTTGGCTATTCCAATGAAGTCAAAGGATACAGGATTTACAACCCGAAAACTAATGTCATCACCACTAGTCGTGATGTTACTGTATTAGAGAATATAGAGACAGAAAATGTTGTGGAGGTACAAGAAAGTTGTTCTGATGAAGTGAATACAGTTCCAGTGGGGGACGGAGATGTGACTCTTCAGGAAGATTCACTTGAACACTCAGAGAACCTGAACCCAGATGACAGTGGTGAACTGTATGTACCTTGTGAAAGTGATGCATTAGATACCTCTGAGTCTGGTACAACTGACAGTGATGACTCTATATTAAGGGACAATGTCAACATGACAAGTGGTCCTCGGCGCAGGCACCCACCAGACAGATACGGCTTTGCAAGTGCTGGTGCAGAAGATGACAACATTTACACGGGTGAGATTTCCTTGCAAGAAGCCTTGGAAGGTCCAGAGAAAGCACAGTGGTAAGCAGCAGTGCAAGACGAATTACAGTCGTTTGAAAAGAATAGTGCGTGGGAACTCGTAGATGTACCAAAAGATGGTACTATTGTGCAGTGCAAGTGGGTTTTGCGGAAAAAATACGACTGTGAAAACAATGTGCGTTACCGTGCTCGTTTAATTGCGAAGGGCTTCACCCAAAAACATGGTATAGACTATACAGAAACATTTTCGCCTGTAGTGAGACACACAACTCTTAGATTATTATTTGCATTATCTGTTAAGTTAGGTTTAGATATTAACCATTTAGATGTTAAGACTGCGTTCTTAAATGGTGATTTAGAGGAAACTATTTATATGAAAATGCCAGATTGTTATAATACTAGTACTTCAAATTGTAAGGTATTGAAACTTAAGAAAGCCATTTATGGTCTTAAGCAGGCCTCTAGAGCCTGGAACAAAAAGGTTGACAATTTATTAGTTAGTAATGGTTATAAAAGGTCAAAAATAGAGCCATATATGTATATAAAGAATGTCAATAAATGTAAGACCATTGTTACAGTCTATGTAGACGATTTCTTTATATTTTCCAATGATAAAGTTGAGACTGAGAACTTGAAACAGCTTTTATCTAATAAGTTTAGCATTAAGGACTTAGGTGAAGTTAAACAATGTCTTGGAATGAATGTAACATTAAATAAAGAAAAAGGATATATAACTTTGAGTCAGGAAACTTATATTGATCAACTTTTGAGCAAATTTCATTTAAGTGGTTGTAAGCTTGTTGATACTCCTATGGAGTCAGATTAGATGTAAATAAGGGTCAAGTTGGTGTAAATAATCATGTGCCCTACCAACAGTTGATTGGAAGTTTAATGTACCTGTCAGTGTTAACTAGGCCAGATATTAGTTACTCTATTAGTTTTTTTAAGTCAATTTAATAATTGCCATACGAAGGAGCATTGGGAATATGCAAAGAGAGTATTAAAATATCTAAAACGAACTAAAAGTTATGGAATTAAATATTGTAATGAAGGTAATTCAGAAATAACAGGTTATGTAGATGCTGATTGGGCTTCTAACTCTTTGGATAGGAAATCATATGTGTTTTTTACTATCTGATGGTGTTATTTCATGGGAATGTAGGAAACAGAAATGTGTAGCTCTCTCAAGCACAGAGTCAGAGTATATGGGTCTATCTGAGGCATGTAGGAAAGCATTATATCTGAGAAATCTGCAATATGAAGTAACCAATAAGATGTACACATTAAGGCTGTTCAATGATAACCAAGGTGCTAAGAAGCTTGTTGCAAACCCAGTTTTTCATAAACGCACAAAGCACATTGATGTTAAATATCATTTTTGTCGTGATCTAGTAAAAGACAAAATTGTTGAAGTTCTGTATTTACCAACAGCTGATATGCCAGCTGACATTTTAACTAAAAGTTTATGTTCAGCGAAACACTTACAGCCTTACTACAAAAACTTAAACATCTGTTGAACACTTGTCTAAAAAAAGTGCGATTGCAAAACGGACCTTATTGCAACGTCATAATCTGACATTTTTTTAGACAAGTGTTCAACAGACGTTTAAAAGTTTTTGTGGTACGACGGTATAAATTTATGTGTCGCCTAGGTATAGTTTGTATTGAGTGATTTTGTTTAAAGCAGTTCAATGCATATTGCGATAAGTGGGGGTGTTGTTCTGTATCGCCAATATCATAGTTTATAAACTAGTAGCGCCCTCTACCCTAAAGCATGTAGTACTATACCTTTTGAATAAACAGTTTAGTTCTTGTCTGTGACTCAAGCGTTTAATTTACTAGAGTAAACCGTGCTTACCCGCCGACAATGCGCTGCAAGCAGCGGCGCGCAGCGGACGATTGCACGCTTGACACGTAACATTTTTTAGGGTTCCGTAGCCAAATGGCAAAAACGGAACCCTTATAGATTCGTCATGTCTGTCTGTCTGTCCGTCCGTATGTCACAGTCACTTTTTGTCGAAAGTATAAGAGCTATCCTGTTGAAACTTGGTAGGTAGATGTATTATGTGAACCGCATTAGGATTTTCACACAACAATAAAAACAAAACAAATTTTGGAGGTGCCCCCCATACTTAGAATTGAAACTCAAAATTTTTTTTTCCTCAAACACATACGTGTGGGGTATCTATGGATAGGTCTTTAAAAATTATATTGAGGTTACTAATATCACTTTTTTCTAAACTGAACAGTTTGCACGAGAGACACTTCCAAAGTGGTAAAATGTGTGTCCTCCCCCCTCTAACTTCTAAAATAAGAGAAGGATAAAACTAAAAAAAATATATAATGTAGACCTCAACAAAACCTTCCAACGAAAATTGGTTTGGATGAGATACAGTAAGCAGTTTTTGAGATATAGTACATTTTCAAAAACCGCAAATATAACTTTGCCATTCATACAAACACTATGAAAAACAAAGTTATTTTTATTGTTTGTGTATATTACTTACTAATCTCAATATAATTATATCCCTAATCTATGCTTGCTACTACGGAACCCTTCATGGGCGAGTCCAACTCGCACTTGGCCGGTTTTTTAAAATGATAGAATTGAATTAAAGGAAATGACGATAAAAGTTGACAAATTAGATGACATTGAAATTAAAAATAATAACTTGAAAGTAGTGAGTGCTAAGGTAAGTGTATTTTATATTATGTAGTTTATAACATTATTTTGATTAGAATAGATTATTGTGGTATAACGTGAAAAATTCAAACTGCAAACGGAATACAAGGAACGAAAACATATGTGGGTATATTTATGGATTTGTACCTAACGAGTTTTTTTTTTTTCTTTTCAGTGCTAAAACTATGATGGCACCGAAGCCTCATTGATTCATAATACAGTGACTAGGAATTTTCTGCCCGTTTTGAAAGAGTGGCACTTGCAGCAAGACACTTTTTGTGAGTAGAAGATGCATTTATGTTTGATGGGCAGCATCTATAGACGTGACGTGATTGGATGAGCTGTAAATTATGTTTTTTTTTTTTTTGGTAGGTTTTCTATACGCGATGGCACTCAGTCTCAAGACGCTAAACAAGCCTGGTTTGGAAGAGGCAGCTGTAGAAGCCAGCTTCGCCGTGCAAGCGACAGCAGTCATCACTGGCTTTTCAAGGGCAGCGAACAATACACATCGGAATTTAATCGGCATGGCAACAATGAGTATTATTTTTGAAGTAGGCAAATCAGATTATTGAAATATTATGCTGAACCATATCCAATTTTCGTTGCACATCTATCAAATACTGCCTCAAACGTGTTCTAAATGTGTGTATTGTGCCAACCACCCTTATTGGTGGTGGAATATTGTTCCAAACCTTCGATGCAGCGTATCTAAAACTGCCCCTGAAAGCAGCCGTCTTGTGAGCCTGTGTTGTCAGTTGCTGTGCACAGAGGCGTGGAGCGCAATCGCGTCTACTGGTCATCCAACACAGCTTATCATATAATTATTTTGGTTTCCTATGCTTAATTACACCGAAAAGTAGGCATGCCAGGTGTAATTTACGCCTTGACTTCATTTTTAGTACGAAGTGTTTGTTAAGATATGGCTTCTAGGAGGAACCGAATAACAGAAGCGCGCGCACGCGTTTTGGACTCTTTGTATGAGCCGGTCTGTACGAGCTAGCAAGCGAGGGCCGTAAACCGTGTCAGCGTAGTTTAATTTCGATAGAACAAGGGTTTCGACCAACTGCTCGCGTAGCTGCTCAGACAAAAAAGGCCTCATTTTGTACAATAGTTTCAACCTATAGAAACAGTTTTGTACCGATTTGGCAATATGTTTCTCGAATCTAAGGTTGTGATCCATACATAGACCGAGGTTGCGCACTTCGTTAACTCTGACCGAGTTAACGAAGTGCGCAACCTCGGAACCATAGGTTCTCCCATGAGAGATAGGTTCAATACTAAGGGAACCTTCTTTAGCTGTTGTTTTGTACCAAACAACATAATTATATTTGGTCTTTGCCGGGTTTAATGCCAAGCAGTGCTCTTCTGACCAGGTGGCTATTTTATTTAAATCATTTTTTAAACGCTGAACTGCCGAATTGTAGTCTTCTGGTCTAAAAGATAGAACATCGTCAGCATAGATGTGATATTATTGCAATTTTCGAGGCACTTAATTATGTCCGCACAGTAAATAATGAACAGAATTGGTCCTAAAATCGAGCCTTGAGGAACTCCCCTTTCCAATAAAGCTAGAGCTGAAGTCAAAGTAGTACCGTCATCCAAGCGCAATTCAACGAATTGTTTCCTGTCACTGAGGTAGCTGCGGAACCATTGTATAGCATTGTCATCAAATCCGTAGTACCTAAGCTTAGACAGTAACAGCGGTATATTCAAACAGTCAAAAGCGCGGGAAAAGTCAAGTAACACCATCAGTGTACACATGCCTTTGTTTTGGGCTGATAAAATGTTATCAGTGACATCAAATAATGCCGTAGAAGTACTGCGTTGCTTTCTGAAACCGGATTGTAAGTCCGGTAACAGTCCATTTTCTTCCAAGAACCGAGTCAGCTGAAGGCACACCACTCTCTCCATTATCTTTGACAGACAGGGCAGTATGCTGATAGGCCGCAAGTCTTTAATTTCTGTTGGGTTTGAATTTTTTGGTATGGGTCTGACAGTGGCAATCTTCCACTGGCCGGGAAACGTGGAAGTCCATATTGAGTAGTTAATAATGAATGTGATAATTTCCAATGTAAGTGGCAAAGTTAGATTTAGCATATTTAAAGTAATGTGGTCGCAGCCTTCCGCATTTGATTTTAAATTAGAGATAATTCGCGAGATTTCATCTTGGTCCACAGGAGCATAGTGAAAGTTGCGTCGTTAAATCTGTGAGACTCATAATACGTTGTTTGGGGTTCGTTTAGGATGGCTTGTTTATCAGGGAAACTCTGTAGACTTTTATGTTAATTATTTATTGAGCACCATACGACTTACATTTTACAAGGTTGACCATAGAGAGCGAGGCCTGCTTCCTCGCATAGATAATACTCTTCTTTTTTAGCATAGACTACAACATGCCCCTTTTTAATAAAAAGGCTGACAGACTGACAATGACATTGACATTAACAATTATTGTTTGACAGGTGACATTGCATTATTATTATAAACATAAACATTTCACTTTATTACAATTATGGTTTAAAATCATTAATTACATTATTAATTAATTATCTATACATTAAACATTATAAATCAAGTCTTTGTTTTTTCTTTAACAATCTTCCCCTAGAACTATACTGTCTTTCAGCATTTACAACCTTGACGTCGCCTGGTAAAGGAGATTGTTGTACACTACTTGGTATACTTAATTCACTTGGACTTTGAAGTGAGTTTCTATGTAATGGAGACATTGTATTTTCGATATGATATTCATTATAGTCGTGTAGACTTTCAGGTGACACTATTGATTCATCGACGTTAACAAATATAGGTGACTTTACTATGTTTTCTGATGGACTTTCAGACTGAGAAGAATCATCAACATTTACAGGTAATTGTGACTTTGATTTTATTATATTTTGTGACTGTTTTTCAGACTGACACGAATGACTTGAATCTATTGACAAGAATGAATCTGAATCATTGCTCAGTTCATGACTTTGTAAACTTGACTTAGGACTTGACTCATGATAAGTGAAGATGTATGTATAACACTATCATCCTCCTCTTCAAAATTTTTTGACTTATTTTGTTTTAGATTTAATTGACTAGAACTAGCACTGTCCTTAAAATTGACTTTTTTGTTATTATTTTGAGAAACTTTCTTCTGACTTGACATTTGACTTTTTGAATTGTATTTAAAACGAATATGCTGACTGTTCCTACGGTAAGTAGTATTATTACAATCTTTGACAATAAATGATCTTGGATATTTTGTTGTAGACACAATAGTACCTTCTGTCCATATAATATCCTTAGGGTTTTTCTTAAAATAAATCTGTACCCTGAGCACGAATTTTCAGTATTTGAGACGTAAAGTAAACTGGAACTTTGACAACTTCAATTTGACAATTTTCAAGGAAAAAATTAGTTCCTTCTTCGTACATCAGAGGCGCTGTTCCAGTTTTTCATACAAGAAACGCTGTAAATACTGAAAAGACGCTGTAAAGTAAAAGAGTGAAAACTCGTGCTCAGGGTACTGGTCATTTATATGAAACTTAGGATATTTTTTACAGTTTTTATCATATTAAAACTTAGTTTTTTGAATCTTTTCTTGTTTCTTTTTGTTATGTTCCAAATGCTTAACAATAATTCTGGGAAGTAAGTGACTAATTTTGTTAGGTAGTTGAGATCTTAATGTTCTAGACATTAAAAGCTGTGCTGGAGAGTTTAACTTTCCTCTCGGTGTATTTCTATATTGTAAAATACCTAAATAAGGATCAGATCCAGAATTATCACTTTTCCTTAATATATTTTTTATTATTCTTACAGACACTTCTGCTAAGCCGTTGGATCTTGGTAAATATGGACTTGAGACAATATGTTCAATGTCTCAATCATGTAAAAATTTCCTAAATTCTATGGAGTTGTATGGTGGACCACCATCTGAAACTAATTGCATTGGAATGCCATGACGTGAAAAAATAGATTTTAGGTGTGCAATGACATTATATGTTCGACTATCTTTATTTAAATTTGCAATTTAAATGTAATTTGAATAGTAATCTACCGCCAATAAGTATTTTTTACCTTTATATTCAAATAAGTCTGTAGCTACTTTCTGCCACGGAAATAAAGGTTGTTCCTGAATCAACATTGGTTGTTTTGATTTATTTGCAGAATAAATTGAACATGTTTCACACTGTCTAATTTTATTTTCAATGTCCTGATTGATATTTGGCCAATAAACTACACCTCTTGCTAAGTTTTTTGTTTTTTCTATACCTTGGTGACCCTCATGTAATATGTGTAATATTTCTGTACGCATTGACTTAGGTATGTTAACAGAATTGTTTTTGAAAATTATATCATTAATTACATGAATTTCCTCTTTTATGTTCCAGTAAGGTAATGCTAAACTATGACAATGCTCCTTACATTTAGGCCATCCGTTCTTATAGTATTCTATTAATTTTTGAGAAACTGAATCTTGTTTAGTGTGACTTGTGATTTTTTCAAGTTTTTCTGGAGAAATGGCTAAATTAGAAGTTAACAAATTTATGTGAATATTAATATTAAGCCGTGGGGCGCCGGCTTAGAATTGCGTTCCCCCAATTCATCCCGTGGGTGTCGTAAGAGGCGACTAAGGGACAAACCGGAGGTCGGGCAGCAGCGTCCTCCGTGTACCTACTGCACATCCTCACTGCGATCGCCAACCCGCCTGCCAAGCGTGGCGATTTAAGGCAAATTACCCCCAATGATTGTAAGCACAGATACCAGGCCCCCAGTCCCCGGCAGCTCCGCTATCCCTGGCGCGGGTAGCGGTCAAGGTAACGGCGGAGCAGGGGGTGCTAAGAATCTCCGGAAGAGATCCGGCTACCCACCCCCACGACGACTGGCCCTGGTAACACACAACATACGCACAATGAGGACTGACGAAAAGATCTGCGAGCTGGAAGAGGAGCTGAGCAAGTTACACTGGGACATTATAGGGCTATGCGAAGTCCGTAGAGAGGGGGAGGACACCGTAACCCTGAAGTCTGGTAACTTGCTCTACTACCGGGAGGGCGACCAACAGTCCCAAGGTGGTGTCGGGTTTCTCGTTCACAAGTCCCTCGTAAACAACATAATAACCATCGACAGTGTGTCGAGTAGGGTGGTATACCTAATACTCAGAATATCCAAAAGATATTCGCTGAAGGTCATTCAGGTATACGCACCGACCTCGTCACACTCCGATGATGAAGTGGAGACTATGTATGAGGACGTAAGTAGGGCCATACATAGTACCAAAACCCACTTCACTGTTGTTATGGGGGACTTTAACGCAAAGTTGGGCAAGAAAAGCGGTGATGAGTTGAGAGTGGGGCAATTTGGGTATGGGCAACGGAACCCTAGGGGACAGAGGCTGGCCGACTTTCTGGAGAAAGAGGAACTCTTCATGATGAACTCTTTCTTCCAGAAGCCACCTCACAGGAAATGGACCTGGTTGAGTCCCGATGGTTTCACGAGAAACGAGATAGACTTCTTCATGACCGACAAGAAACGGATATTCAGTGATGTCTCTGTGATCAACAGGGTAAAAACCGGTAGTGATCACCGAATCGTAAGAGGCTCGCTGAATATCAATGTTAAACTTGAAAGGTCCAGCCTGATGAAGTCTACGCTCCGACCTACTCGGTCCCATATTCAAAACCCCGAAAGCTTTCAACTCGAGCTCTCTAATCGCTTTGCTTGCCTTGAGAACTTAGTTTCAGTGGACGAGATCAACGACGGGCTAGTGGAAACTGTCCGCACGGTAGGCTCTAAGTTTTTTAGACCCTGCCGTAAAGATAGACCTCAGAAATTGACCGAGCAAACCTTAAACCTCATGGCTGAACGACGCTTGCTACAGCTGCAGTCTTCCGATGACGCGAAGTCATATAGGCAGCTCAATAGACGTATATCTAAGTCCTTGCGACACGATCTGCGTCTCTTTAATACGAATCGTGTTAAAGAGACCATACAGCGAAACCAAGGCTCCAAAGTGTTCGCAAAGGACAAGTCTATTGGGCAAAGCCGGATGACAAAGCTGAAACGGGAGGATGGCAGCATAGCGTCGACCAAAGCAGAGGTTTTAGGCGAGATCGAGAGGTTCTATGGACAGTTATACACTTCGGTCGCAAAGCCCGTTGACAGCTTGGTAAGAGATCCAAGAGCCAAGCTGTCCCGACATTATACCGAAGATATCCCGGACATCAGTCTGTACGAGATTAGGATGGCCCTGAAGCAGCTTAAGAACAACAAGGCGCCGGGCGAGGACGGAATCACTTCAGAGCTTCTGAGAGCGGGTGGAACACCGGTACTTAAAGTCCTCCAGAAACTCTTTAATTCCGTCCTGTCCGAGGGCAAAACGCCTCAAACGTGGAGCAGGGGTGAGGTGGTGTTGTTCTTCAAAAAAGGTGATAACAGCCTATTGAAGAACTACAGACCCATCACGCTTCTGAGTCATGTTTATAAGCTGTTTTCAAGGGTTATCACGAACCGTCTCGAACACAGACTTGATGACTTCCAGCCTCCCGAACAAGCCGGTTTCCGAAGAGGCTATAGTACCATAGACCACATCCATACGCTGCGGCAAGTTATACAGAAGACCGAAGAGTATAACTTGCCATTATGCTTAGCGTTTGTGGACTATGAGAAAGCCTTCGATTCGGTGGAAACATGGGCGGTACTTGAGTCACTCCAGCGATGCCGTATTGACTATCGGTACATCGAGGTGTTGAAGTGTTTGTATAATAACGCCACCATGTCGGTCCGAGTACAGGAGCAGAGCACGAAGGCGATTCCATTGAGAAGAGGCGTAAGACAGGGGGACGTTATCTCCCCTAAACTGTTTACTGCCGCGATGGAAGACGCCTTCAAACTCCTGGAATGGCAAGGACTTGGCATCAACATCAACGGCGAATACATCACTCACCTTCGGTTTGCCGACGACATCGTAGTCATGGCAAAGTCGATGGAGGAACTCAGCATGATGCTCGATGGCCTCGACCGAGTTTCACAACGGGTGGGCTTGAAAATGAACATGGACAAGACGAAAATTATGTCAAATTCCAATGTTGTGCCCACCCCAGTCTCTGTTGGAAACTCGGTACTCGAAGTTGTTGACTCATATATCTATTTAGGACAAGTAGTCCAATTAGGTAGGTCCAACTTCGAGAAAGAGGTCAACAGCCGAATCCAACTCGGTTGGGCAGCGTTCGGGAAGCTACGCAATGTCTTTTCGTCCGACATACCTCAGTGCCTCAAGACGAAAGTCTTCAATCAATGTGTGTTACCAGTGATGACTTACGGCACCGAAACGTGGTCTTTCACTATCGGCCTCATCTCAAAGCTCAAAGTCGCTCAGCGAGCTATGGAGAGGGCTATGCTCGGTGTTTCTCTACGTGATCGAATCCGAAATGAGGAGATCCGTAGACGAACTAAAGTCACCGATATAGCCCACCGGATTAGCAAGCTGAAGTGGCAATGGGCAGGCCATATTGCTCGCAGAGCAGATGGCCGATGGGGTCGAAAAGTCCTAGAGTGGAGACCGCGGACGAGCAAGCGCAGCGTAGGACGTCCACCAACGAGGTGGAGAGACGACCTTGTAAAGGTCGCCGGAAGACGCTGGATGCAGGTCGCTTCCAACCGGTATATGTGGAGATCTAAAGGGGAGGCCTATGTTCAGCAGTGGACGTCCTATGGCTGAGATGATGATTAATATTTGAATCTAAATCTTCCAAACTGATTAATTCTTGATTAAACTTATCATCCTTGACTGGAGCACGAGACAACGTATCTGAAATATACATTTCTGAACCTTTCGTGTAAGACACAATGAGATCATAAGCTTGTAAAGTGATCATCATTCTTTGTAGTCTTGCTGGTACTTCACATAAGGGTTTTTTGAATAATGTAACTAATGGTTGGTGATCAGTTTCGACGTGTACAGGTTTTCCATATAAATATTGGTGGAACTTTTTACAACCAAATACTATTGCATAGAGTTCTTTTTCAATCTGTGCATAATTAATTTGACTTTTGTTTAATGACTTTGAAGCATAAGCTATAGGATTCTTGTCGTGTAAAATAACTGCACCTACTGAATCGACTGACAATCTAATTGGTTTTTTCATATCATAATGAACTAAGACTGGAGATTGACATAACATTGACTTTAATGACTTTAATTTTTTGAATTGTGTTTCATGTTGGTCTAGCCATTGCCACTGATTATGTTTTTTTAACAATTCTCTCAGCAAAGAATTCTCTTCTGCGAGATTTGGTATATAGGAACCTAAATAATTGATCATTCCTAAAAATCTTTGAAGTTCTTTGACATTTTTTGGACTTGGCATTTTTAAAATTGCTTCTACCTTTGACTGATCAGGTGATACACCTTCTTTGTTGAAAATATGCCCTACATAGCAAATTTCAGACATACCAAATTGACATTTGGATTTATTGAACTTCAAGTTGACTTCAGACGCTCGTTTGAATAACGATTCTAGACTTTCATTGTGCTCGTGAACAGTAGACCCATAAACAAGTATATCGTCCACAAATATAATTATACCTGGTAAATCTCCGAATAATTGATTCATAGTCCTATGAAAAATTTCACCACTGGAGTTAATTCCATATGGCAATCTTAGAAACTTGTATCGACCGTATGGAGTGTTGAATGTACAGAGTTCACTACTTTCCTCATCCAAACATATAGTCCAATAACCTGAACTTGCATCCAATTTTGAAAAAAATGTTGCACCTGCTACTTTAGACCTTAAATCATCAAATGTTGGATATGGGTAATGAGGACGTTTAATAGCTGTGTTTAAGTTTCTAGGGTCAAGACATAATTCTTAATTTACCATTTGGTTTTTCGACTAAGACAATTGAGTTTACCCATTTAGTTGGTTTATCGACTTTCTCTATGACTAGTAGTTCTTCCATATATTCTAATTCTTCTTTGAGACGTTTTTCTAATGAATAGGGTATTCTCCGGACTGGACAGACTTTAGGTGGAACACTACTATCTATGTCTATATGAGCTTTGTATGGTAGACAACCTAGACCTTCAAATGTTTTAGCATATTTAGAAACAATTTCTTGTACTGACCTTTGTTGGATTCCGTATATTCTTTTCACAATACCCAATTTTTCACATGAATTCCAACCCAATATTGTTTTGCATTCACACTCAACAACAACAAAATAGAGTTTTGAGGTTATTCCATTCTCTAATTTACAGTTAAGAATACAAGTACCTAAATTTGGCACAATTGTCCAGAAAATGAAAAGATTTTATTATTTGTTCTTGAAATATTAATTTTAGAGTGAGAATTGGACATAATTTTGTCTAATGTTTTCTTGCTTATGACATTTGTATCAGCACATGTGTCAATTTGACATATAAGTTTGAAATTATTAAATCTACAAAAAATTGGGAAATTAATGTATATTGTAATACATTTATTTCCCAATTTTTTGTAGATTTGGAATTTTGAATTGAATTTACAAGAAAATTATTTGAAAAATCTTTTGACATTGATTGTTCATAAGAAATAATACCAACTTTATTTTCTGATTTCCTGAAAAAGCAAAATTTAGCAAAGTGGTTGATCGACTTCTATTTTTATTATTTTGTTTTTGCTGTTTGATGCCTTGAACGATTTCCCTTTTAATTTCTTGGTTAGTTAATTTATTTGATCTCTCCTGAGACAATTCTAGACTTTTTGCTATTTTCATCGCCTTTTCAACTGTAAGATTTTCTTCCTGTAGGAGTCTTTCTTTTATGTGTGTGCTAATCATGCCTATTACAAGCATGTCCTTGATTAATTCTTCTTTTAAATTATTAAATTCACATGTGGCGGCTAGGTTATTCAAGGTAGATAGGTATTCATCCAAAGATTCTTCAGTTTTTTGCATTCTGGTGAAAAAATTATACCTTTCTACCGTCACATTTATATGAGGACTGAATTTTTCATCAAATTTCTTTAAAATTTCATCAAACTTTGTTGTATTTCTATCCAGATTAAGACTATTAAAAATTTCTATGCCGTCATCACCAATAGCATTTAGGAAAATTGCTGTCCTTTTCGAATCTGTTACTTTAGATAAATCGTTAGCATCCATGAAAATTTCAAATCTTAGTCTCCATTTTTTCCATTTTTCTGCCACGTTGTCGCCGTTTTGTATGACAAGCGGTTTTAGTTGAACAAAGAACGCCTTGTCCGCCATGTTGGTGATTTGGGTGACTGGTAATAAATTTTCGTTTTCGACTTACGATTTTCTTATTTCTTCCTTGTCCTTTTAGCACCACTCTGACACCATGTTTGGGGTTCGTTTAGGATGGCTTGTATATCAGGGAAACTCTGTAGACTTTTATATTAATTATTTATTGAGCACCATACGACTTACATTTTACAAGGTTGACCATAGAGAGCGAGGCCTGCTTCCTCGCATAGATAATACTACTAGGTATAATTACTAGGTATAATTATACCAAGTTTCATCGAAATCGAACCGTTAGTTTTTACGTGATGCCTGCACATACAGACAGACAGATAGACAGACAGACAGACAAAATTTTTTTTAATCACATATTTATTTTTTCAATATTTTCAATGTACAGAATTGACCCTTCTACAGATTTATTATATGTATAGATATAGATGTTGTACCTAAAGTATGCAGTTTTTTCATGGTACAAGGCGCTTTCCACTAAAGTTTTTAACTGTTTATAATATAGTTTTTTTTGTTCTGTCTTGGTTTTTCTATACGCAGCCAATGCTTTGTCCCGCAGCCGCATCATGAGCTTAATAGTGTCAGTGATCCAGGGATACGATACTTTCTTTATAGTACAGGTCTTAATAGGTGCATAGTCATCAAATAATGATATTATACGCTCATTTAAACTATAAACCATATCATTTACATTAGAAAGGTCAGCAATATTATCCAAGTTCAATTGAGACAAATCACTTTTAAAACTGTCCGTACAAATATCTTTGATGGGCCTGTATATTGCCACAAATGGTTTAATTTTGTCACGTTTCAAATGGAACTCGCTGACTATGAAGGCATGACCAGTACACGTTCCAAATGATTCCACATTCGTGTATCTTGCGCTAAGGTCTGTGCACAGAAGGTCAATAAGGGTTTCGCTCGTATCAGTGAAATGTGTCGGCGAAGTGACTAACTGAGACAGGCTCAAGCAATTCAGAAACTCGAGTACCTTTTTAGCTTTGTGCTCGTTGGTATTTATCATATTTACGTTAAAATCACCGAGCAAAATGTAGTGATCGCAGTTTCCTAAAGCAGCAATAGAGTTCGTTACAGCATCCAAAAATAAATCAATATCAAACCATGGTGGTCGATAAGCAGTACCGATGGCAATTCTCTTACCTGCCATGGAATACGTGAGCCACATTTGCTCGACGGATTCGAACCTGGGGTCAATCGGGCCGGTATATGTTCGTGCACTCAAACTCCGCCGCAGGTAGAACCCCACGCCCCCACCACGGCCCGCGCGCTCGCACGCCGGTCGCGGCAGGTGTCGCAGGTGATAGCCGGGCACCGCAGGCGCGCGACCTTCTTCACCCGAACGCAACCAAGTTTCGTTTATGGCCAAAACATCGAAATCGTACTTGCCGACTGCATAAATAAAATCGTCATGTCCTGTACCCAGGGAACCCGCATTTAAAAATCCAACTTTCAGATACTTACTTGTCTTTTTTAGACATTATTAAAATATGATAATTCGAGTATAAACATTACATAAATTGATAATATTATTTTCAGTTCAATTAAAAAAGTGTCATTAATTATTAATATAATTTTGGGTAGAATCTTAATTAGTATTTTATTATTTGTGATGTACCTAAATACGTAATTTATGATAAATTAGAGTTAATAGAAATGTAAATATTAAATCAGATAGAATCGTAAATGTAAAAGGTGAATGTAAGTGTATGTAAACATTGTGTGTGAGGAAGAAATAACTGTGATAAAACCGGTTCGGGTTGAGCACTCTGAGACGCGCGGCCGTGAGACAAACACGACAGTTGAAAACAATAACATAAACATTAACAGCGACCACGCCACATGTACATAATTGAGTGACATACTGTGTGTCAAAGGCATTTAAACAATAAAATAAAGGTTTTACATTATAAAAAAATAAGAAATTAAAAACTAGAAAAACAAAATTAGGGGAAAGCATTGTTATTTTAAACAGTAGCCAGTATGGGCACAGCTGCAAAAACGCGATGTATATCAGCCTCGCAGCGGATCTGGTGAACAGAGTCCCCGGCCTTGTAGCGGGCGAGTATACGGCCTCGCCTGGACCATACGAATTGCCACCCGAAGCGCCCACCGGCCTCCCGCGCCTGCCGAAACAACTCCCGATTGGTCTTCGTAAGGCGCTCATTGATGTAGATGCGCGAGGCCGGACCAGGCAAGTCGAGGTCAGCCGAGGTCATACCACGCCGCACTCGGGCGGCTTCCACCATCTCGTCGCGTAGGTCCCGGCGCGCGAATCGTACGACGAGGAAACGCGGGCGGGTCTCGACAGGTGCTGGCTGCGTCGCATTAATGCGCCTGCTCCCAACTCGCTCGGCACTCACGATGTTGCGCGCTTTGGCTTTTACGCCCAACTTTGCCGCAACTGTCAAGGCCGTATGTACCGGGTTTTCACCGGGAGCTTCGGGCGGATTTGATATCTGAATATCAGTCGCTAGGAGCTCCTGATCGCGGTCGTTTATATCACTCCGAAGTTGAGCGATGATATCGTTCACCCCCGTTGACTCCTGTTCCTGTTGCCGGTTCTCTATCACAGCGATCCTCTCCTCCAAAGCGCTCATGCGGTCGTTGGTTTTTTTTATGGTTGACCTTAATTCGGCCAGGTCATCGCGCATTTGTTGGAATTCCTGCCTAATCGTGCTAATGAACTCCTCCTTAAATCTTATCAGCTCCGCCTTTATGTCCTGAGTCATCTCATGTGTGGCGTCCAAAGCCATGGTATTGATGGGACTTGTGTCCATCAAGTTTACCAGGCTATCTTCCAGCGGCGCCACTGCCTGTCCCCTCATTGGTGTCTCGTTTCGGTTGTCCCGCACTTGGTTTTTGCTGCATTCGGGACAATGCCAGGGTGTGGTTATTATGCCAGTCAAATTAAGCCTAACACACCGACGGTGATAAGATTTATGACAAATGTCGCATTTAGCGCCATCTATCGGCGATTGGAATTTACCGCAGGCGCCACACTTGTGCATAGTGACGTTCACCAATGTGAGTTCGGTTGAATCGATCTATAGGCAACGCAGTGCGCGTGATAAATAATAGATGTCGCTATTTACAGTGTAAGCGTTGATGATGTTTATCACGACGTTATGTCGATTCCAGACACCATAGGATAATACACTGCACTGACGTTAGGATGCGCTCTCACTGGGATACGGCACAAGTTAGTTCCAGGTCGTCAATAAACAGTTTGTTGAATATTTTACAGACAATAGGGTAGTCTAATGTCAATTCAAAATGGGATTTGGTTTTTTAATGTTTTTATGTGTTTAAACTGTACACTACCACTATATAATATTGTCACTTGTTTTTCGCACTCAAATTTGTTTATTTGTAATAAATTTGTTTTTGTTTACAACTTTGTTTTGGATTTTATTTTACGTTGAAAAATACTGAGACTTGCACTAGCTATAAGGTCCGATACCCTCCGCCTATAAGGTCCGATACCCTACCGCTTTCAAACCACAGATCTTTACAAAACTTGTAGGATTCTTTCTGTTCGTTAATTATTCATACTTAATCTTCTCATGACCACACACGGCCAGACCCCCTACGACCCATCTAAATTAAGCTCCCAACGACGTAAACATTCTGTCTGTCCCACAATCCGTACTAATTGTTGTTTGGCTCAGCGATTCTTCCGCTTCCTCGGCAGCCATGTATATAACAATACCAACAAAATTTTAAATATTATACCCTATGTGTAAATCTAAATGTAAAACAACAATAACAAACTGGCTCCTTGATTTAAATTATGTTGAAACTGAAAATATTTTAACTATATTTTAAATAACATCTACATTTAGAAAATCTTTTCTACGTATAGACTTCCTTACATTTTATTACACACCCATACATCCATTGTAACAATAATACATTCGCATATACAGGGTGATTTGTAATTCGATGCGGTCCTTGAAATGGATGATACTAGACCTTATTTGCAACAATTTTAACCCCGACAACATGGGGTCTAAACTGACTGGTTTTCGAGATATCGAACTTTAAAGGTTTTTCAAAAAATTTCTATCTCTCCATCATTAAGCGCTTATTATTAGAAAGTTACGATGGTCACCATTTAGAATTTATACTTTTCTGATAGAATATGAACGACTGAATCTAGTGAATACAAGTTTGTTATAAAACTAATCATATCTTGGGAAATAAAGTGTCATAAAGTTTCTGATTTGAAGTTTTCTGAAAACTTCCCTTGTCTTTCAAAGCATATTTAAAAAAATAAATGTATGACACTTGGTTTACAAATTACAGGAAAAACTTTCTTGTCTCATTACCTTTCTAAAATGGTGCCACAGTACCCACTTTTAGTTAGTGTCTGACCAGAAAATTAGGGTTGTTACTGACAATGTAGTAGATAAACGAAAATTGGTTGTAAAGTTTTTTCGACCCAACATTTTTTTTTCTGTGTTTTTTGTCCCAACTGTTATCTGATATTAGCTTTTTGAGTCAATGCGCTAAATCCTGGTCGATGACATCAGGCAAAATCGCGCTTTATTTGGAGTATTTTTAACTGTCCTACCAGTAGGGTGACCTAACTTTTATGCACGCCAGTTTAGTTTTTTTTTATGAAACCAGAGTTTACAAACATTCCGTCATTGTACTTATGTTTCAAGTAGTTTTAAATGGAAGAGAATTGATGGTTTGGCTATCTGGTCCAAAGGTAAAATACTCCAAATAAAAACCGAATTTGCCTGATATGATTATGTGATTACGGCCAGGATTAAGCGCATTGACTCAAAAAGCTAATATCAGATAGCAGTTTGGATAAAAGTCACAGAAAAAAAATGTTGGGTCAAAAAAACATTGCAACCGATTTTCGTTGATTTACTACCTTGTCAGTAACAACCCTAATTTTCTGGTCACACACTAACTAAAAGTGGATATTGTGGCACCATTTTAGAAAGGTAATGAGACAAGAAAGTTTTTTCTGTAATTTGTAAACCAAGTGTCATACATTTATTTTTTTAAATATGCTTTGAAAGACAAGCGAAGTTTTCAGAAAACTTCAAAACAGAAACTTTATGACACTTTATTTCCCAAGATATGATTAGTTTTATAACAAACTTGTATTCTCTAGATTCAGTCATTCATATTCTATCAGAAAAGTATAAATTCTAAGTGGTAACCACCATTACTTTCTAACAATAAGCACTTAATGATGGACAGGTAGAATTTTTTCGAAATACCTATAAAACTCGATATCTCAAAAACCAGTCAGTTTAGACCCCATGTTGTCGGGGTTAAAATTGTTGCAAATAAGGTCTAGTATCACCCATTTCAAGGACCGCATAGAATAACAAATCATCCTGTATACAGCACACACAGATACGCCTTACATTACACACTCTTCACAGCCCCCCTTTTTTTTCTTTTTTGGTTTTAATTTTTCCTCAGCTTCTTTTTCGATTTTTTTACTAATTAATATGCATAGACTCCATTTTTTACATTGGTCCTAGAGGGTGAGAGCCTGGAGATCTGTCATACAGGTCCCGTACCCACTATAGACTCCAGCTCTCACAAAGGTTGTAACCTGATTTAACCTAAACCATGAATCAATTTCGTAACTTTTTCTGAGAGAAATAAATAAATATTGTATTGTATTGTATAGCCAGCTGATTGTTTTTTTCTCGTGATAATGGGTTATCTTTAATATAAACAAGTTTTCAGTTTGGAGGAAATAACTGAATGCAAATTTTCTTTCGTCATGTTTGGAGCCTTACCGCATCTTATCCCACCAACGGAACTTCAGCTCGAATCTTTATGATACAACTCTCTGATGTAGTCTATATCTATCTAGGTATACTGTTACAATTATTTGTTGGACCGGGCATAGGTTGATATTTCGCGGCTGTGTTTATATAAAAGTAAAACATATACCTGCATTCATTGGCGTAACATTCCTTTAAATCGTTAGTTTCACTTCTCAGCATTAAATCTCTTTTCTAAAACCTTTTAAACTGTTTCACAATATTCATTGGTTCCTAAACATAGGTTACTTGTTTACTTTCCACATGACAGATAGGTCACACGTCAGTTTTGACAGTTTAAGGCGCCATCTGGTGATCGCCGATTAACTATTATAAAATAATCGATATTAAAGCATATTGTTCAAAACCTCTTAAATAATATCGTTTGACCCATTCTTTAATAATTCTCAGTTTTTAGTAAAAGAAATTAATAATAAAATAAAATATCCGTAAACGGAAATGATTTGGTTTTTTCAATAGGGACTTTTTTCTCGAACCTTCCTTAGCCGCGTCACATTTTTAATCTGTGAACGTTGGCGTATTTTGTCTCTGATAATTGTGTTGACAGTTTATAATTGTGTTTTTACCCAAATTATAAATAGGACCAATACCCCAATAAAAGCTGTTACTGAATCAATAATTGGAAGAGAACGATAATGGAGAATGGAATAGTATTGGATATCGTTGTGTATAATGTGTTGCAGACTTTTAGAAGTGTCGTTGGACAGTTTTAAGGTGAATTTGTGGTGCTGGAGTTTCTTCTTGTTGACCGGGTAATCATTAATCTCCTTGGAAATCGGGGAAAGTGGCTTGTGATGGGCACCCAAACTCCAGCTTGATATGCGGTGCAGGACATTCGTGGTCAGCAGAGGAAGCGTCGCGTCATTCGCCTCTGAACACGCCGAAGTGAATCACAAGTTCTGGTTCCCAGTTGTAAAGGTGAGGATTTTTGTGGAGTTAGCGTTGGGTTGTGCATCCTCCTCCAGGGTGTGGGTGGTTTAGAGAATATTGTGATAATTCGAACGATTATTTCAGGATTCTTAATTGCGCATTCCTGGGTTGTGGCTTCGACCAGCGACCGGCTTTTCAACCTCATCCATAGCCGCCGAGGTGTCTTTCTCCTGAGCTAATTGTGAGTATTAAACCTAGCTAATTACCATAGATGGGCCGTAGGAGTTTTCCCAGTGTTTGCCCCAGTGTTAAATTATTGTTTATTCATGGACCCCGTAGTGACGTGGCGGACGCCACACAGGAACGGCATTTGAATGGAAAACTGGTTGTCCGTTAGATCCGGGCTGATTGATTTCTCCGCTCGGTCCCGTAGGGAAAAGCAAATTAGTTTCACCTATATTATTGGGTCTCCGTATTGTCGATTGCAGGACAGGCCCCAGAGTAGCTCGTTCCGCCGCTGGGAACCAGAAGGGTGTCTGGAGCCCAGACGCGGAACCCGTTCCTGGAGCACGCCTGAAGCTTCCTGCGGGGACGGCTGCACGGCTGGCGGAGCCCGCCCGGCTATCGCGCCGTGCGAGACGGTTTTTTTTTTCCTACCTCTTAACTTTTATTTTTTATCTTAGTACGGTTTCGGTGGAAACCGGACCTTATAAAACCGGTTTATTTTGTACCCGGTTTTGATCTCGGTACTTAACCGAATTTTACTTTGATGGTCCTGGGCTCGTTCCTTCTTCATCCGGAAGCATTGTGGACATCTTCAGCACCAGGATTCGGGATTATTGAAGTCCCTGGCGCCCAATAACTTAACTAATATTATAAATACATATAACTGGAAGGTTCGGTTAATTTAACACTTAATTTTATTTTTTTTACTTGATCGTAACGTTTCCTCGGAACAGTACTCGGGTATCTCCAACTCCCCACGCCCCAGCTCTTTCTGTTGAAGTTTAAACTGGCTAGCTAGGTTTAAAAATTATTAATAGCTAGAGGAATTTACATTTAATAATTATGTAAAAATTCATTCTGGAACTGTCAATAATTAATGTCGCATGGAAGTCAATCAATTAATAAACCGTGTTTGAATTTAATGTGTTGTTTCCTTCTAGCTTGATCCTTAACCCATAGGGAGAAAATATTTTATGTAACAATACATATAATAAAATCGTAGAGCTGTCATTCCTGTACATTGAATATTATTTTCTTTTTGTATTTTTTTCGAAATAAGGGATCGATTCAATGACAAATCAACTTTTTTTTCCAGATTTTTTTGCGGCTTTTTCTTTTGCGTTAATTCCTAAACTACTGAAAACTTTCCGATCAAATTTTCCTCAAATATTCCTAATACGTAGGGCACTAGATAAGTTTTGAGATTTCATATCTAAATGTTAGAGTTTTTCAAAATAATTTCATCCGGCTGCAATACACTTCTCCATGCGTCGAAACCAATCATCAAAAATTTTCTTCCACACTTCTTCAGAGACTTAGTTAGAGACTTAGTGAATTAGTTGGTTATCATTGGCAAACCGTTGACCTTTCAATTTACCCTTTATCATTGGGAAGAGTCCGAAGTCGCAGGGTGCGAGATCAGGACTGTAAGTAGGCAGGATGCTCAAGCGGAATTAGACCAGTGCGGCTCAAAAAATCTTGAGTGAGTTGAGCGCGATGTGCGCAGATTTTTGAGAGACTCGATCAATTGAGGTAGACAAACCTCTGTGTACCATTTCGCCGTAACAGTCTTCTGTTCATCAAGACATATTCTTTTAATTATACCCCTTCTGCCAAAAAAAAACAACGACCATTTTCTTTTTCACGGATCGAGACTGTTTAACGACGGTGGGCTGTTCCTCATCTTCAAAAATCCATACCTTATTTTTAGATTTAGATTTGACGTCATAGTAATACAGCCATGATTCGTCACCTGTTACTATAGAATTAATATTAGGAGATTTTCCACCATCGAACATAACAAGCATTTTTTACACCATTTCTTACGGTATTCCATTTGGGTCGCTGTCAAAAGGTGAGGTACCCACAACGTGCAAATTTTTCTAACTTGAAGATGGTCATGTAAAATAGTGTGAACTGATGGTGCACTAATCTTCAAGAGTTCCTCTATCTGCTTGTATGTTACGTGTCGATCTAGCTCAATTAGTTCCTTAACGGCTGCTACATTTTCTGAAGTCACTGTTTCGATAGGCCTTCCTGAACGAGAATCGTCTGACAGATTAAAATCTCCTCTCTGGAACTGTTTATACCATCGATACACTGAGCTACGGGATGGAGCTTTCTCACGAAACACAAATTTTAATTCACTGATACAGTCATCAGCACTTAAACCCCGCTTGAAATTATAGAGCATAATTGCACAAAAAATCACGACGCGTTAACTCTGACATCTTGAAGCAAAGAAAAAATCACAAAATAAAATTGCGGGTAGTTAAAGATATTTTTTTATTTGATACTGACTACTAATTAGATGCAATATTGTCGGTGACAATTTGACGCATATACTTTCGATAGTTTAACGATATCTCAAAACTTATCCAGTGCCCTACGTAATATGCTTCTGTTAATAGGCTATGTATTATTACGCTATTGTCACTGGGAGTTAAGCAATTTTGAATTATGTTGTTTTTAAATGTATGTTTTGAGTTGGTGGCTTAACTACTGGATAATTTTTATTCAATTTTTCCTCAAAAAATCCTTAAACTGCTCTTCAATTAATAGGGTATATATAATTACGCTATTCCCCTTGGGGGATTAGCCATGTAATAATATGTTGATTTTCATTCATTGTTGACATTTGTTGAACCGCTAATTGAAAGCATTTATCAGCGACCCAGCCAATTTGGTAAGGAACCTGCTTGTCTTTCGTTCATTGGGTCTCGGGATCATTTCTTTCATTTTTCTATTTCACTTTTTGCGTTTCTTTTATTTTCGTTTTTATTTATTCTGAGAGTTTCAAATAATAAAAATAAATTGATGTATAATATGTACTTTTATTTCAATATTAGTTTCAATTTTATTTTTTTCTAATGTTTTGGATATTTTTTTAAACTGTAATTTATTGTTTGAGGTGTAGGAATGTTAATTGTTCAAAAGCAATCAAATCTTTCTGTTATTTGTGTTTTGAATTGGTGCAGATGGCGCCACTTACACCATCCGTATTGTTTCTCAAATTCGAAATTAACGCAAGCGAAGCCGCGGGCAAGCACTAGTCTACTAATAAACTATCGCTTGAGAGGAATTCACCGACCAAAGCCAAGCAGGATCAAATTCTGGGAAGAAATGATATAATTATGCCAAACTTGCTTGCTTGGCGCGTGTACAGAAATGAAAATGCTTAATAATAACGTAAAAAATATATTATTTAAAGTTTACCACACTTACTTTTACTAAACATAACAATACAAAAAGATTACGTTTTCTTCATATAAATAACATAAAATAAAGCTTATTATAGGTAAATAACATATAATTTAAAACTTAAGGTGTGCTGCAGTGCAAGCAAAAAATATGAAAGTACGCTTATTCAATGATATATCATCAGCTGATTTTAAAATTTCATATTTTTGTCTTGGCCGTATCCGTATCATCTTCATTGTCAGCCCTCTTCTTGATTTTTCTTTCTGTAAACAATAAATGCCGTTTTAGCAAATGTTCGTCTTCAGAATATTGAAAATAATTACGATCGGACAACTGAATAAAAGTTTTGAGTCTCATTAGCATCGCGGCGCGCTTACAATCTGCTAATGACTTTTGAATTATTTTCTATATTTTATTCTTACCCGACGCACTGTCACTTGCCTCGCCCGAGACACGTCCACATCAATCGAGCTGCTTCGCGCGGAAAATGCCTCGCGAAGCTGCGCGCTCTGTGGGGACGCACCTATTTATATTTTTATCTCATGTAAACACGCCATGTCGCACCACGCCAAGCTCGCTGTTTGCAAAAGCCTTAAGACAACGTAGTCTATCTAAATGTATTACAGGTGTAGCTTCAATTGAAACTCAATGTAGGTATTTGGCTTTTGTGGATTATACGAAGGCATTTCATAGCTTTAAACACCCCGAAATAATCTGAACTCTAGAAAACCAAGATCTTAAAACTTAACATTTAGATCTGCTTAAAAACATATATCAATAGCTCCGCCAACATAAAGTTTAACACTGCAGGACCTAGTTTTAGAATACAATAAAATACAAGAGGTGTAAAACAGGGTAACCTGCTCTCTCCAAAACTATTTACGAGCAAACTTGAAGAGACATTTTAGACTATCTATAGCAGCCTCATGAAAGAATAAGGGGTTAAAAAACCTCGGATGTACCGCCGACATAGTCCTTCTTGAGCTCTAGAACTACTTATGCCCTCCATGACTTGAAGTACGGCTAACCCCAAAGTGGGACTAGCTATTAATCGATCTAACTAAAGCGATAACAACTAGCACAAAACGTAGGGTTGAGGTAGATGGGCAGGAAATACAATCTGCTGATATATTTGGGCCAGTTTCTTTCTTTCAAAAGCGGGTGGGAAAAGGAAATCGACCGCCGAATCGACAACGCCTGGAAAAGCTACTGGTCCATAAAGACGCTAATGAAAAGAGATCTGCTGATATCCCTGAAGCGTAAACTCATCGATGTGAGTATCCTACCCATCATAAAATACAGTAATCAGACTTGATTACTCCCCGGGTCGTCAAAATTTCATATTAGAGTGTGCCAAAGAGCAATTGAGCGCAGCATTCTGGGCGTAAGAAGATCCGATAGAATATGGAACACCACGCAGAGCTCTAAAACTGGAATAATTAGCGTAAGTACAAAGGCTGCCAAGCTCAAATGGGATTGCACAATAGCCGTTGGGCAAAAATATGCAAATGGATGGCTGCGTCGGACAACTAATATTGTGACAACTTGCCTCCGTGTCCTCAAATCATATTTGATTCATTAGCAATTACAATTGACAATAGTGATTGCGATACCTGTGTACATTTTATCCATCTCCATCGGTCACTTCACAGATCAGTGCATCGAAGCTTCAATTTCTACATGCATGGGCGCATCGACTTCTTCAAGCACGGGAGGATTGATCTTTCCATGCACAGGAGCATCGATATTCTCATTCACGGGACCATGGATTTCTTCAGAAACCGACGCAACACTCTCCTCGCAGACTTCGCCATTATTCTCCGCATACGCAGGACTATCGATTTCCGCATAATCGGGCTCATCGATCTCCTCATAATCTCGATTATCGATTACGTCATAAATGGGTGGACCAATCTCTTCATAGATGTGCTGATCAATTTCAGCAATTTGCCTGTCGCAGTCTTCCCTACGAATGAGATTGAGATAGAACTGAGGAGCAGTGTTCTGAAAAATGCGAAGTATATAAACGTTAGTCTAACGTTAATTTTCAATATTATTGAGAGTAATGATAGTAAAGCAACATAATGCCAAGCAATGAGGTTTTCACTACATGGCGCTGTCGTCTATAAATGTTTTGTGGTACCGGAAGTTGTTTTACTCATGAAACGTTAACATTTGGGCCATTTTTGTAGTAAGTTTTATACTTTAATAGTGCCACAATACTCCTCCGTCCGCCAAATTTTGTAAAAAGCGGTATATACAATAGATAATAATATTAAACTTACCGCAGCTATCAGTAATTGTAGCTGCCTTTCGTAATTTCTTCTCCTTAACCGAAGTATCACATACGCAAGTCCACACAGGACCAGCGCTCCTCCAACTGTAGACACTACAGAGACTATTATTGTAGTCGTGTGGTCAGAGTTTGTCGCTTCTGAAATATTAACATTGTTATTATTTACTATACAACATTATTTTTAGCATATCGATGCCTTCCGGCCCAAAGGGGGTAAGCGACATTTTTTGCGAAATAGACTTATATATATGGTTAGAATCGGCTTTTTTTCTGCGTCTAATGGTCTAAGTTTCATGGCTCTAGGACAAACTTTTTGTCGCTTAGGCGTTAAAGGAATTGAGGTTCTAACACTAAGTTTTTCGTCATAAACGACAGTTATTTTTGTATTATGGTGGTTGGATAAAAATAATATTTCAAAACTGTGAGATAAGCAATTTTGGCTTTGAATATTTTTTCTTTACTTGAACGTTAAGTAGTTTGGGCTGGAATATTGGTTTACTAAACTTTCGGTTAGGATATTTGGGCAGTTTCTTTGGATAAAATATATGTCATTTATTACATTTAGGCCTCATTTCCGTGACTTTATTTGGCGCTTATTTTTATTTTCCCTAGTCACCAAATCAATCATCGAAGGCGCTTAGGATAAATCATCCAAACGAATGTCGCCTTAGATTGTCGCTTACCCTTTTTTTCCCTCCCGAAAAAAAAATATCTGGTATGGTGGTTAGACAAGAAGATAAATCAAAGGTTTGGTGGTTAGCTTACACAAGAATGACAAACAGCATCAGTTATCACTCTCTTTCCTTCGAACAAAATGTCGTTAGCGTTACACACCGATCATACAGTCTGTATACGACCACGGCGTAAGCACCACCGTGCTCGTGGATCATTTTGGCCCAAAGTTTTATAAGGAAAATAAAACGGGAAGTTTATTTAATAGACTTTATGTTCATCTATGACTGTGTATTATTCTACTTAGTTATTTTAGACGGTACTGAATAGTTAAATAAGTAGGACCTACAGTTTTGTTTTTCAGTACTTTTGTTTGTTTGTTGGCTAGTATATACGGCTGAGAAACATGATCAAGGGTTCGAATCCAAGGTTGGGCCAGCAAGGAGTTATTGGGTTTTTGTGATGAATTCTCTGCAACAGCCAAGAGTTAATCCTGTGCCTGATCTGACCCTTCTTTATCATGGTTAAATCATCCAAGGAGTCCTCCCAGGGCGGTACCTACGGGAAGGATTGTCAGACTTGTACTGACTAAAATCAACAGTGATCCTTTAATAGCTCTTTACCCTCCAGGGTCACGACTTCTTGATTAAACAGTCCTGCGACCCCGGCAGGCTTTGGCCCTCTAAGGAAGGCCTTGGTCGCGGGACTAACGAATACCGAGACTCCGAAACGTAAACAGCTGTTGAAGGACACCGTGGATTTTAGTCAGTACAAGTCTGCACCCACACTGGGCCCGCATGGTGGATTATGGCCCACTCCCTCTCTCAGAGAGGAGGCCTGTGTCCCAGCAGTGGGAACATTCATAGGCTGATGATGATGATGATGAAGTCTGACAGTCCCTCCTGCCCTGCCCTGGGTGGGAGAACTCATTTTATGAATTTACCTTCAAATTGCCGGCAGGTCTTTGAGGTGCGCGTGGAACACGAAGCGTTACGCGCCTACGGTGACCGATCGGAAATCACCTCGCGACTTCCGATGCTATAGGCATCCCGCAGCGGTTAGGTTGTGAGGTGGAAGCTGTTCTCTCCCTCACGGTACCCGATACCTTCTTTTTTAACATGACAGCTTCGTAGAAGGAGGTGACCGCTTCCCATTCTGTTTCGCCCCGCAGCATGGCCTCGACCATTGCCTGGCGCCAGAGGTATGTCGCCTCCGTGAGGATATAGCGGTGCTATGCCCAAACGGATCAGTCCTGCACCGAATGCTCCTCCGTGTCCTCCGTGCGGTCCCCGCAGTGGTGACACCCAGGTGTTTCTTCTTCCCAATCAGACACAGGAACCTCCCGAAACTTCCATGTCCGTTGAGGACCTGTGTCAGGCAGAATGTGAGGACGCCGTGACGCCTCTCCAGCAACTCCTCGCATGCCAGAGGGTCATAGCTATCAGAATGATCCGAGGATAACGCACGATCGCCTTCGAATCGGCCAACCTTCTTGCCGGATCGCTGCACTGGGATCTTGAGGCGACAGCCCTCCTGCGCATCTATCAGAGGCGCGCGGAGGCGCATCGCCGGGGAAATCCCCGCTGCCTCGAAAAGTCCAGAGTGAGAGTTCAGAGAATCAGAGCTTCGGCGCGATCTCAGGGCAGTATGGAGGGAACGACTGTCGCAACCGAGGTTCGGGCACGCCGCAACCGCGGCGGTAAGACCCCTCTTTGAGGAGTGGCTGGATAGGCCCCATGGCGTCCTCACCTACCGCTTGACGCAGGTCCTCACCGGACTCGGATGTTTCGGGAGGTACCTGTGTCTGATGAGGAAGGAGGAAATGCCTGGGTGTCACCACTGCGAGGATCGCCGGGAGGACACGGTGGAGCATACGACCTCTCGCACCCGGCATTGGTCGCGGCCATGCTGCGGGGCGAGACGGAGTGGGAAGCGGTCGCCTCCTTCTGCGAAGCAGTCATTCTCGCGAAGAAGGAGGCGGGACGTGGGAGGGAGACGACAGCGTCCACTCCTCACCCACGCCACAGTGGTAGACGCCCACGGGAACGGACGTCGCGGGACGATCTCCGGCCACCGTAGGCGCGGGCATGCGGGAGTCGAGTAATGGGCGACTCACTGCCCGACCATGGACCATGTCCGGGTCGACGGCACGTTGTGTTCTACGCGCGCCTGAAAGAGTGTCAGCATAATGACGGGTCCCCCCCTTTAGAGGGCCAAAGCCTGCCGGGGTCGCGGGACACACTTATACTGAGACCGGTACATAAAAGCTACTGAAGGACACCGTGGATTTTAGTCAGTACGAGTCTGACAGTCCCTCCCGCTCTGCCCTGGGTGGGAGGACTCATTAGATGATTTTACCACGTAAAAAAAGCCACTACTCAAAGAGGGTTCTTACGTTTTGTCATACCTAAGAGGTAGTCCATAAGTATGAATTGCAGCATGGATGTATAACTATCAAGACTAACTTACTGTTAATAACTATTGTTTTGTGTTATTCTTTAAAATGAAGACAAAGAAAAAGAGAGATTGAGCATAATATCTTTTTTTTATATCCGCATCTTAGTAAATGTCAGTTTAAAAACTTAAAAAGGTCTAATCTACGTATTTAAGTGTGGATGTATAATTTTATAAAAATTAAACATAATGTGCTTTCGCGTTGTTTATAAAAGTGCTAATTATATTTCTTATTGATAAGGAACTTATTACAATTTCCTTGAACATCTCTCATTAACTAATAGCCGGTTATATCATATTGGCTGGACTTGATGAACAGAAAAGTCACAGGTATGCTCTTTTTCTTCAATAGAAATAAAACGAATGGTGCACTTAAATCATTTAGGTTGGAACTCAACCATTAAGTTGTTTTCATTTAATACGTTTTTTCCTGTTAGTGAATTCGGGACTATTTGAGGGTAAGCGACACTAAATTGTGTTAGGAGTGTGATTTATTTTAATTAACAATGCCATTTCGTAGAGACCTAATCAAAAGCTAAACGGGTAAATTTTGAAACTTTAGGAACGTGCAGAAAATTTTATATGATTTTTTTTTCACTTTTTTTGAACTTTAAACTACTCTCCTGTAAAGTTTGTAAAGTGGCGGTTACCCCCTTTGGGCCGGAAGGCATCGATATTATATGCGAAACCTGAATATAGTTTGTTCAGAATCAGTTACTGATTCGATTTCAATAATTTTTACACCATGTTATAGGTATTTCTTTTCGTTAAAGATTAAATACACTCGAGAGCAATGAATCCGGGTCACTTAAAGAATCCTAAAAATCTCGGAAACTAAAAATGCTAGGTTAATGCAATAAATTGTATTTAATAGACAATGTAATACTCCTTAAATGAAGGTATTAAAACTTTTTAGTTATTGTAAAGTTATATCATAAAAAAATCAAATTTGAAAAAGGGCCACTTTCGAAGATGGAGCTACGAAATTACAGCATTTGGTTTTGCTTTTGTTTGTAATCTGTCATTTATGTGGGTACATAAACCATGTTGATAGTGCTCTATATTCATTATTCAAGCTGAAATTATGTCGCTTACGCCTGAAGAATGCACCAGAATACTTACAATGCTGGAAACCGGCCGGAGTCAGCGCGATACAGCCAGGACTGTCGGTGTGTCGCTGTCAACAGTACAAAGAGTTCTCCGACGTTACGAAGAAACTGGTTCTAACCTACGCAGACCAGGAACGGGCAGAACCAGGTGTACCACAGCACGAGAAGACCGATACTTGGTGAACACCATGCTTCGAAATCGCTTTCTCACAGGAACTGAACTCACCAATCAGTTTCGACGCCTCGGAGGAAGTAACCCAAGTGCATGGACAGTAAGACGTCGGCTTCTATCTAACTTAAAACCCCTTAGACCTGCAAACGGCCCTAAACTGGAGCGTGGGCATCGTATTTCAAGACTAAGATATGCCCAGAGTCACGTAAATTGGAGTATTGAAGATTGGTCAAAAGTTATGTTCTCCGACGAATCAAAATGTATGCTCTACAAGCACGATGGAAGACACAGAGTGTATCGAAGACCAGGGGAAAGATTCAAGCAAGCATGCATCGAAGAAAAAGTAGCCTACGGTGGTGGGTCTGTACTTGTGTGGGCCGGAATTTCTTCTGAAAGTCGCACAGAGCTAGTGATCATAGAAAACGGCTCTTTAACTAGCGTAAGATATGTGGAAGAAATCCTCAATGATCACGTTGGTCCATTTATGGTCAATTTAGGTGAGGATGCTATATTTATGCATGACAATGCCCGACCTCATACAGGTAGGATTGTGAATGACTACCTTCAAGAGATGAACATTACTCGTATGGAGTGGCCAGCGCGCAGCCCGGATATCAACCCGATCGAGCATGCTTGGGACGAGCTAGGCAGATGCGTAAAACAACGAAACCCTCCCCCAATCACGCTTCGTGAGTTCAAAATTGCTCTCACAGAGGAATGGGAGAATATTCCCCAAAATCGTATAAGGAACTTGGTGTACAGCATGCCAAACCGCGTAAACGCAGTAATGGAAGCACGAGGAGGCAATACGAAGTATTAAAATTCAAGAAAATCGTAATAATGTTCAAAAATTTCATGTTTCCTATTTTTGTTTTAAGGAGAGATAAGCAGTTTTTTCTTCTTTATGTAATTTTGTGTTAATAAAATGTATGGTGACTCATATTTTTTTTTACTTTCATTTAAGGAGTATTACATTGTCTATACAATTTATTGCATTAACCTATCATTTTTAGTTTCCGAGATTTTTAACATTCTTTAAGTGACCCGGATTCATTGCTCTCGAGTGTATTACCAGTTAATTACAATACAATCACCGTACGGTTAGGTACCTATTGCCAAACTATTACGAGTATCACGAGTGTACCTATATAACACAGAAGACGCGGTTTACGCGTGTATACCGCGAAATGAGCATGTTTTTGAACGGACATTCGGACAACCAGGTGATACACAAGCTTATAACTTTGTGATTTTTTATGATACGGTTTTAAAATTATGTACATAGATTCTTTACAAAAATACTAGACAGGTGTATCGGATTATGCATAAACAAAAAATAATGTTGTGATATACGATAATTAATATGTTTATGTAAGGTAAAACCACATGAGTATGATAAAACACCAGACATTATATTGCAAATTCATGCCTCTGAAAAAAAAAACCCTGACTTAGACTTTTTTTATCATGGTAAAATTATTCCGCCCTTCTACCCAGAGCGGGACGAGAGGGACGGGACAGGAGGGAGAGAGGGGAGAGGCTTGTACTGACTAAATTCCTCGGTGATCCTTCAATAGCTCTTTACGTTCCAGGGTCACGGATACCTGATGAGACAGACCCGCGACCCTTAAGTCCAGTTTGGATGCAGAAAGTGCCGGTACTCTGAGCCAGCAAAATACAATCCAAAACCGGGGTTTACCCAAGAAATCATTAGGAGTGAGAGGTGAACACCACGACACACGATCACAAATAGATATACTCCGTACCCAGGTAGGCCGAAGCAAAGAAAATCTGCTCAGGTGGAATTTCATCGATAACTCTGCTCTGGAGTGTAAGTGTGGTGCTGCTCCACAAACGATGAGGCAATTGTTATCGTGCCCTGCGTGCCCTGCCGACTGTTCGTTACAGGAGCTGATGGACTGTTCAGAGAGCGCTAAACTTGTGGCCCAATTCTGGGCCGAGTCAATTTAGTTTGTCATCGTCACGAAGAAGAAGAAGTAGATATAAAACAGTAATTATACTTAAATAATGGATAAAGTAAGGAATGGTTTATAAGGGGAAGTTTGAAAGTGGCGCCTGTTACAGAAAAAAATGAAAGGGAATCGTCTATCTTGGTATGGACATGTGATGAGGAGGGATGACACCCATGTGACTAAGAAAGTGATGAGAATGTTGATGGATGGAGAGGAAGAGGAAGGCCAAAGAAAAGATGGATGGATTGTCTAAGGAATGATATGAAATAAATAAAAAGGAGTAAATGATACTGTGACGTCTGATAGGGGAGAATGGAAGAAGAAATCGTGTTGCGCCGACCCCAAGTACAATGGGATAAGGGCAGGAAGAAGAAGAAGAATTATACTTAAGTAATGATTTACATTATTTTTAAGTGAGGTTAAACCTTAACAACTACTACAACACTATTACTATAAAAAAGTTAAACATCTCTTGATCACTTGTCCAAAAAAAGCTGACAACGTCAAAACGGTATTTGGCGTTTGATATAAGGGTTATTTTGCAGCTAAACTTTTTTAACACAAATGTTCAACATGTATTGTGTTTAACTAGCGAGCCCGCGCCGATGTGAAGAGCGTTTGAAATAATGGCGGGCGTGGTAAGACACGTCGCGTCACGTCGTGTGAAGCTGGCAATACCTGGGTATTTGAGTAAGTCTGTGGAACCGGTTCTGTGAGCGATGGAACCGGGTCTTCTGATAAGATTATTATAATTTTGCATTAATTTCTGGTTTTGCATGTTTTGCGGTGTTCTCTGATCTAGGTTTATGAAAACTGGTGTTTAGGGTGTTTCGAAATACCTACAAGTTACCTGCAGTCTTTCCTTTACTGTTTTGATATAAACTTTGCCACGATTTAGTCTTGTTGTCAATCATGCGGAAGATCACTCTGACCTCTGCCATTGAGATGTTTGTGTTGGTTGATCCTTTTTTCAACATACCATAAAAAGAATATTTAGTGTTATTGTGTTCACGAGTTAGGTTCAATTGTTTCGAAAGAGTACAGCCATCTTCTTTGCATATTTCTGAAAATAGATTGTTGTAATTAAAACGCATTCCTGAAGATTTGCAAGCTTTTATTGTTAACCCTTGGCACCACTCGTTATTTCAAGCCACACATATACACTTGTGGGGGAGCTAGGTCCCCTATGAATTCGGTATTAATTTAATTGAGAATTAATAATTTTAATGAAGTTTTTTTTTATATAAAATAAATAAAAGGCTTAATACAAATTAAACAAAATCAGTTTTATTGAAATTTAAAACAGAAATATCACTTTTCTGATGTTTTAACGAAATAAGTGCCTTTTTGGCTACAGTTTTTTAGAACTAAGTTTAGAAACGAAAATAAAAATGAAAAATTAACTTTTAAACTAAATGTGTCTTTTTTCCTTTCAGACATATAACTAAAAATAAAAATAAAATGTAATGTTTTCAACATTTTGAATAACATGCAAAATCACAATAGGTAAGTTTACTTATCAATCTATAACAATATTTTAGGAACATTTTCAGTCTTCTAGGCATATCATGTTTTTGGTCGCGGGACTTATCTCATTACCGTGACCCCGGAACACAAAGGGCTATTGAAGGTCACCGTGGATTTTAGTCAGTACGAGTCTGACAGTCCCTCCCGCCCTGCCCTGGGTGGGAGGACTCATTTGATGATTTTACCACGCTAAAAAGGCATATCATGTATAATATTATTATTTTACGTTATTCATTTATTTATTAAGTCAAATTTGTATTCATTTCACTTCAAAAATCTAAAAAAAATAAACAACACGATAAGATAATCAAAAAAATTTAGTAACGTAACTACACCCGTGGGGGACCTAAGTCCCGTTGTAACACTTAGCCCGCAGACCACAAGTGTCAGCCCGTCACAAATTCGTACCCTGTGACCTCTCGGGCAATACTGAGAATACGCGGAGCCGCGAGCGCGTAACGTTTACAATAAAAATTATATTTACAAAAAAATGCTTGGTGGGGGACTCTGCTCCCCCACATATGGTGCTAAGGGTTAAGATGACGGCTGGGGTGCTAAGACAGGTGGGGTGCTAAGACAGGAAACCTCCACGTGCGTCCGTGGACTGGAGTTCCCTCTCGGATACGTCCGGGGGGAAGACCAGTTTTTCGGGTCGGTGCACCCTGGGATGCGGGCAAAAACTCTTCCTTAGGCACTGTATCCCTAAGGGGTCTCTTTGCCTGTATGCGAATAGCCTGTCGGGTGGACGCTCCAACGCGTGTCCCTCTGATTAGCAGAGGGCACAGCGGCGGAGCGGGCTTGCGGACGGTGAGTAATGGGTAAGCTCGCCGTCCGACCAGGGACCAAGCCCGGGTCGGTGGCGCGTCGTGTTTCACGCGTCACCGACGGGGCCCTTATGGGGCCAATGCTTGCCGGGGTCGCGGATTTTTTCTTAATCCAGGATACCGTGGCCCCGGAACGTAAAGGGCATCCGAAGGAACACGGGTGGATTTTAGTCAGTAAGAGTCTGACAGTCCCTTCCGCCCCACCCAGGGCGGGAGGACGATTTTGCCACCAAAAAAATAAAAAAAGATGACGGCTTATGCCGATAGACCGCTCATGAGCTTCTGGAAAAGAAATTCAGCATTACCAATTCAATGGGGTTTTTTTGCTACTGGGTATTTCGCGAGAAAAATCCAAAACCCGAAATGGTATTAATGAAGGGAGGTTGCAGTATTATTTAAAACTAGCTGTTGCTAGCGGTTTTACCCGCTCAACTCAAAAATTATCCCATATGGAAACATAAGGCTGCGTTCCACTGAGGCGGAGCGGAGCGGAGCGGAGTGCGATTCACCAATCCACTCTCTCCTATCTCACTCTTCTCCACTCAAGCAATGTGATTGGTGAATCGCACTCAGCTCCGCTCCGCTCCGCCTCAGTGGAAACGCAGCCTAATTATAATCTGGATAAAAACTATCATAATAATATACAGGACCTGTTCGCAACTCGCCCTGAGTCGCGATACATGCGGGGAGTTTGACGTGGGCGGTCTAGCCCTGACTGCTCGGACCGCCTGGCGACGTGATGATAATTTATGGGCCACCACAGCCTTCCGGCTGAAACGCCGCGCAGCCCCGCTGCACGACTGATGATGAGATGATGTGATGAGAGCGCGTGCCCCTAGCACGCAGATGATCGTTGATGAGGATGAGCGCGCGCTGCGCACGCGGTTGTTGGACGGGTTGGTTAAATTAAAACCGCACAAATCCACTGATACGTATATTTACGATACGAACACTATTCCTCTCCTGGACGTCTCAAACCTGACTGCGGTTACCGGGGGATTAACTGAACACGCGGTCACGCGTATAATGGCGGTGCGACCTGAACCCGGTCTCGCAACATCTTTTATAATGAACGTGCGCTGATGCGCTCGCGGCGAGAGCTGGTTGACAAGTGGTTCGCTTCCGGGTCCGAGTGATGACAAAGATGGCGTCCTTCATAGAGCAATTATAGACCCATACCATAAATCGCTGGGTCATAGTCAACATACATTGATTTAAAGCATGGACTCGTATTTTTGGGCTGAACAGGACTTTTCTTTTAAATTGGTCAAAAGGGAGAAATTCGCATCCATACCTAAGAGATACGGGATAAATTTCTGAAGAACCTTTTGCTCTTTTTTGATTTTAACAATTTTGGTGTTTTGATTTTTTTGATCAAAATCAAAAATGTTTATTTCACATAGGCCCATGAGGGCACTTATAAAACGTCGACAACAGGTGCTTGGTTCGGGTTGGTCGATTCCATGGAGAAGAACCGGCAAGAAACTCCATGGTTACTCTTTTAAAATATGGTATGTTTTACAAAATGATTGTTACAGTTTTGAATAGGTACATAAATATGTGAGAAAAACGTAGGCCTAGTAACAAGGGAGAAGTCCTTAAGAAAATTAGCACTACAAAAAAAGAAATATATATAATTATATACACACGACCTGCAATGTTCTCACATTCACAAAAAAGAAGTATGAAAGAATCTATATAAAAAAGAAAGCTATATAAGCTGCGTAACTTCTATACTATCTTACAAACTGTAACTAGTCTGAACAAAAAGAGTAAAACCTAAGGCAATATAATATTACAAAACGAACACAATAAAATAAGAAAATAAAAAAAATATATACAAGAATAAAAAAAAAATAGAACAATGTTATCCTAACATGTGGATTATAGAAGATAAAATACCTCAAAATATAAGTGCTGCTGCTGAGCTGCCAGGGAAGCCACATGTGCAGAATGTACTATTGCCACACATCCTTGTCTTCAACGTAGTCCTTAATTTTGTAATATGCTTTTTTATTATGGACACGTTTAATATGGGTTTTAAACTTTCCCTCAGTTAGTTCAGTAACTGACTTAGGCAATTTGTTATAAAAACGTATGCTGTTAACAAGTAACGACTTGCTCGTCTTTGCTAGTCTGAATCTAGGTATTACAATTTCGTGTTTACTTCGATCAAGTGTAAGTTGTCCACAAAAATGAGTGAAATTGACCAAAATTTTTTTTTCATGCTTTTCGACTCTGTGTCATGTAAGGATCATTTCATTGTATCGAAAGAAAAAAATCGGGACGGTGGAAGTTGGTCATATTTAACAAAATATTTTTTCATACAAATTGTCCGAACGAAAAAATTACCATTTTTTTTATGATGTCATTTGATTTAGTGTCATGTAAGGTCCATTCCATTGTATGGGAAGGAAAATGTCAGGGCAACAGAAAAGGGTCCAATCTAATGAAATACCTACCTATTGACTTCTATTAAGTATCTGTACTAGTGTATAACCCCGTAATACAGATATGTGCCCGACCCAGATCCTTCTTGAAACTAGTAATATCACACTCTACTGGGATCAATCCATCATCACTAACAGGACTATTGTAGACAATAGACCTGATATAGTGGTAATGGATCGATCAGAGCGGCTCACACTGATTGTTGACATAACTGTCCCGCGTGACGAGAACCTCGTGAAAGCTGAAAAAGATAAGCAAATCAAGTATCTTGATTAAAATAAAATAGCGGTAGATACGTTACGTTCTTGCGTTGAGTATTCGAACAGTGACTCTTATACGCACACAGACACATTTACTCACACAAACAATCGTTGTTCTTACACGCCAATAAAGAGAGAGACAGAATAATGCACAAAGGTGGCGTGCGACCAAGACGGAGCATCGACACTCTTCGTATTACTTCGTTAGTACTCGTGTAGTCACTCGTGTATGTTTCTATGCCGCTCTACAAAATGGCGAACAAATTTGAACGGATACATCAAATCTTTATTAATTCTTCTTTAATTCAAAATTATAAGAAAAATGTATTTACGAATGAAATGTGAGGCCATGTGATTTGTTTTTTCTTTTAGAGTAGTTCGTACACCCGGTGAAGGCACACAAAGGCATTTTTTTTTCTTATGAGAGTGTGGTGGGGCGAATTTGAAATAAACACGTACAGTCAGGTTCATAAATCAATTAGCAATTTCTCAAAGCAATGGACTGACGCTAAACTTTGACTTACGACCTTTTGTTATAAGTTGTTTTAATACAATGCAAATTAGCCCATGATATACTTCATAATTTCAACCATCATTCTACAAGTAATGCTGGCGCAGTGGTAAACGTGCTGAGATAATTCGTCGGTGGCGGAGGATCGATCCTCAGTTTTTTTCCGATTACTTTATTTAATTTAATTTTTAATAATTCTTTATTCTTTTTGTAATGTTTAATATTTTTTAGGACGTATTTGAAAATTAAAATTGTTTTTTTGTTATAATTACTAATATTAGTCATTATCTCCTCTCTGGAACTGTTTACACCATCGATACACTGAGCTACGGGATGGAGCTTTCTCACGAAACACAAATTTTAATTCACTGATACAGTCATCAGCACTTAAACCCCGCTTGAAATTATAGAGCATAATTGCTCAAAAAATCACGACGCGTTAACTCTGACATCTTGAAGCAAAGAAAAATTCACAAAATAAAATTGCGGGTAGTTAAAGATATTTTTTTATTTGATACTGACTACTAATTAGATGCACTATTGTCGGTGACAATTTGACGCATATACTTTCGATAGTTTAACGATATTTCAAAACTTATCTAGTGCCCTACGTAATATGCTTCTGTTAATAGGCTATGTATTATTACGCTATTGTCACTGGGAGATAAGCAATTTTGAATTATGTTGTTTTTAAATGTATGTTTTGAGTTGGTGGCTTAACTACTGGATAATTTTTATTCAATTTTTCCTCAAGAAATCCTTAAACTGCTCTTCAATTAATAGGGTATATACAAGGTGTTGTTTTGCATCCTCGTCAAATTTCAGGTGGTTGTCGTAAAAGACATAAATAATCAATTGAAAGTACAGTCCGGGTCCTAACTAAAAAGCGCTGCTTTTTTTTTGTTGTTGAAATTTAACAGTATTACAGAATTAAACCCTTAATTCAATATAAATTAAAGAGAATCACCCTACTACTAGTACTCTGTGCTACTACGCAGAGCTACGTAGTCTACGCACACAGCGACAAACAGCTGTGTGCGTGAATTTCGACGTCTTTACTAAATTCAAGCGTGCGCGACCGAGAAATGACCTTAGCGACCACCGGTAGTAATAATTTTACCTAATTTTATTTTGAAAATCACCCACATTATTGTCGTAAATATCGTTTGATAATTAACTCATTTTAAGCATCAGTTTAATACGGAATCTTACTAATGACAGTATTACTAGACGCCATAAAAAGTTCACTGACCTGCAGCTGCTATCAGATGATTAATAAAATTTAAGTTTTGCTTTATTGCTATCGTTTAGCCTAAACCTTTCGTAGTGATTTTGTTTTTATTTGTGGATTAAATTGGTTGATTTTAAATTTTCCTTCCTACTTAACGGGCTTAGGACCGACAATAATACCTACCCCGATCTAGGTACTGAGTATAAAAATGTTTTTTAAAGATTTGCTAGTCAAATGTCAGTAAGTGGTGATACTTTCGACTTTTAGGTATTATTGGCGTAGTTAAAAATTTGAAATCAACTTATTTACACAAATAAAATTGACAACGTATTTACAACATTTCCGTGAACATCCGGATGGCTCCACGTAGGTTGTCTACACTCTCCACTGATGGCATACAGGCGAACCATCTCCACCAACTCGACATTAGATTATTGTCCGTCATCTTGCACTTTCGAATGACGTCACAAAGAAGAAGCGGAATTTGCAAAGCGCACGCACGCTGCGGCACCATCAAACACACTGTTGTTTCGGGGGCGGGGGGCCGCCCGCGGGAGCGTGGCAAAGCGCGTGCGCGGGAGAGCGCCCGCGCCGTGGTTGGATAAGGTGGGATTGATTACCTACGAATTTAGTGAATGATTGTTGCGTATGCGTTGTGTATGAATGTTTGCGTTTGTTTGTGTGTGAAAGCGCGGTTATAGGGCTAGTAACAGACGCGCCGCCTTTAAATACGGCTGGTTCATACTTGCGGATTTCAGTTAACAGGAAAAAAATAATAAAAAAATACCTACCTATTTTATTGTTGATTTGGGTCGAGAATCATCAGCATAATTACGTCCTTGAATTTGACTAGGATGCAAATCAACACCTTGTATAATTACGCTATTCCCCTTGGGGGATTAGCAATGTAATAATATGTTGATTTTCATTCATTGTTGACATTTGTTGAACCGCTAATTGAAAGCATTTATCAGCGACCCAGCCAATTTGGTAAGGAACCTGCTTGCCTTTCGTTCATTGGGTCTCGGGATCATTTCTTTCATTTTTCTATTTCACTTTTTGCGTTTCTTTTTTTTTGTTTTTATTTATTCTGAGAGTTTCAAATAATTAAAATAAATTGATGTATAATATGTACTTTTATTTCAATATTAGTTTCAATTTTATTTTTTTCTAATGTTTTGGATATTTTTTTAAACTGTAATTTATTGTTTGAGGTGTAGGAATGTTAAATGTTCAAAATCAATCAAATCTTTCTGTTATTTTGTGTTTACCTATGTTTTGAATTGGTGCAGATGGCGCCACTTACACGATCCGCAAACACTAGTCTATAGTAATTATAGTAATTAATTATCGCTTGAGAGGAATTCACCGACCAAAAGCCAAGCAAAAAATTGGTGCCTTTTTTTATAAGCGGCCATTGATATACAGTGTGAATTTTTAAACGGGGCGTGGATGGCTATTTCCGAAACTTTGAGGAATAACGAAAAACGTTGAAATCTAGGAGTTTCGAGACCGATTTTGACAAAAACTTTTAGAAAATTCAATAATCCTGGCCAGGAATCGAACCTGCTGATGTTGGAAAAAAATCGCACCCTGTATTATTACACCATACAGCCTCCTGCAGACACACGCGATTAATCGCGCTGCGACAACGAGCCAAGCTAATTTCCACTCTAAAAATACTGCGAATGGACCGCGACATGTCGCGCCGCGCGATTAATCGCGTGTGTCTGCAGGAGGCTTAAGATGGTGTTGCTAATATAGGATCAAATTCTGGGAAGAAATGATATAATATGCCAAACTTGCTTGAATAATAACGTAAAAAATATATTATTTAAGGTTTACCACACTTACTTTTACTAAACATAACAATACAAAAAGATTACGTTTTCTTCATATAAATAACATAAAATAAAGCTTATTATAGGTAAATAACATATAATTTAAAACTTAAGGTGTGCTGCAAGCAAAAAATATGAAAGTACGCTTATTCAATGATTTATATCATCAGCTGATTTTAAAATTTCATATTTTTGTCTTGGCCGTATCCGTATCATCTTCATTGTCAGCCCTCTTCTTGATTTTTCTTTCTGTAAACAATAAATGCCGTTTTAGCAAATGTTCGTCTTCAGAATATTGAAAATCGATCGGATAACTGAATAAAAGTCTCATTAGCATCGCGGCGCGCTTACAATCTGCTAATGACTTTTGAATTATTTTCTATGTTTTATTCTTACCATGGCGTGTGTCGACATTCAATAGGTGCGTCCACACAGAGCGCGCAGCCTCGCGAGGCATTTGCTGCGCGAGGAAACTGACAAGCGGGGCTGCTCACTCTGTGTGGACGCGTCTATTATTTTTCGACCGAGGCACGAAACAATATACGCGAGCAAAAGAAAAGCCGACACTGGATGGCTCGGGCGCTCGGCCGACGCACTGTCACTTGCCTCGCCCGAGACACGTCCACATCAATCGAGCTGCTTCGCGCGGAAAATGCCTCGCGAAGCTGCGCGCTCTGTGGGGACGCACCTATTTATATTTTTATCTCATGTAAACACGCCATGTCGCACCACGCCAAGCTCGCTGTTTGCAAAAGCCTTAAGACAACGTAGTCTATCTAAATGTATTACAGGTGTAGCTTCAATTGAAACTCAATGTAGGTATTTGGCTTTTGTGGATTATACGAAGGCCTTTCATAGCTTTAAACACCCCGAAATAATCTGAACTCTAGAAAACCAAGATCTTAAAACTTAACATTTAGATCCGCTTAAAAACATATATCAATAGCTCCGCCAACATAAAGTTTAACACTGCAGGACCTAGTTTTAGAATACAATAAAATACAAGAGGTGTAAAACAGGGTGACCTGCTCTTTCCAAAACTATTTACGAGCAAATTTGAAGAGACATTTTAGACTATCTATAGCAGCCTCATGAAACAATAAGAGGTTAAAAAACCTCGGATGTGCCGCCGACATAGTCCTTCTTGAGCTCTAGAACTACTTATGCCCTCCATGACTTGAGTACGGCTAGCCCCAAAGTGGGACTAGTTATTAATCGATCTAACTAAAGCGATAACAACTAGCACAAAACGTAGGGTTGAGGTAGATGGGCAGGAAATACAATCTGCTGATATATTTGGGCCAGTTTCTTTCTTTCAAAAGCGGGTGGGAAAAGGAAATCGACCGCCGAATCGACAACGCCTGGAAAAGCTACTGGTCCATAAAGACGCTAATGGAAAGAGATCTGCTGATATCCCTGAAGCGTAAACTCATCGATGTGAGTATCCTGCCCGTTCTAAAATACAGTAATCAGACTTGGTTGCTCCCCGGGTCGTCAAAATTTCATATTAGAGTGTGCCAAAGAGCAATTGAGCGCAGCATTCTGGGCGTAAGAAGATCCGATAGAATATGGAACACCACGCAGAGCTCTAAAACTGGAATAATTAGCGTAAGTACAAAGGCTGCCAAGCTCAAATGGGATGGCTGCGTCGGACAACTAATATTGTGACAACTTGCCTCCGTGTCCTCAAATCATGTTTGATTCATTAGCAATTACAATTAACAATAGTGATTGCGATACCTGTGTACATTTTATCCATCTCCATTGGTCACTTCACAGATCAGTGCATCGGTTCATACACAGAAGCTTCATTATCTACATGCACGGGCGCATCGACTTCCTCATGCACGGGAGTATTGATCTCCTCATGCACGGGAGTATTGATCTCCCCATGCACGGGAGCATCGAGATTCTCATGCACGGGACCATGGATTTCTTCAGAAACCGACGCAACACTCTCCTCGCAGACTTCACCATTATTCTCCGCATAAGCAGGACTATCGATTTCCGCATAATCCGGCTCATCGATCTCCTCATAATTTCGATTATCGATTACGTCATAAATGGGTGGACCAATCTCTTCATAGATGTGCTGATCAATTTCAGCAATTTGCCTGTCGCAGTCTTCCCTAAGAATGAGATTGAGATAGAACTGAGGAGCAGTGTTCTGAAAAATGCGAAGTATATAAAACGTTAGCCTAACGTTAATTTTCAATATTATTGAGAGTAATGATAGTGAATCAACATAATGCCAAGCAATGAGGTTTTCACTACATGGCGCTGTCGTCTACAAATGTTTTGTGGTACCGGAAGTTGTTTTACTCATGAAACGTTAACATTTGGGCCATTTTTGTAGTAAGTTTTATACCTACTTTAATAGTGCCACAATACTCCTCCGTCCGCCAAATTTTGTAAAAAGCGGTATATACAATAGATAATAATATTAAACTTACCGCAGCTATCAGTAATTGTAGACGCCTTTCGTAATTTCTTCTCCTTAGCCGAAGTATCACATACGCAAGTCCACACAGGACCAGCGCTCCTCCAACTGTAGACACTACAGAGACTATTATTGTAGTCGTGTGGTCAGAGTTTGTCGCTTCTGAAATATTAACATTGTTATTATTTACTATACAACATTATTTTTAGCATAATATATGCGAAACCTGAATATAGTTTGTTCAGAATCAGTTACTGATTCGATTTCAATAATTTTTACACCATGTTATAGGTATTTCTTTTCGTTAGAGATTAAATATTACCAGTTAAATACAATACAATCACCGTACGGTTAGGTACCTATTGCCAAACTATTATACAGGAGACGCGGTTTACGCGGGTGTACCGCGAAATGAGCATGTTTTTTAAAGGACATTCGGACAACCAGGTGATACACAAGCTTATAACTTTGTGATTTTTTATGATACAGTTTTAAAATAATTATGTACATAGATTCTTTACAAAAATACTAGACAGGTGTATCGGATTATGCATAAACAAAAAATTATGTAGTATGTTATACGATAATTAATATGGTTATGTAAGGTAAAACCACATGAGTATGATAGAACACCAGACATTATATTGCAAATTCATGCCTCTGAAAAAAAAACCCTGACTTAGACTTTTTTTATCATGGTAAAATTGTTCCGCCCTCCTACCCAGAGCGGGACGAGAGGGACGGGACAGGAGGGAGAGAGGGGAGAGGCTTGTACTGACTAAATTCCTCGGTGATCCTTCAATAGCTCTTTACGTTCCAGGGTCACGGATACCTGATGAGACAGACCCGCGACCCTTAAGTCCAGTTTGGATGCAGAAAGTGCCGGTACTCTGAGCCAGCAAAATACAATCCAAAACCGGGGTTTACCCAAGAAATCATTAGGAGTGAGAGGTGAACACCACGACACACGATCACAAATAGATGTACTCCGTACCCAGGTAGGCCGAAGCAAAGAAAATCTGCTCAGGTGGAATTTCATCGATAACTTTGCACTCTTTCTCTCTTTCTTTCGTCGATAACTCATCGTTTGTGGAGCAGCACCACACTTACACTCCAGAGAGTGTAAGTGTGGTGCTGCTCCACAAGCGATGAGGCAATTATTATCGTGCCCTGACGACTGTTCGTTACAGGAGCTGATGGATTGTTCAGAGAGCGCTAAAATTGTGGCCCAATTCTGGGCCGAGTCAATTTAGTTTGTCATCGTCACGAAGAAGAAGAAGTAGATATAAAACAGTAATTATACTTAAATAATGGATAAAGTAAGGAATGAGTTTATAAGGGGAAGTTTGAAAGTGGCGCATGTTACAGAAAAAATGAAAGGGAATCGTCTATCTTGGTATGGACATGTGATGAGGAGGGATGACACCCATGTGACTAAGAAAGTGATGAGTATGAATGTTGATGGATGGACAGGAAGAGGAAGGCCAAAGAAAATATGGATGGATTGTCTAAGGAATGAGAAATAAATAAAAAGGAGTAAATGATACTGTGACGTCTGATAGGGGAGAATGGAAGAAGAAATCGTGTTGCGCCGACCCCAAGTAGAATGGGATAAGGGCAGGAAGAAGAAGAAGAATTATACTTAAATAATGATTTACATTATTTTCAAGTGAGGTTAAACCTTAACTCATAATTCATAACTCATCTCTTGATCACTTGTCCAAAAAAAGCTGACAACGACAAAACGGTATTTGGCGTTTGATATAAGGGTCATTTTGCAGCTACACTTTTTTAACACAAATGTTCAACATGTATTGTGTTTAACTAGCGAGCCCGCGCCGATGTGAAGAGCGTTTGAAATAATGGCGGGCGTGGTAAGACATGTCGCGTCACGTCGTGTAAAGCTGGCAATACCTGGGTGTTTGAGTAAGTCTGTGGAACCGGTTCTGTGAGCGATGGAACCGGGTCTTCTGATAAGATTATTATAATTTTGCATTAATTTCTGGTTTTGCATGTTTTGAGGTGTTCTCTGATCTAGGTTTATGAAAACTGGTGTTTAGGGTGTTTCGAAATACCTACAAGTTACCTGCAGACTTTCCTTTACTGTTTTGATATAAACTTTGCCAAGATTTAGTCTTGTTGTCAATCATGCGGAAGATCACTCTGACCTCTGCCATTGAGAAGTTTGTGTCGGGTGGCCCTCCGTATATCGACATGCCATAAAAAGAATATTTGGTGTTATTGTGTTCACGAGTTAGGTTCAATTGTTTAGAAAGAGTACAGCCTTCTTCTATGCATGTTTCTGAAAAGAGATTGTTGTAATTAAAACGCGTTCCTGAAGATTTGCAAGCTTTTATTGTTAAGATGACGGCTTATGCCGATAGACCGCTCATGAGCTTCTGGAGAAGAAATTCAGCATTACCAATTCAATGGGGTTTTTCTGCTACTGGGTATTTCGCGAGAAAAATCCAAAACCCAAAAATGGTATTAATGCGGGGAGGTTGCAGTATTATTTAAAACTAGCTGTTGCTAGCGGTTTTACCCGCTCAACTCAAATATTATCCCATATGGAAACATAATTAGAAAGAAAGAGAAAGAAGAAAGAAAAAACGTTTATTGGGTTGACCGGTACACACAATGTTAACAAACAGATTAATAAAAACAAAAACAAACATGATAACAAAGAAATAAATTACTACATAGTTCAAAACAACAACGAAATAACTAACATTGTGTGTCCCACGGCTACGCCAAATAGATCCAGTTCAGCAAATTGTCGAGTAGCTAGTACTCGACGCTGGTTTTCAACTTATTATATAATTAATTATTAATAACAAAATATTAATTATAATCTGGATAAAAACTATCATAATAATATACGCATGACCTTTCTTTTAAATTGGTCAAAAGGGAGAAATCCGCATCCATAAGAGATACGGGATAACTTTCTGTAGAACCATGTGCTCTTTTTAGATTTTGAAAATTTTTGTGTTTTTATTTTTTTGGTCAAGTGTGAGTTGTCCACAAAAATGAGTGAAATTGACCAAATTTTTTTTTCATGCCTTTCGACTCTGTGTCATGTAAGGATCATTTCATTGTATCGAAAAAAAAAACGGGACGGCGGAAGTTGGTCATATTTAACAAAATATTTTTTCATACAAATTGTACGAACGAAAAAATTACCATTTTTTTTATGATGTAATTTGATTTAGTGTCATGTAAGGCGCTACTCAAACACAAGACGGCGCGGCGAAGGTAAGGTACAGATGCGGCGCAGATATGGCACAGGCGCGATGTCTGCGCAAACAGACGTGGGGACGATGGGAACACCCAAATACTCCGAAATATTTTATTCCGAATTTCGGTATTTCGATTTTCAAAACCCCGAATATCATAATACCTAAAAATTACAATAGCTGTTATTAAGAATCACGAAATTTATTTAACCGAAAGTCGTATATCCGATTTCTTAGTTTTCCGATTTTCACATATTCGAAAAATGTAATGCTCGATGAGTTCTCATTCCGAAAAACAAAATTCCGATTTTCAATATTCCGAATGAACTGATTTTTTCGGAATATTGAAAATCGGAATTTCGTTTATCATTCTAGAAAGTCAGTGCCAGAAACGAATTGCTGCAAAACCGGCTCCACGTAGTTTTGTCTACCGTACTCTTAGAGAGTTATTTAAGCCTGTGTAGGCGCGGAGTGGTGAGGCGTATCCTCTGGACTTTGACTGTTTGCCTTCAGGATTGTTATTGTTATTAGGAGAACTTAGGATCCATGAGCGAGCGAAGCGAGCTCGGGACTTGGGGCACCCCGACTCGGACAGGTTAGGTTATTTTAAACCTTGCTCACAGAAATAGGAGCCCCGCGAAGCGGGGCTCCGTCGATCTACCTTGGTAGGTGGTAGTCTACAAATTGACCAAGGATGCAAGAGCGAGCGAAGCGAGCTCGGGACTGGGGGCACCCCGACTCGGACAGGTTAGATTCGAAGGGGATGGCGATACGGACGGACGGGACGACACGGCAAGATAAGTCATTATAGAGGATGATGTTGTCGAGATAACATTTGTGTTCCTCTTCAGACGAAGATGAAAATACATTGGCTTTGCTACAGATTATTAATTTACAGCAAAGACCGAGAAGGTATTGGATACATCCAGTGTGGAGAGAAGCAGAAGAGCACAGGTTCCATAAGATAATGAAATCTTTTTATGAATGTCCTGATCGTTTTTGCACAGTTTATAAATTTCACTGGAATGTTACCATAACATATTGTCAAAATTAAGAGATATTCGGGTGTTGCTCAATTAACTCGCAAAACCCAATATTAAATTCAATATCGTCACGCATCCTGTATACAAAGCGACGTGCCTCTTGCAAAACTATCTGTTCGTGACTGAAGAAGGCAAGCGGACGGCGCAGGCATGCCGTTCCTCACCCCCCGCGACGGCGCCAGCAGACGCGAAAACGATAAGGCGCAAGCGGCGTGTCGCTTTAAATACAGTATGAACAAAAATACGTAGCGATATACATTTAAACTGTTCAAATTTTAGTCCATATGGGTATTTAACCCATGGTTTTAATGAAAATCCGATGTAATTTAACTTTTTTTATATATATTATTATTTTAAAGAACAAACATAGCGGTTACATAACGTAATCACATGAAAATCTGATGTAATTTAACTTGCTTTTTTATATTTTAAAGCACATAAAGAGCAAACATAGCGGTTACATTGCGCAATCATAGGTACATAGCGGTCTTGCCAGCGAACGACCGAGACAGCGAGCAAGTGAACCCTGTCCATCTTGCTTCCGTCTCACTTACACAACTTCACTTACTCTACAGTCCAATTAAAGTATCCCACATTCACACATACATACTTTTACTCACGGTCATATTACCACATATCCATTTGCCACTTATGGATTGATTATAATTATATGAAAAATAACCGAAATAATGTGCATTAAGTTTTATTTTCAGTTGATAGTACCTTGTATAATGACACTCTGTGCCGTATCGTCTCCGCCTCTGTTTGCGCAGACATCGCGCCTGCACCTTATCTGTGCCGTATCTTCGTCGCATCTTCGCCGCGCCGTCTCCTGTTTGCGTTGCGCCTAAGGTCCATTCCATTGTATGGGAAGGAAAATATCTGGGCAATAGAAGTGGGTCACATCTGATGAAATACCTACTGACTTCTATTAAGTATCTGTACAAGTGTATAACCTCGTACTACATATAGGTATGTGCCCGACCCAGTTCTTGAAACTAGTAATATCACACTGCACTGGGATCAATCCATCATCACTAACAGGACTACTGTAGCCAAGACACCTGATATAGTGGTGGTGAATCGATCAGAGCGGTGCACAATCATTGTTGACATAACTGTCCCGCATGACCAGAACCAGGACCCGGGTACGTCCTTAAACTACGTCCAGCCACCGAAGAACGGGCAGCAGTGTCCTTTGTAAACTTCCGGTGTCCTTACTGCGATCCCCAAGCCGCCTGCCAAGCGTGGGGATCATGGCAACCCGGGGGGGGGGTTATGATTGACAACAATAGCACACGGCCCCCAGTCCCCGGCAGCTCCGCTATTCCTGGTCTGGGTAGCGGATCGGGTAACGGCGGAGCAGGGGGTGCTAAGAATCCCCGGCAGATGCCCCGCTACGACCCCCAACGGACTTGGCCCTGGCAACACACAACATCCGCACACTGAGGACCGATGAGAAGATTATCGAGCTGGAGGAAGAATTGAGCAAAATGCGCTGGGATATTTATTTATTTATTTATTAAACTTCATGCACAGAGTACATAGGCGGACTTAATGCCTGAGGCATTTTCTGCCAGTCTACCTTCGGGTGATGCAGAGAAAAGAGCAGTAGGTGCAGCAAGAAAATTATTTATGGAAATATATAAAATATATTATTATAAATACATAAATACATACATACAACAAAATATATTATAAATTAAATAGAGATAAAAAAGCATAGATGGGAAAATTCCACCAACAAAGTAATTTAAGTCGAGTCTGCCAGCTCCTTGAGTAGGTGTTCACGCACTTTAACCTTAAAAGTGAACCTGTTGGTAACCGTCCTGATGTTCAGAGGGAGCGCATTCCAGAGGAAGACCGCCTGTACTGCGAAAGAAGATTTAAGAAAACCAGAGCGGTGGGAGGGACATCGTAGAAGACGATTATGGGAGGAACGAAGATTTTTGCAATGCGCAGAACATAAGTATTGGATATGACGAGTCAAGTAAGTAGGAGAGGTAGGTTTCTCCAAAAGAGAATGCAGAGTTGTCAAAGCCCTCAATGCTCTGCGCTGTCTGATAGGCAGCCATTTTAAAAGTGAACGATGTGCAGAGACATGATCATACTTACGGAGATTGAAAACGAATCGAATACAGTTATTTAGAAGTCGGTCAAGTTTATTGAGGAGATCTGCATTCAGGTCATAGTAACACACATCACCATAGTCAAAAATGGGAAAGATAAGGGATTGTACAAGCATTGCCTTTATGCGAGATGGAAGAATATTTTTCATACGATAGAGTGACCGCAACGTTCCGGTGACCCGCTGACTGACGGCTGCAACCTGCTTACGCCAGTCAAGGCAGGTGTCAACGTGCAAACCCAGATCCATGACGTCGGACCCAAACGGAATGATTTTCCCGTCAAAGGTAACAGACGGTACCGTTAAACTGGTCAGCCTTCGCAAGCTATAAGGGCTCCCTATAATGATAGCCTGACATTTACTAGGATTAACCGCCACCCCAAAACGATGTGACCAATCGTTGATTATACCTATATTCCGGTTTAGGTCCTCGATAGCATCAGATAAGCTATCAACATCTGCCTGACAGTAGAGTTGCAGGTCATCGGCATACAGATGATACGCACACTGAAGTTCGGTGGTAATGAGATCTATAAAAATAGAGAACAGAAGAGGAGGTAAACCGTAGAACGCACAAAGTGACTACACTCCCTTTGCGAAATTTTCCGTAGATTGCACAAAGGGACTCTAGTCACTTTGGCAACCCGTCGCGGTGAACCTCCAAATTATGTTTTATTCCTTCTATATTAAGGTTCCTTTTTCCATTTGACTCTTTTCGACTCGGTCCGTCATAAAATAATAGATCCCTAGATACGAAACGCGATTCTGAACGGTTCATTCTATTAAAAAAAAAAATGTCAAAGTTAGTCTGTGCTTCCGCGTTAACATGGCTGCCGAATAATATGAAATAAAATTGTTTTTTACGTTGTTGATGAGTGTTATTGAGTGAATTAGTGATTTAATGGTGAAATAAGTTTATATTTAATGTGTGTGCATGTGAGTTTTAACCTGAGGGTGAGTTTAATACTTTTTCTGGGTTGTTTTCGTAATGCTTGTAACAAGACTTGAATTTTGCCAGAATGCTATCTTGATTTATTAAATTGTGAGACCAGTTCGGAGTAAAAAGTAATTACTATCGCATTGAATGTTTACTCGACAATAGATTTCAGCCAAAACATAAACAAAAGATACTAAATTTAGAATACGATTAGAATTTTTGCGAACGTAAACAAACAAAAATGGCGGCCATTGTAAACAAACTTTCCCGGATTGTGAAATTTCATAATTTTTATTATTTTTCAATGATTATTGATTAACAAGTTTGATACATCATTGGAAAAAATATTTATTGTAGAAAATAGTTACGTATGATTTAACTACTCTAACTTTACTGAACAATAACAAACAAGAAAAGTAAAAACGCAGTTTACGAGTGGGTATTACTTCAATCAATATCATATTTTTCTGTATTAGATAAACTTATCAACATAATTTTTACACAGTAGTTACAATATTAACTTAGCTTTCAGATGATAACAATATTTTGAATGTTTGTGAAAAGGTAAAGTTGTACTAAATTATTTAATTTCCGCGAAAATTTTTTAACCGTCAGCAAATTTTTCGAGGTAGTTGTACGCCTGTAAATATATATTTTTGTACTGTAAAGCATGTTGTTTTTTATTTTATCGTATGTAGATATAAACCCTCCAACAATAAAAGTCATAAAATACATGCGTTGACCATTTACTTTTTAAAATAATCCTGTTTAAAGTTTACGTGATGTTTTTTTTCAACAGTAGTCAATGTTTACAGCTACATTTTAAAATAGAGAAACTAATTATCAAAAAACACTCAAAACAGAATGAATGGGCAATTCATAAGCATTCATAAAAACAACACTTGAATGCTCCTTTGTACGCCGAGCGACCGGCAATAAATGTTTATGATAGCGGACCACTAGGCGCGCGGCTCCCGCCCTTTTTTTCGATGAGTGTGCGGTTGACGTTAGAATATCAACCACAATGTGTGCAATGCGTGCGATCAACCGGAATACACATCAACACGACAACCCAGTGTCAGTACAGTTCGAGACGCAAGAGCTAAACTGACTCGACACTACACTGAGGATATCCCGGACATCAGCCTGTACGAGATTAGAATGGCTCTTAAACAGCTAAAGAATAACAAGGCGCCGGGTGAAGACGGAATCACAACAGAACTTCTGAGAGCGGGTGGAAAACCGGTACTTCTGGTCCTCCAGAAGTTATTTAACTCCGTCATATTCGAAGGTACTACGCCAGAAGCATGGCACAGGAGTGTGGTTATTCTTTTCTTCAAAAAGGGTGACAACACCTTGTTGAAGAACTACAGGCCAATCTCACTTCTGAGCCATGTATACAAGCTGTTCTCAAGAGTCATTAAGAACCGTCTCGAACGCAGGTTTGATGACTTCCAGCCTCCCGAACAAGCCGGTTTCCGAAAAGGTTTTAGTACTATAGACCACATACACACGCTCCGCCAGATTATACAGAAGACAGAGGAGTATAATCGGCCATTATGTTTAGCGTTTGTGGACTATGAAAAAGCCTTCGATTCAATCGAAACCTGGGCAATATTGCAGTCCCTCCAACGATGTCATATCGACTATAGGTATATCGAAGTGTTTGTTTAGAAACGCCACCATGTCCATCCGACTTCAGGAAGAGAGCACGAAATCAATTCAATTGCAGAAAGGCGTGAGACAGGGAGACGTTATTTCTCCGAAACTGTTCACGAACGCGTTGGAGGACGTTTTCAAGCTCTTGGAATGGAACGGATTCGGCATCAACATCAATGGCGAATACATCACTCACCTTCGTTTTGCCGATGATATAGTCATCATGGCAGAATCGTTGGAGCACCTCAATGCTATGCTCAGCGACCTCAGTATCGTTTCCCAACGGGTCGGCCTTAAAATGAACATGGACAAGACGAAAGTCATGTCGAATGTCCATGTGGCACCCGTACCGGTTGTTGTTGGGAATGATACTCTCGAAGTTGTAGACCATTATACTTACCTTGGACAGATTATAATAATAATATAATATTCCACAACTATCACACAACGCCATTTAGTCCCAAGCTAAGCAGAGCTTGTGTTATGGGTACTAGACAACTGATAAACATACTTATATATTTCTAAATACATACATATTATAGATAAATTACACCCAGACACAGAACAAATGATCGTGCTCATCACACAAACATTTGTCCTGGGTGGGAATCGAACCCACGACCTCCGGCATAGCAGTCAGGGTCACTAACCACTAGACCAACAGGCCTGTCAGATTGTTCAGTTAGGTAGGTCCAACTTCGAGAAAGAAGTCGCCCGAAGAATCCAACTCGGATGGGCAGCGTTTGGGAAGCTACGTGATATCTTCTAATCGAGAATCCCACAGTGTCTCAAGACAAGGGTGTTTAACCAGTGTGTGTTGCCAGTGATGACATATGGCTCTGAAACGTGGTCTCTGACTACTGGCCTTTTAGAGAGACTAAGAGTCACTCAACGAGCGATGGAAAGAGCTATGCTCGGAGTTTCTTTGCGGGATAGAATCCGGAACATGGATATTCGGCGAAGAACCAAAGTCACCGACATAGCTCGTAAAATTTGCAAGTTGAAGTGGCAATGGGCAGGCCACATCGCTCGTAGAACTGACAACCGATGGGGAAGAAAAGTTCTCGAGTGGACAGACGCGGGGACGATACGGCACAGAGTATTATTATACAAGGTGCTACTAACTGGAAATAGCACTTAATGATTCTTTCGGTTATTTTTCAGTTTATTGAGTACTAATTTCCCCTAATTCCATTGGTATCATTATAATTCCAGTCAATTTCCATAAATGGCAGATGGATTATTAGTTTGTGGTAATTATGATCGTGAGTAAAAGTAAGTATGTGTGAATATGGGATAGGTACTTGAATTGGACCGTAGAGTAAGTGAAGTTGTGTAAGTGAGACGGAAGCAAGATGGACATGGTTCACTTGCTCGCTGTCTCGTTCGTTCGCTGTCAAGACCGCTATGTACAGTCAGGTTCATAAATCAATTAGCAATTTCTGAAAGCAATAGACTGACGCTAAACTTTGACTTAAGACCTTTTGTTATAAGTTGTTTTAATACAATGCAAATTAACCCATGATATACTTCATAATTTCAACCATCATTCTACAAGTAACGCTGGCGCTGTGGTAAATGCGCTGAGATAATTCGTCGGTGGCGGAGGATCGATCCTTAAGCTTTTTTTTTTCCAATTACTTTATTTAATTTAATTTTTAATTCTTTATTCTTTTTGTAATGTTTAATATTTTTTTTAGTACGAATTTGAAAATTAAAATTGTTTTTTGTTATAATTACTAATATTAGTCATTAGTGTTGTGTGTCGTTTGTTATGCCACAGATCAGAGATCATTTTAGTATAATAAAGTTTTGAAGGTAATCACAGAAAATCAAAACAAAAGTGACAAAAGTAAATTATTTCGATTTGTGAGGTAGGCATAACTATGTTAGTTCGTTTCGAGTCTCATAATAGAACGTTGTTGATTCCTGGTTATTTTGTGTGACGATTGTTTGCATCTACGTATTACACTGTTATGGTTTTGCAGAGAAATTTTAACAATGAGAATTATATAAATATTGAGGGCGAATATGATAGCCCTGCATAAAATATGTGGATGAAACTTAACACAAATATCAAATGAGACCGGACTAACTGTGAGTGTTAATATTTAAATTTTAATTATTTCTAATGCTAATACTCTTTTATAAATAGGGTTCCCTATTCAAAAGTGTTTGTTTAAAAGTAAAAAAATGTGATTGATACTTAGTATATCCTATTAATAGTTTTTTTCTTAATAGTAAAATAAATCAACAGCTGTAAACTAATTATGCATAAAGATAATAAAAGGTATTCCATGTTTTGTTCTAGTGATGAAATTCTGTTAGTCTGTGGAATATGAGATATAAGGAAAAGAATATTATAGCGCTTGTCGAGACCGAAGTGGAGTTAAGGACAAGCAGGGACGTCAAGTGGTTTAGACCAATGAGTAACTGATTCAACACGAAATTAATAACCGTTCACCGTGCACTCAACACTGAAGGCTTACATCATCGAGTATCAGCTAAGAAACGTTTACGATTTACAGATAAAAAAAACGTTTAAGATTTTGACAAGAATATTTTATGATATGGTTTAGTTGTATTTATTGTAAATAGACTAGAAACGTGAACATAGTTTTATTGATACTTATAATTTATTTGAGCATTAAGATTCGAGGTAATTCAGCTTCAATCCTCTTTTCGTAATGAAAACGAACCTTAAGCTAAAAGTAACCTCGATATCCTATACAGGGTATTTTTTATGAAGTGCGTAGTTTATTTCCGTCATTTTATTTCAGAAATAGAACACATTTCCGTAATATATAACTTTACTTTTGCTAAATCGCACTTGGTGAAGCGCAAGAAAGTCGACATGCTCAAAACACAACCATTTTTGGCACCGCGACCCTGGAACGCAAAGGGCGACTGGCCCTTTGCGTTCCAGGGTCGCGGTGTTAAAAAACGTTTATATTGACACCACAAAAGGGCATCGCGGCCCAGGAAAACAAAGGGCAATTGGTTTTTTGCGTTCTAGGGTCTTGCCTAACTTAACCTGTGCGAGTCAGGGTGACCCAAGTCCCCAGCTCACTTCGCTTGCTCTTACTGTCCTGGAGCATAAAAAACAAATAGTCCATTACGTTGCAGGGCCGTGGTGCCCTGTTACTGTTTCAAAATAATCAGCTTTAATAATAATAACTTAAATATTTCTTTTGGTAAAGTAATTATACGATTTTATTAATGTTCGTAAAAGATAACATATAAATATGTATAATAACATGTCCGCACTATATAAATAAATACCCTGTGTTTGCTAAAATATAATAAAACGTAAGGCTTAAAGTCACTTATTTTAATTTTATGAGGATTTTTTACTTTCATTTCGAATAGTTGAATTTTCTTAATAATAAGTTAATTTAAGTATTTCATGATTTTGTTAAAATAATAAAAATGCATCTATGAATTTCGGCATCCATAATATTATTATGTAGGTAATCATTAGACATCTAAAAATATAATTATTGTTATAACATAATTATCACGCATTTTTTTTTATTCTAAACCCGTTAAAAAATTAACATCATTAGCAGGGACTTTAGTAAGAAATTGAAAACGAAATAATCAGGCGCATAATTCTGTGTAATTGTGTTTTACAAACGTGGAAACCGGTTCTAACATTCCTTTGCATTCATTCGCAATGATCTAACTAACATGTGCTGATAACTGTTTCTATTAGGCTAAGTGGATTCATTATCAATAGAGGTTCCGAGTTCGAATCATAATAACTATACTTTGTTTTTGTTTCTTTGAAATCATTACAATATTTTAATAAATAACTTAGATATTAGTTTTTTTATTTTTGTTTTGTTATTTAAAATAAAAATTTAAAAAAAATGTTTTTTTATTATAAATATTCCTAAAACTTATGTCTACCTCCCAAAAATTGTGAACAACAGCGACTTATAATATTTCTGTCCCATTACAATATTAAAACAATTGAGTAAAACTTACAAAAAGAATATCACTGCGTGAGGTTCGAACTCTCGTCTTAATGATCACAGAATTTTGTAAACTAAACGCTTATCCACTAAGTCAACTGGACACACATATTAACGTTGAAATTATGAATCCTATGCAATCAGTAGTTGATGATGCATGTGTCTCTCCAAAATAAAAGGTCATAAGTCAAACTAAACGTTAAGCTATTTCCTTATAAGTGATCCAATCCAATTTTGATCCCTACTGTACCTATGATTGCGCAATGTAACCGCTATGTTTGCTCTTTATGTGCTTTAAAATATAAAAAAGCAAGTTAAATTACATCAGATTTTCATTAAAACTGTGATATATTAGTAAATAGTGGGTATTTTAGTATTAAGTTCTTTGTACGTTTCATGTCGCGCCAGTTCTCGAATATACGCTGAACAGTGAAGTCTGTATTTATTTGTGCTCCCAATAATCCCAGTAGTTCCCATATCTTTCAAAAACCATGGGTTCAATACCCATATGGACAAAAATTTGAACAGTTTAAATGTAAACGCTACGTATTTTTGTTCATACTGTATCTAATGCGAGACTCCGCTTGCGCCTTACCAGTATCACGTCTGCTGGCGATGTGGCGGGGGGCGAGGAGCGGCATGCCTGCGCCGTTCGCTTGCCGCCTTCAGTCACAAACAGATAGTTTTGCAAGAGGCACGTCGCTTTGTATACAGGATGCGTGACGATATTGAATTTAATATTGGGTTTTGCGAGTTAATTGACCAATACCCGAATATGTTTCACTTTTGACAATATGATATGGTAACATTCCAGTGAAATTTTATAAACTGTGCGAAAACTATCAGTATTCATATAGAGATTCCATTATCTTATGGAACCTGTGTTCTTCTGCTTCTCTCCACACTGGTTGTATCCAATACCTTCTTGGTCTTTGCTGTAAATTAATAATCTGTAGCAAATCCAATGCATCTTCATCTTCGTCTGAAGAGGAATACATGTTATCTCGGTAATATTCAACCCCTATAATGATTTATCTTGCCGTATCGTCTCCGCGTCTGTTTGCGCTGATATCGCGCCTGTGCCGTACCTGTACCTTACCTTCGACGCGCCGTCTTCTGTTTGCGTTGCGCCCTAATTTGATGAATAAACCAGTCGTTCCCAAGATGACGTTTGACTCAATCTTACCACAAATGGTGTCAGGTGTGGGGCTAAATTATTTATTTGTTACCACAATAACAAATAAATAATTTAGTATTTACATTTCGACTTTATTTCTATAAAAAAAACTTACCAGAATCGTCTGACTGTAGGTACCATTTAAAATATACTCCTTCGTACCAACAATCCGGCCTTAATGTACAATTCATATACAATATCTCTCCAGCTTCAAACTCATAGAAATAATAGTCGAACTTATAATAGTAGTCGTAAATGCTATAGAATCGCATCACTGTAGCATTTAATGGAAATAGTTCGAGTGGAAAAAAATCTGAAAGCAAAGTTCATTTCAACACGCCGCGTTACCTCAATATTTTCAAAAATTGGATTCTTAGTCCAGTACTGCAATGAAAATCTTATGTACAAAAGCAGACTTAATGCCCAAGGCATTAAGTCCGCCTTTGTACTGTCTTGTTACAATAATGTGCATAACCACTTAAGGCTGCCTGTCCATTGATGCGTAGTGAGCTGGCGGAGCGGAGAAACGAGGAAATATTAACCAATAGGATTGCACTAAATCTTCACTCTTCTCCAGTGGTGCAATCCTATTGGTTATTATTTCCTCGTTTCTCCGCTCCGCCAGCTCGCTCCGCATCAATAGACAGGCAGCCGGCGATTCTTGCTGCACCTGTCCGCGCATGAAATGTCTCTTTCATATATTTTTCATTACTCATACTCTGAAAGTAGGTCATTACATGTCTGATTAGCCGTTTGAAAGTTATCCATTGCCGCCCTAGGGAAAATCGCTTTATTATTTTACAGTCGGGACATGTATTCTCAATTGATTTTATGTGAACTGGTATAATATTATAATTGCTGACTTTTGATTATTATTTGGAACGACATTTTTATTAGGGTTCCGTAGCCAAATGGCAAAAACGGAACCCTTATAGATTCGTCATGTCTGTCTGTCTGTCTGTCTGTCTGTCTGTCTGTCCGTGTATGTCACAGCCACTTTTTGTCCAAAGTATATGAGCTATCCTGTTGAAACTTGGTAAGTAGATGTATTATGTGAACCGCATTAGGATTTTCGCACAAAAATAAAAACAAAACAAATTTTGGGGGTGCCCCCCATACTTGGAATTGAAACTCAAAAATTTTTTTTTCACCAAACACATACGTGTGGGGTATCTATGGATAGGTCTTCAAAAATGATATTGAGGTTACTAATATCATTTTTTTCTAAACTGAACAGTTTGCGCGAGAGACACTTCCAAAGTGGTAAAAAGTTGGTCCCCCCCCCCCGTAACTTCTAAAATAAGAGAATGATAAAACTAAAAAAAATATATAATGTAGACCTCAACAAAAACTTCCAACGAAAATTGGTTTGGATGAGATACATTTAGCAGTTTTTGAGATATAGTACATTTTAAAAAACCGCAAATATAACTTTGCCATTCATACAAACACTATGGAAAACAAAGTTATTTTTGTTGTTTGTGTATATTACTTACTAATCTCAATACAATTATATCCCTAATCTATGCTTGCTACTACGGAACCCTTCATGGGCGAGTCCAACTCGCACTTGGCCGGTTTTTTTATTTGAATTGTTGATAAGCTTTTTATTCTTGTATGAAATGTTTTAATATTGTAATGAGTTTTAGATTAACAATTCTGAGACAGTAGGTAATGTGATTTGTGTATTGTTAACTTTTTTTTGTAACACATTCAAACACAATAGTAAATTGTTTTATGAATAAATAAATGAAATGAATGAAATGACTGTACTCACCGTGGACTGGGAAGTGGATAAAGATAAATAAATAAATAAAATTTAATACTAGGAGAGCTCGATGAATTTTTGCGAAAGTTCCTGAGGCACGCTGAAAACTGGCTCAATACTTCTTAAATTCTACCTAAACTAAGCTATTACTAACTATAATTAATAATAATTTATTAACCCGCGAGCACTCGCGCTATGAGCATTTCCCTCACGATTAATTTAAAAAGCGTGTTATTTTGTCAAAAATGTGCATAGGTACCTCATTCGCGCTAATAGCTGACTTTTAGTCCTCTCTCGTCCCCCACATACAGGTTTCATGTACTCAGTGCTCCTCTGTTTGTAGAGGGAGAGGATTTGTTCAGCAGGGTCGCGTCCCGCGGCGTTTTGCTCATCGCGCGAGTATCAGAAGTATTTTTTAATGGTTGTTTTACTTAGAATGGATAAATATATAATCATTCATTGTTATTTTGATGTCAAAAAATAGTCTGATATGATTACCTAATAATTAAACAATATAATAAGCAATAAATTATTCTACTTTAGTATATTTACAGATGGATAGTCAACAGGAACACGTTTTGGTGAAAAAATTATCACCCGGAGACAATATTTGAAATAATTAGCTCTACATTTAACACAACCCCAAATACAACGAAGATCTACCATGCACAACCTTTCACAAATTCTTCAGCAACTTTTCCTTTGAACCTGGGGTTTCTGGGACTGAGAAAACCAATGGAATCTGCGCGATTTGTCGTAAAATCGCAAATCAAAAAGACATGTTTTCATGATTTTTTTTTTGTGTTCGGAACATGTTTTTATTTTATGTAATATATACAAAGCTCCTCCATATGATGTGGATAAATACCGTGACATTTTCATATGTTTTTTTTTTTTTATTTAAGTTCATCATCATCATCTCAGCCATAGGACGTCCACTGCTGAACATAGGCCTCCCCTTTAGATCTCCACATATACCGGTTGGAAGCGACCTGCATCCAGCGTCTTCCGGCGACCTTTACAAGGTCGTCTCTCCACCTCGTTGGTGGACGTCCTACGCTGCGCTTGCTCGTCCGCGGTCTCCACTCTAGGACTTTTCGACCCCATCGGCCATCTGCTCTGCGAGCAATATGGCCTGCCCATTGCCACTTCAGCTTGCTAATCCGGTGGGCTATATCGGTGACTTTAGTTCGTCTACGGATCTCCTCATTTCGGATTCGATCACGTAGAGAAACACCGAGCATAGCCCTCTCCATAGCTCGCTGAGCGACTTTGAGCTTTGAGATGAGGCCGATAGTGAAAGACCACGTTTCGGTGCCGTAAGTCATCACTGGTAACACACATTGATTGAAGACTTTCGTCTTGAGGCACTGAGGTATGTCGGACGAAAAGACATTGCGTAGCTTCCCGAACGCTGCCCAACCGAGTTGGATTCGGCGGTTGACCTCTTTCTCGAAGTTGGACCTACCTAATTGGACTACTTGTCCTAAATAGATATATGAGTCAACAACTTCGAGTACCGAGTTTCCAACAGAGACTGGGGTGGGCACAACATTGGAATTTGACATAATTTTCGTCTTGTCCATGTTCATTTTCAAGCCCACCCGTTGTGAAACTCGGTCGAGGCCATCGAGCATCATGCTGAGTTCCTCCATCGACTTTGCCATGACTACGATGTCGTCGGCAAACCGAAGGTGAGTGATGTATTCGCCGTTGATGTTGATGCCAAGTCCTTGCCATTCCAGGAGTTTGAAGGCGTCTTCCATTGCGGCAGTAAACAGTTTAGGGGAGATAACGTCCCCCTGTCTTACGCCTCTTCTCAATGGAATCGCCTTCGTGCTCTGCTCCTGTACTCGGACCGACATGGTGGCGTTATTATACAAACACTTCAACACCTCGATGTACCGATAGTCAATACGGCATCGCTGGAGTGACTCAAGTACCGCCCATGTTTCCACCGAATCGAAGGCTTTCTCATAGTCCACAAACGCTAAGCATAATGGCAAGTTATACTTTTCGGTCTTCTGTATAACTTGCCGCAGCGTATGGATGTGGTCTATGGTACTATAATAGCCTCTTCGGAAACCGGCTTGTTCGGGAGGCTGGAAGTCATCAAGTCTGTGTTCGAGACGGTTCGTGATAACCCTTGAAAACAGCTTATAAACATGACTCAGAAGCGTGATGGGTCTGTAGTTCTTCAATAGGCTGTTATCACCTTTTTTGAAGAACAACACCACCTCACCCCTGCTCCACGTTTGAGGCGTTTTGCCCTCGGACAGGACGGAATTAAAGAGTTTCTGGAGGACTTTAAGTACCGGTGTTCCACCCGCTCTCAGAAGCTCTGAAGTGATTCCGTCCTCGCCCGGCGCCTTGTTGTTCTTAAGCTGCTTCAGGGCCATCCTAATCTCGTACAGACTGATGTCCGGGATATCTTCGGTATAATGTCGGGACAGCTTGGCTCTTGGATCTCTTACCAAGCTGTCAACGGGCTTTGCGACCGAAGTGTATAACTGTCCATAGAACCTCTCGATCTCGCCTAAAACCTCTGCTTTGGTCGACGCTATGCTGCCATCCTCCCGTTTCAGCTTTGTCATCCGGCTTTGCCCAATAGACTTGTCCTTTGCGAACACTTTGGAGCCTTGGTTTCGCTGTATGGTCTCTTTAACACGATTCGTATTAAAGAGACGCAGATCGTGTCGCAAGGACTTAGATATACGTCTATTGAGCTGCCTATATGACTTCGCGTCATCGGAAGACTGCAGCTGTAGCAAGCGTCGTTCAGCCATGAGGTTTAAGGTTTGCTCGGTCAATTTCTGAGGTCTATCTTTACGGCAGGGTCTAAAAAACTTAGAGCCTACCGTGCGGACAGTTTCCACTAGCCCGTCGTTGATCTCGTCCACTGAAACTAAGTTCTCAAGGCAAGCAAAGCGATTAGAGAGCTCGAGTTGAAAGCTTTCGGGGTTTTGAATATGGGACCGTTATTTAAGTTAATTATTATCAATTTATACTAAAAGTAGGTGCAAAAATCGGTAATTTAGTTACCATGTCTCTGTTACTAAAAATTGAAAGTACAACAAAAATTATTTAATTATAAAAAAAAATTGATATGATTAACCCGGCGAGGATGTGGGAGGGTCAATTTGACCCTGACAATTTTTAGTCGTGTATTTATTTATTTATTTAACACTTTATGCAACACAAGAGGTACATAGGCGGACTTAATGCCTGAGGCATTCTCTACCAGTCAACCAAGGGTAGTAGAGAGATAACATGGCAGGTGCACAAAAATAATATAAAATTGAACATATCAAATGACACACAATAACAAAACAAAAAATGCAATAATTAAATAAACATACAAATATAAGTACTATAATAAATACACATATAATAAATAAATATATATTATACACCGTGTTCCGGACGATATACATAAACTTCGACCAGATGTTCAAACCACGGAAGTAAGCATTTTTCATTATGGACACATTAATAAATTCTTATTTTTTATTTTTTGTTAATTTTCATACAAACTAAATACCTAGACGTAAATAACCCGATATGCATGCCTCTTTATCCGAATTGGCAACGTCGTATTTTCATTCATAACATTTGGCGGGCTGAAACAAATGAAATGCAAATAGTATTTGATAGATTTCAAATTAAGATACTTTCTCACTGCATAGCTCAATTAAATTTCATTAAATGAAATTACAAATATCTTTGTAACGAAGCCTTTTTAAGTACTACTTCCTTTGTTGGATTTGATTTGTAAAAGCCATAGAAGTATTTGCTAAAGTTTATGGATAACGTGAAGAACACGGTGTATATAAGGACCGATAGTATAAAATATCTTGGAGTTATAGTAGACAACCTTCTAACGTGGAAAAAACAGGTAAACTCTATAGTGACCCGTGTAAGAAGATTGATATACTTTTTTAAAAAACTTAGGACGTCCGCCAGCTTTCAATGTCTCAAAATGATTTATTTCGCTCTTGCTCAGTCAGTTATCGGGTACTGCATTGTAGTCTGGGGTGGTACCCACAAGACAACAATGATGCGGTTAGAGAGGGCTCAGAGATCGGTGTTAAAAGTGCTCGCGAAGAAACCAATTCGTTTCCCGACATGTGATTTATATCAACTATGTGAGGTCCTTACAGTTAGACAGCTGTTTATACTACATACTGTTCTTAGCAAACATTCTCTTTTGCATTATGACCCTCAATACCTTTCAAAGAAACGAGGCTCTGACAGAATCTGCAAAACTCAGCTCTGCAGATCCGCGGTGGTAAGTCGACATTTCAATCATATTAGTTCCAACCTATATAATACCATTAACAAGAAAATAAATATTTATCCATTGACAAAAAATATAATTTAAAAAAATTGACTGTTTTTCTCAAATCCTTGTCCTATGTTGATACTGAACAACTTGTGGTAGCATAACTAAACAACACACACATTCACACAATCTTACTCTCGCATAAACTCTCACACACACTTACATTCACACACAATTATGCTCTCTCACTCAAATAATAATTATATAGTGACTATAATGAAATATGAAATTGAGCAGAACCAAAACAGAGTATTTGTTTTGCGATTTTGGCGGTCTCTCCAGTCCTGTGCCCATTACTCTTGCAGGAACGCCCATACCAGTCTGTTCCGACTTTCGGTACCTCGGGTCGCTTGTCCAAGGAGACGGCGATGTAGACCGGGACATAACACACCGGATCAACTCGGGATGGATGAAATGGCGACAGGTCACCGGAACAACTTGCGACCCACGGATGCCCCTCAAGTTAAAGGGGAAAATATACAAATCCGTGATTAGACCTGTCGTATTGTATGGATCGGAATGCTGGGCTGTGAAAAAGATGGATGAGAAACGATTGCATGTAGCGGAGATGAGGATGTTGAGATGGATGTGTGGAGTGACAAGAATGGATAAAGTAAGGAATGAGTTTATAAGGGGAAGTTTGAAAGTGGCGCCTGTTACAGAAAAAATGAAAGGGAATCGTCTATCTTGGTATGGACATTGTGATGAGGAGGGATGACACCCATGTGACTAAGAAAGTGATGAGTATTAATGTTGATGGATGGCGAGGAAGAGGAAGGCCAAAGAAAAGATGGATGGATTGTCTAAGGAATGATATGAAAGAAAAAGGAGTAAATGATACTGTGACGTCTGATAGGGGAGAATGGAAGAAGAAAACGTGTTGCGCCGACCCCAAGTAGAATGGGATAAGGGCAGGAAGAAGAAGAGACTATAATGAAATATCTAAATGATAAAATTCTTTAATCTTGTTTTAATTTAATTTAATTTTTATTTTAATGTAATTTTAATTATAATTTTGATTTTAATTTATTTTCACTAATGCATTTTATTATTATTATTTTACATTTCATTCATTTTATAAGATTTATTCTGGCACAAAATAACTGTAAAATTGTTTATATTTATGGGCGTTGATAGCTGCGCCGCAGTTTTATACTTTTGTAGCTATCACCGTTCTATATTGTTTTTGTGTAGATCTAAATTATTCCAAATAAATAAATATTATTATTATTATATACATAAATACACACATCAAAAGTGTCTAGGGATCAACATATATTTTTGCAATAACTTTTCTCCTGATTGATATTAATTAAAATTTTCTTTAAGGATTCATCAAATAAAGTGTTTTCGTTTGTCACAGTAACGATAAACCAAGTCACCTTTGCATTAATAAAGAAATTTGCCATTTTCCTAATAAAGGGATTTTTGATTTTTGACCACTAACACAAAAGTTCGAAAAAAAGACTGAAATAACAGTTTTCTTTAAAATTTTATTGGGTAACTTAAACAATTAATAATCCGTGTTTCTACCGCGAACACTAACAACCAACACAAGAACATCGGTTTGGCATACTCAAAATGAGTTCATCCAAATCACGCTGTGGAATGGCCGCCCATGTTCGTTGCAACAACAAAAAAAGGTCTTCTTGCGACTGGATACCCTCCATATTCGGCAGAGCTCTTCTCTGTAGCATATCCCATGCATGCTCAATCGGATTCAAGTCTGGCGACTGAGCAGGCCAGGGCAGGACATTGATGTTAGCTGCGGCGAGAGTCTGTCTTACAACTCTTGCGGTGTGCGGTCGTGCATTATCATGCATTAACTGAAATAAGGGACCGATTTGCACTTGTAGAGGAACGATGACGTCTGATACAATCGTCTCAGCATAAATTTGAGCGTTGAGGTTGCCTCTGATCCAAATCAACTCAGTTCTTCCGCCGATCCAAATACCCGTCCATACCATGATGGTTCCACCACTATAAGGATGGACTTCCTGGCAGGATTTTAATCGCTGTTGGCGTCCAGGGGTTCTCCAGTGTCGTATACGTCTTGTATCCGGTCTCATACCGAAACGAGACTCATCAGAAAAGCACACGAAACGCCATTGTTCTTCTGCCCAATTTCTGTGTTCAAGAGCCCATTGATATCGAATCCTACGATTGTGCATTGCTATAGGTGGTACCCGTAGCGGTCTTCGGGAATGAAGGTTCACTTCATGCAAGCGGTTTCTGACTGTTTGGTCGCTAATTAAGTTCCATGAAGAGTGATGAAGCCTCACGGCTAACATCATGGCGGTTATTGTTGGAGCTCTTCGAGTTAAGATTTGAATGTATCGGTCTTGTCTCCGTGTGGTGCAGCGATACCGTCCTCCATGGCGCTCAGCCACGGTACCAGTGCTTCGGTAACGTGTCCAAAGTCGACTGATAACACTCTGACTTGTATTCAGAGCTAAAGCCACAGTACGTTGCCGGGAACCAGCTTCTATCATTCCCACGGCTCTGAGCATTTCTTCCCTGCTTAAATGACGTCGCCGCTCCATAATAACGTTGGTTTTAATCAGTAGTAGGGAAACAGTAGCACTAATAATGTCTTCAATGCGTTGTATGTTTTTATAGGGAAAATATTGACAGCTGATTTTCATCTTTTACTCGAATTTGATTCACAGTTCCTGATTCAAATTATGAAATGCACCAAAAAGGATCCATATAAATTTATAAAATCATAAATTTATTACAAAGCCACATCTCAATCTCAAGAAATCCGCATAAAAATGCTTGATCCCTAGACACTTTTGATGTGTGTATATATACAACGTAAAAGAAAGATGATTGAGATAACTCCACTAATGGTGCAGAAAATAATGCCGCAACTTCCGCTTGAATGCAAATTGACTGGTAGCCGTCCTGATATCAAGAGGAAGCGCATTCCACAGAAGAATGGACTGAATATGAAAGGAAGAATGAGTAAAATCAGAAGAATGAGAAGGACACAGCAAGAGAAGATTGTTAGAGGATCGCAGGTTCTTAGCATGGTGAAGAACAAAGATATTGAAAATGAGAGATGAGATAAGAAGGGGGAGTGGGAGAGTTGAGAAGAGAGAAAAGCGTGGTCAAAGCGCGCATTTTCCGTCTCTGCCGAATGGGCAACCATTTAAGCTCGGATCTAAAGCTGGACACATGGTCATATTTCTTAAGGTTAAATACGAACCGGATACAGTTGTTAAGTAGCCTATCAAGTTTGTCCAAGAATACAGCGTTCAGGTCAAAGTAGCACACGTCACCATAGTCGATAACAGGAAAGATTAAAGTCTGCACAAGCATAGTCTTCGTTTTTGCAGGCAGAAAGTTCCTCAGACGATACAGGCAACGCAAGGTCCCATTGACTCTTTGACAAACACTCGATACCTGACTTTGCCAGCCAAGCGTCGAGTCAAGATGTAAGCCAAGATCTTTCACACAAGGGCTAATGGGGATTACATTACCATTAAAAATAATAGGTGGAAGAGAGCTAATCCCCACCCGACCCATCATACGCGAACTGCCAATTATAATGGCCTGACATTTTGAGGGGTTCACAGACACCCCAAATCTATCAGACCAATCCTTGACAGCGACTAAGTCACGGTTCACGTCACCTATAGCGTCAGACAAACTTTCCACTCGTGCAGCAGCATACAACTGAAGGTCATCGGCATACAGATGATACGAACACTGAAGAAATTGAGTTATGAAATTTATGAAAATAGAGAATAATAAAGGAGAAAGAATACCGCCTTGAGGAACACCAGCAGCCAGACCACACCAACTCGACGAGCTCTCGTCAACATGAACTGACTGCTGACGTCCTCGAAGATACGAAGAGAACCAATCCAGGACCTCGGAAGAAACCATAAGATGTGATAGGATGGAAAGGAGAATATCGTGACTGACGGCATTAAAGGCATTAGAGAAATCAATTAAAACCAAGACTGTAACTTTGGTGTCCTCCATCGCTTTCCTAATGTCATCAGTCACTTTGAGCAGAGCAGAGGCAGTACTATGTCCCGGCCTGAATCCAGACTGAAATGAGCTCACAAGGTTGTTCCGATGAACAAACCCTGAAAGCTGTTTGTGGACACAGGCCTCCAGCACTTTGGATAGAAAAGGAAGGATAGAAATTGGTCGAAAATGGTTAGGAAGGGAAGGATTAGGGATTTTAGGGAGAGAACGAACGTAGGCCATGCGCCAAACGGATGGAAATTGAGCGGAATAAAGGGAAAAGTTAATGATGTGGGAAATCGGGGGTACAAGAAGGTCAAGGATAAGGGTAACCATGTAACGACTGATGCCGTCAAAGCCCATGGCCTTGGATTTGATGGATAGGATGGTCTTTCTAATTTCATCCATGGTCACCGGGGAAAAATGGAACTGTTCGATAATAGGACCGGGTAGGCCAGTAATGAAATCAACCGTCTGGGCTGAAGATTGTGAACTCAAACAGTTAGTTGTGGTGAAGTGAGGGTTGATGTCATCCAAGCCGATTGTCTTTGGAAAATCCAGATGACGTGACCTCCCGATCCCAAGGGTACCAAGAAATTTCCAAACATCAGCGGGAGAACAAGTAGAAATGTTTTCGAGAATGTGGCGGCGTTTAGCATTACGTATCACCTGATTACACCGATTTCTTGCTGCTTTGAACAGGTTTCTGTTCTCAACACTACGATCTCTTTTAAATTTACGAAAGGCCCGATCCCTGTACCTCATCGCCAATCGAACCCCAGCTGTCATCCAAGGAGTAGGTGGACGCCTGAGTTTGATACGTTTTACAGGAGCATGTCTATCGAAGAGAGCAAGGACCATCCGATTGAACAGCTCCAGCTTATCATCAACAGTGGCAGCCTCAGCAAGACTGTCCCAATCCAATTCTGCCGCATCCTGACGCAGCTTTTCGACATCCATGCGAGCAAAACAACGCATGTGCAGAACTTTAGGAGGGACTTTCGGTGGTTTCAGGGTATAGGAGAGGAAAATGAGGTCATGATTGGAAAAGCCAGGCGCAGGACACTGACCATGAAGGGAAACAAGGGAGGGAGAGGACGTGAGGATTAGATCAAGCCAAGTATCATCACCTAAGACATTGAAGTGAGTGGGTTGAAGAGGAAGGACATGAAGGCTGACGGACTCAATGATATGAAGGAGTTTATGGGAACGAGGGGAAGGATGAGACAGGTCAGTGTTGAAATCTCCCATGATAATACAATGTGCATACTCTGACCCAACAGTTTCCAGCTCCAATTCCAAGGTAGAAAAGTAGTCTACGGCAGGTGGACGTGTGTGTTGAGGTGGGCGTGTGTAGTTTTTTTTCCCGCGACTATAGGGTTTTGGGCGTCTTAGTAGCTGTTGCTAAGGGATCCGCGCGTATGCCACGCACCGAAATTGAGTCGGAAGCCGCCTGAGACGTGAGCTACACGTGCGTGGAGTCGAAAAGGGTAAATATGACCCTGCCACAACCGCAGCGTTATATTTTTTTGCGATGCTTCAAAAATGTTTTTACCTAATATTATTATATTTTCTAGTGTTTTTATAAAAAATGGGTAACCTGAAGCTTGAGGATGAGCGCATACGTCATATTTTAATGCAATTCTACAGTGAAGCGGGGAAGTATACTGGACATCGACTTTGAAAAAATCTGATGCATTTATTTTAAACCATATTTAAGTTTTTTTTTATCAGATAGGTTACTTATACACCGTGACTTTTTAGTCGTCTTACAAAAGTCGTCCACTTAATGTATCCGACCTAAAATACCTCTAGGCGAGTTTTTTTTTTTTTAATCGTTAATAATAATTTTAATTTTTAATTAATAGGTACATTAGAAATATGAAACACCCTGTTAAAATACACACATCAAAAGTGTCTAGGGATCAAGCATTTTTATGCGGATTTCTTGAGATTGAGATGTGGCTTTGTAATAAATTTATGATTTTATAAATTTATATGGATCCTTTTTGGTGCATTTCATAATTTGAATCAGGAACTGTGAATCAAATTCGAGTAAAAGATGAAAATCAGCTGTCAATATTTTCCCTATAAAAACATACAACGCATTGAAGACATTATTAGTGCTACTGTTTCCCTACTACTGATTAAAACCAACGTTATTATGGAGCGGCGACGTCATTTAAGCAGAGAAGAAATGCTCAGAGCCGTGGGAATGATAGAAGCTGGTTCCCGGCAACGTACTGTGGCTTTAGCTCTGAATACAAGTCAGAGTGTTATCAGTCGACTTTGGACACGTTACCGAAGCACTGGTACCGTGGCTGAGCGCCATGGAGGACGGTATCGCTGCACCACACGGAGACAAGACCGATCATCTCTCCACCACCTACTCTCTTCCTGGATTCATTCTTATCCGCAACGATAGAATTGGAAAAGGTGGGGGTGGTGTTGCTATCTATCTTCGCAGTGATTTCCCTTATAAAGTTCTTACCTCATCTCCTTCAAATTTTAATGCTTCCGCTGAGTATCTGTTTTTGGAGATTTACGTCAAAGGGGTCAAGACCTTACTTGGTGTTGTCTACTGTCCGCCTGCCGTTGACTACTTTCACGAATTGGAATTGGCACTAGAATCTGTAGGGTCAGAGTATGCACACGCTATTATCATGGGAGATTTCAACACTGACCTGTCTCATCCTTCCCCTCGTTCCCGTAAACTTCTTCATATTATCGAGTCCGTTAGTCTCCATGTCCTTCCTCTGCAACCGACTCACCTCAATGTCTCAGGTGAGGACACTTGGCTTGACTTAATCCTTACGTCCACTCCTTCCCTTGTTTCTTTTCATGGTCAGTGTCCTGCACCTGGCTTCTCCAAACACGACCTTATATTCCTCTCCTATACCCTAAAGTCACCTAAAGTCCCCCCTAAAGTTCTGCACATGCGTTGTTTCGCTCGCGTTGATGTTGTTAAACTGCGACAGGATGCAGCTGAACTGGTCTGGGATAACCTTGCTGCCGCGGTCACTGTAGATGATAAGTTGGATTTGTTTAATCGGGCGGTCCTTGCTCTCTACGACAAACATGCTCCTGTCAAAAAGGTTAAACTCAGGCGTCCGCCTGCCCCATGGATGACGACCGAGGTTCGCATGGCGATGAGGCGTAGGGATCGGGCCTTTAGAAAATTTAAACGGGACCGTTGTGATGACAACTGGAATCTCTTCAAAACTGCAAGAAATCGGTGTAATCAGGTGATACGCAATGCCAAACGCCGTCATATTCTCGAAAACATATCTTCTTCTTCTCCGGCCGATATCTGGAAATTTCTTGGAACTCTTGGGATCGGTAGGTCACGTCAGGTCGATTTTCCGAAGACAATCGGCTTGAATGATATTAACCGTCACTTTACAACAACTTCCAACTTGGATTCTCAAATGGTTTCACAGACGGTTGATTTTATTACTGGCCTGCCCGGTCCTATTATTGAGCAGTTCCACTTTTCTCCGGTCACCTTGGACGAAATCAGAAAGATTATCTTGTCTATAAAATCCAAGGCCATGGGTTTTGACGGCATCAGCCGTTATATGGTTACCTTAATCCTTGACTTTCTTCTCCCTCCGATTACCCACATCATCAATTTTTCTCTTGATTCCGCACAATTCCCTTCTTTGTGGCGTATGGCCTACGTTCGCCCACTTCCTAAAATCTCTAACCCTTCCCTACCTAACCATTTTCGACCTATCTGTATCCTTCCTTTTCTTTCGAAAGTACTGGAAGCCTGTGTCCACAAGCAGTTTTCGGGGTTTATTTATCGGAATAACCTAGTTAGCTCATTCCAGTCTGGATTCCGGCCAGGCCACAGTACTGCCTCGGCTCTCCTTAAAGTGACTGGCGACATTAGACAGGCGATGAAAGATACGAAAGTTACTGTTTTGGTTTTAATCGATTTTTCCAATGCCTTTAATGCCGTCAGCCATGATATTCTCCTTTCTATCCTTTCACATCTTATGGTTTCGTCTGAGGCTCTGGAATGGTTCTCTTCCTATCTTCGGGGACGTCAGCAGTCGGTTCGCGTTGATGAGAGTTCGTCAAGTTGGTGTGACTTATCTGCTGGTGTTCCACAAGGCGGTATTCTTTCCCCACTGTTATTCTCTATCTTCATAAATTTTATAACTCTCTGTCTTCGGTGTTCGTATCATCTGTATGCCGATGACCTTCAACTGTATGCAGCTGCGCGTGTGGAAAGTTTGTCAGACGCTATAGGAGATGTAAACCAGGACTTGGTCGCTATTAAGAACTGGTCTGATAGGTTTGGGGTGTCTGTGAACCCCTCAAAATGTCAGGCCATTTTGATTGGTAGTCCGCGCATGATGGGTCGGGTGGGGATAAGCTCTCTTCCTCCTATTATTTTTAACGGTACCGTTATCCCCATCAGCCGTAGTGTAAAAGGTCTCGGGCTTCATCTTGATTCGACGCTCGGCTGGCAAAGTCAAGTTTCTAGTGTCTGTCAGAGAGTCAACGGGACCTTGCGTGTCCTGTATCGTCTGAGGAACTTTCTGCCTGCAAAAACCAAGATTATGCTTGTGCAGACTTTAATCTTCCCTATAATCGACTATGGTGATGTGTGCTACTTTGACCTGAATGCAGTTTTTCTAGATAAGCTTGATCGGCTCTTAAACAACTGCATCCGGTTCATATTTAACCTTAAAAAATATGATCATGTTTCGAGCTATAGATCTGAGCTTAATTGGATGCCCATCCGACAAAGACGTAATTTGCGTGCCTTGACCACTCTTTTCTCTCTACTTAACTCTCCGACCCCTCCTTCTTATCTTATCCCTCACTTTCAATATCTATGTACTTCACATGCTAGGAATCTGCGTTCTTCTAATAATCTTCTCTTACTTTGCCCTTCTCATACTTCTGATTTTATTCATTCTTCATTTCACATTCAGTCCATTCTTCTTTGGAATGCGCTTCCTCTCGCTATCAGGACGGCCACCAGTCAATTTGCATTTAAGCGGAAGCTGCGTCATTATTTTCTACACCATTAGCAGAGTCGTCTCAATCTCCTTTCTTATTTTATATGTATATATTATATTTATATATTATATATTTACCTATATATTATAACAAATATATGTGTATGTTTATTTAATTTAAATTTATCTTTTTAGGGTTCCGTAGTCAACACGGAACCCTTATAGTTTCGCCATGTCCGTCCGTCCGTCCGTCCGTCTGTCCGCAGCTTAGCTCAGAGACGCCTAGTACTAGAAAGCTGTAATTTGGTGTAAATATGCGAATTTTTTGTGTGAAAAAAGTGGTAAAATAAAATCTCGTAAAATATTTTTTTTTAGGGTACCTCCTGTACACGTAAAGTGGGGATGTTTTTTTTTTTTCTCGCGTACCCCTTAGTGTGGGGTATCATTAAATAGGCATTTAAAAAATATTGATAGTTTCCATTAACAATTTTTTGATAAAAAGATTCGTTTGTGAAATATTAAGCTTTAAAGTGCAAATTTTTGCTCGACTCGAGTGTCCCCCCCCTCTACCAGCTAAACGGTTATGTTTGGGGGTGTGAAAAAATTCACAATAGTAGTATATATAACGAAGTTTAAAAGAAAATTATCATAACTAAGTAGGCTTTACAAGTTTACGAGTAATAGTCGACCAACTTATAAAACATACTTGGATTACATATTTTCCTAAACAAAATGTATCGGAGAACAACTGCAAATGTAAGTTTGTCAACTTTATTTTTACAGCTATAATAGGTAGTGGAGTGGAGTGGAGTGCAGTGGAGTGCAGTGCAGTGGAGTGGAGTGGAGTGGAGTGGAGTGGAGTGGAGTACAGTGGAGTGGAGTGGAGTGGAGTGGAGTGGAGTGGAAGGGAGCGGAGCGGAGTGGAGTAGAGCGGAGCGGAGTGGAGTGGAGCGGAGCGGAGTGGAGTGGAGCGGAGCGGAGTGGAGTGGAGTGGAGTGGAGTGGAGTGGAAGGGAGCGGAGCGGAGCGGAGTGGAGTAGAGCGGATTGGAGCGGAGTGGAGCGGTGTGGAGCGGAGTGGAGCGGAGTGGAGCGGAGTGGAGCGGAGTGGTGCGGAGTGGAGCGGAGTGGAGCGGAGTGGAGCGGAGTGGAGCGGAGTGGAGCGGAGTGGAGCGGAGTGGAGCGGAGTGGAGCGGAGTGGAGCGGAGTGGAGCGGAGTGGAGCGGAGTGGAGCGGAGTTGAGCGGAGTGGAGCGGAGTGGAGCGGAGTGGAGCGGAGTGGAGCGGAGTGGAGCGGAGTGGAGCGGAGTGGAGCGGAGTGGAGCGGAGTGGAGCGGAGTGGAGCGGAGTGGAGCGGAGTGGAGCGGAGTGGAGCGGAGTGGAGCGGAGTGGAGCGGAGTGGAGCGGAGTGGAGCGGAGTGGAGCGGAGTGGAGCGGAGTAGAGTGGGGTGGTGTGGGGTGGAGGGTCGAAAATCGCTTGAACCCTTTTAACAGGTTCAAGCGATTTTCGACGTCCCTTGACACCTCTCAAGTTTTTTTTTTTTTTAATACGTCATAAATCGTAAACCTTTCAAAGTTGAAACCAACTACAAGAACTTTTATATTATGTTACTTGCTGCTACGGAACCCTTTATGGGCGAGTCCGACTCGCTCTTGGCCGGCTTTTTTAACTTAATTTATACGTAAAAAATTTCATTCTTTTTATGCACCTGCCATGTTATTTCTCCACTACCCTAGGTTGAATGGTAGAGAATGCCTCAGGCATTAAGTCCGCCTATGTACCTTTGGTGTTGCATGAAGTTTTAAATAAATAAATAAATAAATAAATAAATACATTCAAATCTTAACTCGAAGAGCTCCAACAATAACCGCCATGATGTTAGCCGTGAGGCTTCATCACTCTTCAGGGAACTTAATTAGCGACCAAACAGTCAGAAACCGCTTGCATGAAGTGAACCTTCATTCCCGAAGACCGCTACGGGTACCACCTATAGCAATGCACAATCGTAGGATTCGATATCAATGGGCTCTTGAACACAGAAATTGGGTAGAAGAACAATGGCGTTTCGTGTGCTTTTCTGATGAGTCTCGTTTCGGTATGAGACCGGATACAAGACGTATACGACACTGGAGAACCCTTGGACGCCAACAGCGATTAAAATCCTGCCAGGAAGTCCATCCTTATAGTGGTGGAACCATCATGGTATGGCGGGTATTTGGATCGGCGGAAGAACTGAGTTGATTTGGATCAGAGGCAACCTCAACGCTCAAAATGCTGAGACGATTGTATCAGACGTCATCGTTCCTCTACAAGTGCAAATCGGTCCCTTATTTCAGTTAATGCATGATGATGCACGACCGCACACCGCAAGAGTTGTAAGACAGACTCTCGCCGCAGCTAACATTAATGTCCTGCCCTGGCCTGCTCAGTCGCCAGACTTGAATCCGATTGAGCATGCATGGGATATGCTACAGAGAAGAGCTCTGCCGAATATGGAGGGTATCCAGTCGCAAGAAGACCTTTTTTTGTTGTTGCAACGAACATGGGCGGCCATTCCACAGCGTGATTTGGATGAACTCATTTTGAGTATGCCAAACCGATGTTCTTGTGTTGTTAGTGTTCGCGGTAGAAACACGGATTATTAATTGTTTAAGTTACCCAATAAAATTTTAAAGAAAACTGTTATTTCAGTCTTTTTTTCGAACTTTTGTGTTAGTGGTTCAAATGTCAAAAATCCCTTTATTAGGAAAATGGCAAATTTCTTTATTAATGCAAAGGTGACTTGGTTTATCGTTACTGTGACAAACGAAAACACTTTATTTGATGAATCCTTAAAGAAAATTTTAATTAATATCAATCAGGAGAAAAGTTATTGCAAAAATATATGTTGATCCCTAGACACTTTTGATGTGTGTATTTACGTATCAATCTGTAGAGTGTACCTACCCAGCGCAATAGTCGGGTAGATCATTCCATTTCCATTTTCTATGAGACAAGGGCGTTTCTAACTACGCCTTGTTTCATAATAACCAATTAAAGTTTTATGATTAAATTTTTCAAATCTCTTAAATACATATTTTTTTATTAAAAACGTGTTCTAGTCATTGGATACATGAACTGGGCTGCTTTTGTAAGACGACTAAAAAGTCACGGTGTATACTGTATTATTACCCAAAAAATAGCTGTCAATGGACACCTGCACCCGGTCAGGCAGTAGTCTCCGCAATGTCAGGCAGGACGAACAAGGTTTACCCGCTCCTGATAATCCTAGAATTACCCGATTTTTTTGTTCAAAAATAGGCAATGCTTTTTTATTTATACGTTTCAGATGGTTTTTACAAACGTATACACACACTGCGAGCATTGTAAATATCATAGATTTTGCAGTATTCTTTGTTAAACTTGCATGTCCGGTATACTTCCCATTGCCAGGTTTGTAATAACTTAGTATGGTTTAGTTACGTCCTGTATACTGGACATTGCCAATGATGCGGACATTTCATTTCGATATGATATTATGTAATTACGTCCATGTTATGTGTGTAACTCTTAATTTCATGATAACTCACATTTATTTTTCTTAAAAGTATTCAAAAAAACTCAACACACGTCAAAATAAGTGGCAATTAAGCGCGCGTAAACAAGGGATGGCACTCCTGAAGACAGTTTTATGGCTCCATGGGTTCTAAAAACTGGTCTTCCCTGCAACAAATGGCTACATGACTACCATGCCAACTATGGCAATACTTAAAATACTTCAAATAATACCTGTTGGCCTATTCTCTTATCAGGAAGCAAAATAAGCTGCTATCATACTTATGCACCTAGACCCACTGGGCAAAACCTACACCTGTATACTGAATCAGCCGATAGAGATTCCACCACTTATTGGTTGCTTGCTATATACGGATACCAAAAAGAATAATTTTCAATAAAAATTACGATATAAAACAAAAGGGAGCAGAAATTGAACCAATAAATAATGAACTTAGTACGCACCTACACAGGACTCTCAAAAACCAATATGATTTAGAGCTGGTGTACATTCTCTTGCCCTCAACAGCATCTTTGACATATCTGCTGTTAGGTGCTTACATCTCGACCTTCCAGTACGAGTGAGTTGCCTTTACAGCAGCCTCAATAGCTGTCAGGCCACTGTGAATGCAATACTATGGTATGCGGTTTTCTATTTGAGGGCACAGCCATATCAAAGCTCTAAAAAGCAACGAAACTAACAGCAATCTTATCCTAAAACCCTGTCCTCGACGGACAACCTTGCAGTGGATCGAAGGGCACAGTGAATCTTAGATAACAGCTCGTCATATGAACTTGCTAAGATATATTCCGAAATTGTGTGAAGCCCAAATTCGCTTCTCCCTTTACTACTGTCAAGTTTCTTACATGAATACGCTAGAGATGAACAGAACTCAAAGACAGATCGATGTTTTCCTGAAATGCGAAGCCTTTTTGCCTTCTTTAACATTCCTAACAAAAAAAACCGTTGAAAAGAGGGATCATTCTTCAAAGGTGAGCCTTTACGACACTTCTTTACTTTAGGGCGGATTAAGCATGACTTAGTAAGCCAAAACGCATCGAACATTATACATTAAACAGTAAATTTGCATAAAAAAGAGTTTCTATAAAATTAAAAAATATATCTTTAATTCGACAATGGGAACTATACTGGACACCAATATTTTTTGTTACTTTTCAGAGAACCTGGCAATGTCCAGTATACTGGACATGCATTTACTGAAAATCTAGATATACTAGATTTTTTTCATTATTTTTCCTGGTTTCAGGAATATCTAAGGATGACAAAAATAAACAAAAAAAATAAAATTTCGCTAATTTTTGCTCTTGCCGAATTAAGGGCTAAACACCGTTTCGTTCAGCCAGAATTGTGCTGCAATGACTGACAATGACAACATGTAGTTTATGAGTGATTAAAGACTGTTAGTGGAATTGATTGATCTGTGTACTACATAAGCACCAAATTAAATATAAATTTAAATAAAACGAAGATAATGCACTTTAGACAACGAACACCCGGTATAACTAATCTTCACATACATAACAAAAATATCGATATTGAAGAAGCAAGAGTAACAAAATTTTTAGGATTGCAAATAGATTACAGTTTGAATTGGAAAGCGCATATAGATTTACTATGTAAGAAACTGAGCTCGTCTGCATATGTTTTATATAGATTATCTTCCACAGTAGACACTAAAGCGCTTCTCACGGCTTATTACGGCATAGTTGAATCCCATTTACGCTACGGCGTTATTTTCTGGGGGAACTCGACTGATCGAGACACAGCATTCAAGGCCCAAAAAAGATGTCTTCGATCAATGTTCAAACTGAAAACGACAGACAGTTGCAAGCCCTATTTTCAGAAACATAATATCTTGACGCTTCCCTGCGTCTACATCTTTGAAGTAGCTATGTTTGTTAAAAATAATCCCAGTCGTTTTGAGCGCCTTGCAGATGTAGTCCCTAGAAATAGGCGTGACAATAACAAACTACTTCAAGTATCATGTCAAACAACTTTGATGCACAACAGTGTTTATTGCATGGCTCCAACTATTTATAATAAATTACCGAGTGGTTGGAAAGATTTAAATAAGTTACAATTTAGAAGTACACTCCGTAAATTTTTAACAAACAAAACCTACTACAGTATAACTGAGTTTTTAACAGAAAAAATTGCTACGTGAATATGTTGTTGTTTATTAGTTTATTACAAATATTTTTATTATTATATGTATATATATATTTTTTTTTTAAATTCTACATTCTGTTTATCTAGTTTGTTTTGTGCTTCTATAACTATTGTAAATGTTTGCATACCGAATGGTAAAATATGGCAGAACTGTAATACTTTTTTAACACCCTAATGTACCACCCATATTTGCAAAATAAAATTCTATTCTATTCTATTATATTCTATTCTAAACATTATTATAAAATAAGTATTCATATTTTTATTATTTTAGTTTGAATGGCGTAATTTTATGAAAAAGTTTATCATTTTGTAGTACTTTGGCAAAAGTGATTTAATTATAATTATTTTGTATTATTATATGCGTGTTTTATTAATTATTATCAAGTCATAAGAATAGTATTCTTCTTCTTCTTCTTCTTCTTCCTGCCCTTATCCCATTCTATTTGGGGTCGGCGCAACACGTTTTCTTCTTCCATTCTCCCCTATCAGACGTCACAATATCATTTACTCCTTTTTCTTTCATATCATTCCTTAGACAATCCATCCATCTTTTCTTTGGCCTTCCTCGTCCTCTCCATCCATCAACATTCATACTCATCACTTTCTTAGTCACATGGGTGTCATCCCTCCTCATCACCATGTCCATACCAAGATAGACGATTCCCTTTCATTTTTTCTGTAACAGGCGCCACTTTCAAACTTCCCCTTATAAACTCATTCCTTACTTTATCCATTCTTGTCACTCCACACATCCATCTCAACATCCTCATCTCCGCTACATGCAATCGTTTCTCATCCATCTTTTTCACAGCCCAGCATTCCGATCCATACAATACGACAGGTCTAATCACGGATTTGTATATTTTCCCCTTTAACTTGAGGGGCATCCGTGGGTCGCAAGTTGTTCCGGTGACCTGTCGCCATTTCATCCATCCCGAGTTGATCCGGTGTGTTATGTCCCGGTCTACATCGCCGTCTCCTTGGACAAGCGACCCGAGGTACCGAAAGTCGGAACAGACTGGTATGGGCGTTCCTGCAAGAGTAATGGGCACAGGACTGGAGAGACCGCCAAAATCGCAAAACAAATACTCTGTTTTGGTTCTGCTCAATTTCAGGCCAACGTTCTCCAGTCTTTGCCACCACACCTCCAATCTGTTCTGGACCTCTAGGCCGCTCTCGGCAATCAGCACAATGTCATCGGCAAACAGCATGCACCAGGGGGCCTCTTCCTGGATGTCCGACGTCAGAGCATCCATTATCATCAGGAAGAGGTACGGGCTGAGAGCCGACCCTTGGTGCAAGCCAACCGCTACATTGAAGCTGCCGGTAGTGCCCGCTGTAGACCGGACTTGGGTACTGCATCGACTATACATAAGAATAGTATTCAACTAACATAATACTTATTAAACATAAGCGTTAAAAAAACTGCTTTTTTAAGCCCAATCACATACAGGGTCAAAAAGACCCTCGACAACCTCCACGTAACTTTTTTCATCACATCCTCGCCGGGTTAAATATGATTGTTTTAATATATTTTAGTCATAAAAAATGTCATACCATATGTCTTAGACTACAATTTGACTGCTTATAAAGCGTGAGCAAAATGCTCTATGCGCGAGTGTCTATGTAACTTTCGAGGGCGCGAGTGCTGCCGGGTTAATAACTAAATGTAGAACTGGTTGAGAGAGAACAAAAATATATGTGCATTTCACTCAGGCGCACACTTAGCGCCTACTACCTACTATATTGTTTCCTGTCTAACACACCGGTGCAACCAGTTGCTATGAAAATAATGAATTTGTTTTTGAAGCGAAAACTTCTTGAGCGGCGTTGTACACTTTTTTGTAAAGAGTAAAAAATGTTAAACTCCCGTCAGGACACGTGATCCCTGATCGAAAATTCGTAAGATGAACACGTGACTGGCCTGCTGTTTTGTTTAGAAGGCAAACGATAGCTTGCATTTTAATCGTGCAACGCCATCTATCGAGCATAACATATGAAAACATTGGTGAATTGACACGTGTACTACACTAAGATGTCACAAAATTCGTTAATTTCATATCTGTACCACTCCAGTTTTAAAATAAAACACAATCATAAAAAAAAATCACTTCTGCCGGCACTCTCGGAGTGCAACCCGTCGTTTTTAGGGTTCCGTAGCCAAATGGCAAAAACGGAACCCTTATAGATTCGTCATGTCTGTCTGTCTGTCCGTCCGTATGTCACAGCCACTTTTTGTCGAAAGTATAAGAGCTATCCTATTGAAACTTGGTAGGTACATGTATTATGTGAACCGCATTAGGATTTTCACACAAAAATAAAAACAAAACAAATTTTGGGGGTGCCCTCCATACTTAGAATTGAAACTCAATTTTTTTTTTCACCAAACCCATACGTGTGGGGTATCTATGGATAGGTCTTTAAAAATGATATTGAGGTTAGTGAAATCATTTTTTTCTAAACTGAACAGTTTGCACGAGAGACACTTCCAAAGTGGTAAAATGTGTCCCCCCCCCTGTAACTTCTAAAATAAGAGAATGATAAAACTAAAAAAAAAATGTAGACCTCAACAAAAACTTCCAACGAAAATTGGTTTGGATGAGATACAGTTAAAAGTTTTTGAGATATAGTAGGTACATTTTCCAAAACTGCAAATATAACTTTGCCATTCATACAAACACTATGAAAAACAAAGTTATTTTTATTGTTTGTGTATATTACTTACTAATCTCAATCTGGGGGCACGGCAGTGCCCCAGCCAAGTCTCGAGCAAAACGGGCACGGCCGTACCATCTTTTCTCGAAGCGATGCGCGGCTGTTTCGCCCCCCCCTATATCTTCGACGTGGACAAAGCTAGGAGTTTAGGTTTTCGGTGGATAATAGTAGGCATTAGAACAAGCTTAAGTTCGAAATTACATGCCAATTGAATTATTAGTTTAGGAGTTACGGTCGATTAAAGTTACACCATTTTGTCACTCACTGACTCACTGACCGATCATCAAAAATCTAAGCTACTTCTAGAAGACTTAGAAACTTCAAATTTTGCACCAAGATAGGTCATTAGCCACATATAAAGGAAAAATTATAAAAACATTATAAAATAATATACCATAGAAAACAATTTTATATTTGCGGTTTGGCAAGAACATTGTGTATGGATTTTGACTGCATTGTTAACTTTGTTCGTTGTTTAAGTATTAATTGGATAAGTATTCGCGCTATGGTTTCGTTACAGAGCGCAGTCTAAGTAGTACTTTAAAATAATTCGATAATTTTCATTTTATAGCGCCATCTATCTATGAAAAACCATTTCGAAACTAAAAAAATATTGTAGCGATATTCGGAGAACTTAGAAGTAACGAAGCCTCAGAGAAGAAACAAAAGAGATAGAGATAGAGAATGGGTTCTAAGCAAAGCAGTAGCTGAAGTCCAAGAAATTATGAAGTCACCTAAAAAAAAAAGAAAGAAATACATTTACAAAAAATAAATGAGATCCCACCAAAAACATTGATGATTATTGGGCAAATTGTGGGTAGACACAGTGTTGACACATATAATTTGGTTACTCCTAAGTTAAAATAAATTTAAAATAATTCTAATTTAATTTTTAATGAGATAATTATATATAATTATTTATAACCACCCAATACTCACTATATAGTTGTTATAGCTATAGTATGTACTTGCTAATTGATTATTAAAAGGTCTATATGTCCCCACCACGATTAGTCGCAATAAAACAGTCTTTAAGCAAACACGCATTTTAAATTACCAAATTCCTGCTAAGCAAACATCAGCCTTAACTCAATGTACATAGTGGTCAAAATCGAGCCGGACTCATTAACGAAAAAACAAGTTATCGAAGATACCGGGCCGGCCGGCGCGAACAATAGCGAGCCGCATTCCAGAGGTGATTAGTGGATATTAGCAAAAACATACGGTGCAATGAGTACTACTGAGGAGTTAATTAGCGTTTTAGAAGACACAGCTGCATTATTACAAAAAACACAAGTGAATTTAAAGAAATGTCCTAAAATCAGGTTGACAAAAGGGTATGTTGAGGCAAGAATCAAGTGTATCGATGAATATTGGTCAACGTTCAGAGAAACACATAAGCAATTAGTGAAGATAACACCCAAAGAAAAGAAACAAACTTTACACTACTTTGTTAACGAGGATTTCTTTATTTACGAAGACTTATATCTTGTGTTATTAGCCGATCTACAAGACCTTTTGTTGACAATTAATGCAGCGTCCGCGCCCGCGCCATCCACATCGAAAAGCGATTCGTTTGCAAGTACGAATAATGATCAACTCGTTAGGCTGCCGAGGATACAATTACCGACATTTAGTGGGAATTATGAAGACTGGCCTACGTTCCAGGACCTATTTATTTCATTAGTGCATGAAAACACGACGATTAGTGATGTACAGAAGTTGCACTATTTGAAAAGCAGTGTCACCGGGGAGGCTGAGACATTATTAAAACCTATTCAAATTACACAGAGTAATTATCAACAAGCATGGAGCGTTCTCAAATTAAGGTACGGAAATAAAAGATTGATCATCAACTCAGTGTTAAAGAAATTATTTTATCAAAAGAAAATAAATAGTCAATCTGCCAATCAAATAAAGAATTTATTAGATGTCACAACGGATTGTTTGAACAACTTACACAATTTAAATATAAGTACGAGCTCATGGGATCCTATAATTATTTTTCTTGTGATACAGAAAATGGACCCTGAGTCTCATAAAGAGTGGGAACAATCTGTTAGCACAAGTGAAGAAGACCAATTACCTACCTGGAAGGATTTGAAGGAGTTTCTGCAATCAAGATACCGTACGTTAGAACTTATAATGTCAACATCGGGCACCCGTGAAAAACCTATGAAAGAACGTTCACATCTTGTTACTGCTACAGCCACTGCGTCATCATCGTCGGCAGATAGTAAATGCGTGTTGTGTAAAGAAAAACACACTTTATGCCATTGTAAAGATTTTAGCAAACTGCAACCTGCTGAAAGATCTGAATATGTTAAGTCAAACAAACTTTGCTTTAATTGTTTGGTACCAGGCCATTCCGCATATCAATGTAAATTGCAAATGACCTGTCGCATATGCCATAGACGTCATCATACTCTACTGCACCGAAATAAGGATTCTGCTTCGGGACAAACTGAGGATTCTAAACAACCGAAAGCATCACAAAACAGTGTAGAAGAGAAGGAGGAAATAGTCAACACTACGATCGCGTCGCATCACAATGCCAAACAAAGCACAAGTCTAGCACTACTAGCCACGGCAACAGTTTTAGCTAGGAACGAGCATAATCACACTGTTGTTCTGCGTGCGTTAGTGGACCAAGGTTCGCAGGCGTCATTTATCAGCGAAAAGGCGACACAATTGCTGAAACTAACCAGGCGTACAGCAAGAGGAAATATCATTGGGGTGGGATCTACAAGAACTAACGTCGATCACGTGGTTCAACTAAGGATTGGTTCTCGGTGGAATTCAAGCTTCGAGATCAACATACAAGCATACGTCATGAGTAAACAGTTGACCACGAGAATCCCCTCCAAAACTGTTACTGTCACACATTGGCCACACCTAGAAGGACTCAACTTGGCTGACCCCGACTATTACAAACCGGGCCATATTGACTTGGTTCTAGGTGTTAAAGAGTATGCACAAATCGTGCAACAAGAATTAATCAAAGGTCCAACCGGTTCTCCGTGTGCCCAAGAAACAAACCTGGGATGGATTTTGTTTGGAGAAATCAACACCAATTTACAAGAAGAATCTTTTCTGGTCCTTCATCAGCAACTAGAAGTAGACAACCTGTTAAAATCTCTTTGGGAAATTGACACTGAAAAGAAAAGAAAGTTTACAAGAGAAGAAAAGCTATGCGAAACAATATATGAAAATACTCATGCAAGAACAACCGAAGGCAGATACATAGTTAAGTTACCTTTTAAAACCAATAGTCCAGTATCGCCTAACGGTAATACTAAAGAAATAGCAAGGCATAGATTACTCCAGCTAGAAAGAAGATTTAGAAAAGCACCTACACTGAAAAAAGACTACCAAAAGGTCATGCAAGAATATCTCAATTCAAATTATATGGAAGAAATACCTGAAAAAGAAACTAAGAAAAACAAAGCGGTGTACTTACCTCATCACGCAGTTGTCCACGTCGAAAAGGAAACCACGAAGACACGCGTCGTGTTTGATGCTTCGGCAAAGGGCTCAAATAACGTCTCTCTCAACGACGAACTGCTTGTAGGTCCTCAACTGCAAGACGACCTTAGAGACATTGTTATGAGATCGAGATTATATTACGTCTGCTATGCAAGTGATATATAAAAAATGTACTTACAAATTTTACTACATGAAGAAGACGCTGATACATATCAACGCCTTTTGTGGCGAGAAGAAGAATCAGATCCGATCAAAGAATATCGTATGCTACGTGTCACGTTTGGAACAGCGTCAGCACCCCATCTAGCAGTAAGGACTCTCCATCAAGTGGCTGAAGATGAAGGTCAAAATAATGCGAAGGCTGTGCGCGTTATCAAAACTGACTTTTATATGGATGACTTAATTTCTGGGGATGACACTGCAGAGAAAGCCATACAAACTGCTCAAGAAGTTTCTTATATATTGCAAAAGGGTGGCTTCACATTATCCAAATGGTGCTCAAATTCTACGGAATTTATGCAATCTATTGATGCCAGTAAAAGAACAACCCGAGTACACTTAGATTTAAAGCTAGATGAAATTGTGCAAGCACTAGGATTGATCTGGAACTTAGGAACAGATCATTTTCAATATAAGTTAAACTTACCGCTGATGACAGATAAGGTCACAAAGCGATCAATCTTATCGGACATGCAAAAACTGTTTGATCCGCTGGGGTGGATCGCTCGGAGTTTAATCTTGGCTAAAATTCTTATCCAAAAGCTATGGTTAGAAAAGATTGGTTGGGACGAACAAATAAACCAACAACTGAAGGACGAGTGGTTGACTCTTCGTGAGGACTTTGGAGAAGTAAAAGATGTATACAGTGTGTCCGGACACGAGTTAGCGATATTTGAAGGGGATATTATAGACTCATTTTCATCGACAAAACTGCTTTTAAAAAAATTCTTACTCCAACACCTCGCGAATGGCGGCCATTTTAGTTTTTTGATTTGTCGAACTGGCGTATGTACAATAAAATGAAAATATCTTTGAATCCAAGAGACCTACATACATGCAAATGACTTTATTGCAAAGTTAAATGTTGAGGCTTTTCAAAAACTTGCGAAAGTTTTCTAAATAATATGTAAAAAGAACCAAAAAACGTGGGCAAACACGAAATTGTGCACAAAAATTACTGAATATTTTCACATTTTATACTCTAGCTCGAAAAGTACCCCTGTATTTTGCTTAGGTTTTTGCATTAAATTAAAAGTATTTGAGTTAGGCTATAAAATGATATCAAAATTATCACTCTACGTTAAGTATTTTAGGAGTTATTCTCACTTGAACATAACCCTTCCTTAGCACATGTACCTCAGTGTTACAGGTGTCGCATTCTTTAGGCGAGCTAAATCGTTTCAGTGTAAATTTCATGAGCTGGCTTTATTGAACATCATGTAATTAATCCCATTGAATCGCCCTGAAACTGGAATGATAGATTTTTTTATTTTATTTTATGAAACCATTTCTTGGAATTACATATTGCTGCGGGTCGAGACGGAGTGCGAACCGGTCGCCTCCTTCTGCGAAGCAGTCATGCTCGCAAAGGAGGAGGCGGGCCGCGTGAGGGAGAGGACAGCATCCTCCCTCCGCCCCAGCCGCAGTGATAGACGCCCACGGCACCGGACGTCGTCAAACGATCTCCGGCCACCGTAGGCGCAGATATGCGGGCGGCGAGTAATGGGTGACTCGCCGCCCGCATGCCCCCAGTGAGTGCCCTTAGCGTGTGGTAGCTTATTTTGTAGTTTTTATTTATAAGCCCCTGGCTGGAGGCCTTAGTGTCTTTTAAGGCATCCACAAAAAAGTCCAGTTAAGCAACTCACAACCTCCTCTAGGTTGACCTGCGATATGCCATTCAAAAAAAAAAAATTAACATAAAAAAAAAATTAGGTTGTCCCTCGCCTTGCGTCCGTAATGTCTACGTGCTGCGTGTGTCTTTATAAGTGTGATAAAGTATGGCACAACGTCATTCATCGCAACATATTGCTGACATACACTTCGTGTATGGCTTTTGCAATGGAAGTGCAAATCTGGCTGTATTAGAATATCGACGAAGGTACCCTAACAGGCCTACACCGAGTCGCCAAACCTTCATCAACGTGCATTTAAGATTAGCAGAAAGAGGTATTAGAAGATCTATTAATGAACGCGATCGCTTGGTATCGCCCGAAGATGAAGCAGAAGTGCTTAGACTTATAACCAATGATCCTAAACTAAGCGTTAGACGGATTTCGCTGCAACTCCAAATGTCAAAGTGGCATGTATGGAGAATTTTGAAAAGAGAAGGATTACACCCTTATCATTTTCGACGGGTCCAAGACTTGATCGAACCAGATTATGCTGCGAGATCTGTGTTTTGTTCGTGGATAAACAGAAACTTGAGACAGACCCGTAATTTTTTACAAAGAATACTGTGGTCTGATGAAGCTAAATTTACAAGAGCTGGATTTACAAACCACAGAAACGACCATCTCTGGTGCTCAGCAAATCCAAGGGCGGTACGCTCAAGCTCATTTCAACATGAGTTCTCAGTAAATGTGTGGGCTGGCATAATCAACGATAGACTGATAGGGCCATTGGAATTGCCACCTACATTAAACGGCGCTAGGTTTTTAGAATTCTTAGAGACACAGTTTGCGGACAGCCTCATGGACCTACCTCTATCATACCGTCGGCGTATGTTGTTCCAGCTAGATGGTGCACCCGCGCATTTTTCTCGAGCAGTGAGAGAATATTTAAATAATAATCTATCGCCATGGATTGGTCGTGCTGGTGTAATAGCATGGCCGCCTCGCTCACCCGATTTGACACCCTTGGATTATTTTTTGTGGGGTCATATGAAACAAAAAGTATACGCTACAGTTCCAAACACCAGGGAAGAACTCGTCGCAAAAATTATGGCAGCCGCCGAAGAAATTAGATCCGATTTGGATTTAATTAGGCGCTCATCAAGCCAGATGGCTCAGAGAGCCGTAGTGTGTCTACAAGCTGGAGGTGGCCACTTTGAGCAACTCCTTTAGATAATTTAATCTTTGTGTAATATTGGAAAAAACATTTAATACAATTTAATATTAATGTAATGTTAACGATTTAGCTCGCCCAAAGAATGCGACACCTGTAATATTGGGGTACATGCGCTAAGGAAGGGTTATGTTCAAGTGAGAATAACTCCTAAAATACTTGACGTAGAGAAATAATTTTGATATCATTTTATAGCCTAACTCAAATACTTTCAATTTAATGCAAAAACCTAAGCAAAACATAGGAGTACTTTTCGAGCTAGAGTATAAAATGTGAAAATATTCAGTAATTTTTGTGTACAATTACGTGTTTGCCCACGTTTTTTGGTTCTTTTTACATATTATTAAGAAAACTTTCACAAGTTTTTGAAAAGCCTCAACATTTAACTTTACAATAAAGTCATTTGCATGTATGTAGGTCTCTTGGATTAAAAGATATTTGCATTTTATTGTACATACCCCAGTTCGACAGATCAAAAAACTAAAATGGCCGCCATTCGCGAGGTGTTGGAGTAAGAATTTTTTTTAAAGCAGTTTTGTCGATGAAAATAAGTCTATAATATACCCTTCAAGTATCGCTAACTCGTGTCCGGACACACTGTATATTGATCGATGGCTTGGCACCTTAAGTACTGATTTAGAAAATATTGAAGTCCATGGCTTTAGTGATGCTTCGACGCGAGCATTCGCAGCAGTGACTTACGTACGTATAAAGATGCGAGATGGCTCGGTGTCAACAAAACTGCAAGCAGCCAAGACTAGAGTGGCACCGTTACGAACTATTTCCTTACCACGTTTGGAGCTATGTGGAGCGCTCTTGCTGTCGAGGTTACTTAAACAAATAGAACATGCCATGCGAATACCTTCATCGAAAATCTATGCATGGACAGATTCAACCATTGTCCTGGCATGGTTATCTGGCGATCCCCATAAATGGAAAACATTTGTAGCAAACCGGGTTGTAGAAACAGTTGAAAATGTAAATAGCAACCGGTGGTTTCATGTCTCATCTGAAGATAATCCTGCAGACATTGGGTCCCGAGGCATGTTACTAGTCGATCTGAAAAAGTCTGATTTGTGGTGGAAGGGTCCAGCTTGGCTCTCTGAAACAGAAATAAAATTAAAACAAGAAAACTCATCTACAGAATTAGAAAAGAAAAGGGATAAGATACAAACTAATTTGAAAAACATAGAAGATGAAGAAAGTATACGGTCACCATTTAAAGAATTCGATAGTTTAAGAGAACTGATAAAAGTGATAACCTACTGTCGAAGATTTTTACATTGGAAAAGAAGCTTAGAAAACACAGAAAAGGGTTTTACTACAAAGGAATTAGAAAAATCGTTAATGAAATGCATAAAATTAGTTCAACAAGAAGAATTTAAAGATGATATAGAAAGACTAAAATTAAATAAAACGGTAAAAAGAGAAAGTAAAATCAAAACCTTGAATCCTTACCTTGACGGAGACGGTGTCCTGAGGGTGGGCGGTCAACTTCGTAACGCGAACGTGGATGAGCAGGTTAAACATCCTATTATACTGGGAAACAAGAACGATTTGGTACCATTGATTGTAGCTGATACACATGCAGTCACATTGCATGGCGGTGTTCAACTTATGTTAAGCTACATAAGCTCAAAGTGTTGGATTATAAGAGGTAAAGCACTTATAAAATCCTGCATACATAAATGTCTCATATGTGCTAGACTCAGAGCGAGATCAAGAACACAGCTAATGGGTGACCTGCCTAAAGCGAGAGTAACTCATGCTCGAGCTTTCACACATACCGGGATTGATTTTGCAGGCCCATTTCAAATAAGCATGTCCAAAGGAAGAGGCATCAGAAGTCAGAAAGCATACATATGTGTGTTTGTATGTATGTCAACCAAAGCGATGCACCTTGAGCTTGTAAGCGATATGACGTCCGAAGCTTTCATCGCTGCATTCAAACGTTTTGTTTCCAGAAGAGGAAAATGCAGCGATATATGGAGTGACCAGGGCCGAAATTTTGTCGGGGCCAACAAAGAGCTGGCAGCCGCATGGAAAGGAGCAAATCTGGTCTTTGAAGGTGATATAGCAAACACTCTGGCACTAGAAGGAACACAATGGCATTACATACCAGCATACTCACCGAACTTTGGAGGCTTGTGGGAGGCGGGTGTAAAATCTGTAAAACAACATTTGAAACGCGTGCTCACCACTAATCTCACCTATGAAGAAATGACCACGGTGCTTTGCCAAATTGAGGCTTGTCTCAATTCTAGGCCATTGTGTCCTATCGATGACAAAGACCCAGACTGCCTGGAAGTATTGACACCAGGACACTTTCTAATCGGGGAAGCTCCTATCGTGGTACCATCACCTGATTTCAAATATACAAAGATTCATTCTTTGTCCCGATGGCAATACACCCAAAAATTGCTTAGGGATTTCTGGAGGCGTTGGCAACAAGAATACCTTACACGATTGCAACAACGTCCCATTTGGTTTAAGAAAGCAGAGGAATTCAAGGTTGGCGATATTGTTTTAATAAAAACCGATGGATTACCGCCTGGGAAATTTTCCATGGGTCGTGTGGTAGACAAACATCCTGGAGAAGATGGCATAACTAGGGTCTACAGCATTAAAAGTGACAACAGCATCGTGAAGAGATGTTGTTCTAAGTTATGCCCCCTACCTATTGATATTGATTAAGTTTAAGAAGAAATAATTTATGTTTGAGTTAAATGTTAAGTTTGATTTATAAAGAAAAGAACTATACGTCCTTTTGGTGGGCGGCATGTTATAGCTATAGTATGTACTTGCTAATTGATTATTAAAAGGTCTGTATGTCCCCACCACGATTAGTCGCAATAAAACAGTCTTTAAGCAAACACGCATTTTAAATTACCAAATTCCTGCTAAGCAAACATCAGCCTTAACTCAATGTACAATACTATTTTCAAGTCTATACCACTCTTCATTCTTCAATTACAATCAACTTTTCAAAATCAACCATCACTTTACTATGGACACTGAGATGGCAGCAAGTTTGGAGGATCTGGAGCAGCTGTTCAACTCGAGAATGGCTGAGTATGAGAACAGGCTCAAGAATGTATCCTCAGGACCAGAGATCACTTCGGACATCTCAGCACTAACACGTGAGTTCGTGGATTTTAAAAGTTTTGTGTGGCGAGCACTCACTCAGTTTAGATCTCAGATTGAGATGCTTTCGCTTGGCTACGACAGACATGAAACTATGATGAGAAGAAAGGTTTTACTATTTCATGGGATTACCGAACAACCTAATGAAAAATTGAGCGACGTGGTTCATAAAGTTTTAACCAGCCAAATGAGTTTGAGCGAGATAAAGAAGGATAGTATTCATGTCTGTCATAGATTGGGATCATCACAAGGTAAAGCCAGACCAATCCTAGTGAGACTATATACCTCCGAGCACCGTCACTTAATCTGGGAGAACAAGAAGTCTTTGAAAGGTACTGGCATCACAATCTCGGAGTTCCTTACGCTCACTAGACACCGTACATTCATGGACGCACGCAAGCATTTTGGAGTGCCCAGCTGCTGGTCTGTAGAGGGCAAGATAGCGATCATCACATCCGACGGTAAGCGCCACAAGATTGAAACTCCTAGCGAACTTCGAGCGCTGGTTTCGCGGTACCCCAAGGCCCGTGGGGACTCCGGTGATGCTGCGCAGGTTGACATACTTCTTTCTTCACCTAAAAGCCCAGCCGAAATCTCCGCTACACCATCAAGAGGCCAAAGGAGGGCGTGCCGACGTAATTAATGTGTGTATTGCATTGTCTGTTTGCCAAAGTGCTTTGTTTTGCACGTTAGCGTTAATTTTATGTTTACTTTTAACCAATGTCGGTATTTGTAACGGTTTATGTCTTTTAGTTCACCTTCACAGTAATTTTTGTCCTAGTTGTATTATGTCTTTTTTTTTTAATAATAAATTAGTGTCGGTATATTTATTTCTTTTGTTTCAACTTTAAATGATTTATGATGTTTCTATATTTGTCAATGTCACTGTCAACTGTCAAGTCCTTCATTCTGAAGCATTTGCGTTCCGTTTTACTGGTGGTAATAGTTTTTTGTGTGCATTCCAGTTGATTTTTGTTTTTGTGAATTTGTTATAGTTCGTGTGTTTTAACTTTTTTTTTTATTGGTTTACTTGTTTAGGCGCGGGATAGCGCCCAGTTTGTTCAATGAAAGACCGGTCCAGTTAGGTTTAAATCATGTATTGTAGATTCCACAGAAGTGCCTTATGAATAACTGACACACATTATAACACGGTACAATGACGGTCATAGGAATATATTTCTTATATCCTCGTTACAATAACGTGGGTTATTTACAACAATATAATACTTTGTGATTCCTTGAAATTCGACCTGTATAAGACCGGTAACGACCTGTCTGGTGAGCGGTGAGCGGTGTGTCGGGGCATAGACAAACATAACCATAGTGTTGTCACTATGGGTTATGTTTGTAATACCACAGATAATGTGGCAATAAATTAGTTCGCCACACCACCCCCCTACGGAGAAAAAAAGGGTATATACAAAAACAAAAACACAAATTACAACTATAAATCTAATATGTCCCTAAATCTAACCCGTCTGCCAGTTCTGGTGGTGACAGTAGCTGGAGGTGGTGGAGTAGTAGAAGCTGGAGAAGATGAGGGTGCTGGAACGGATGGACACTGCGGGACAGGAGTCTGCTCGGAAGGAAGTGCTTGAACAGGGACTGATACTGGTGGTAAGGAAGATGCTTCGACGTCCAGGTAAGCTGGTTTAACACGGTCTATGCTAACCGTAGCCTCTCTTCCATTCATGTCCAAAGTAAGGGTTTTATCCCTTCTCCTCAGGATACGATATGGGCCAGTGTAAGGAGGTTGCAGAGGCCGTCGAACAGTATCGTCGCGGAGCAGAATGTGAGTCGCGTAAAACTTCCATCCGACTTCTCAGTTCCGTGACGAAATCTGCGACGTCGTTTGGGCTCCTGGGTCCATCCGCTGGCACGATTAGTTCTCCAGGAAGGCGGAGAGGTTCCCCATAGACCAGTTCAGCAGATGAGGTGTTCAAGTCCTCTTTGAGCGAGGTCCTCATGCCAAGTAGTACTAATGGGAGTGCCTTGCTCCATGTTTGGGAATGGCACATTAAAGAAGCTTTTAGCTGGAGGTGCATGCGTTCTACCATGCCATTTGCGCACGGGTGGTAGCTGGTTGTGCGAATCCGCTTTGTTGCGCACACGTTCATGAGGCGCCGAAACAAAGTGGATTCGAACTGACGGCCTTGATCGGTCGTTATAGTGCTTGGTACCCCAAAACGGGATATCCAACCAGTTACCAGCGTGTCTGCGACTTCTTCCGCCGTGATGGATGACATAGGCCACGCTTCGGGCCATCGCGTGAATCTGTCAACCGCGGTAAGGCAATATGTGTAATTGTTTGAGTGCGGCAGTGGACCTATGATATCGATATGAATATGACTGAATCTACTTGAAGGGCTACGGAAAGGTATTAAAGGCGCAGAGGTGTGCCTAGTGATCTTAGTGCGCTGGCACTGTATGCATGACTTTGCCCATTTTCGGCAGTCTACGTTCATTTGCGGCCATACGTATCGCTCAGCCACCAAACGTAAGGATGCCCTCACGCCTGGGTGACTGAGACCATGCAGTCGATCGAAAGCTGATCGACGAAAGGGTAAGGTGAGATATGGGCGAGGTCTACCCGTTGATGTGTCACATATTATGAATGTGTTGGTTCCGGGGATAACGACTTTTTCCCACTTCATGGAAGAAGATGAAAACATCTCCTTGAGCTCCTCGTCATTTTGTTGAGACTCGGCAAGAGCTTGGCAGTCCTCCTTCAAAGAAATGGATTCAATCCGTGATATGGCGTCTGCTACTACATTGTCAGCGCCTTTAATGTACTGTATATCGGTAGTGAATTGACTGATAAAAGTTAACTGATTGAGTTGTGTTGGTGGTAGTTTTTCGCGTCGCTGAACGAAGGCGTAAACTAGTGGCTTGTGATCAGTAAATATTGTTGCGTGTTGCACTTCTAGTATATGCCGAAAGTGTTGAACGCTCTCGTACACAGCTAGAAGTTCCCTATAATATGCAGGCCACTCACTCTGTTTGCTAGTTAGCTTTTTACTGAAGTATGCGAGGGGTTGCCAGTCGTTGTCGACTTTCTGTTGTAAGCAAGCGCCAATGTGCATGCTGGACGCATCGGTGAAAAGGCCTAATGGGACACCACATTTTGGGTGCGACAAAGTAGTAACATCGGTCAGACTCTTCTTGCAATCATTAAAACATTGTTCGAGCTCGGGTGTCCATGGAAATGGTTTTGCGCCCTTGCTGTTTATTGCAGCGACTGCGTCAATTAATGGAGCCTGGTACTTGGCGGCGTTGGGCAAGAATCTGCGGTAGTAGTTTACCATGCCCAGGAATCTGCGCACGCCTTGTACTGTCTTGGGGAGAGGAAAATCCATCAGTGCACGGATGCGATCTTCGGATGGGTATGTGCCTGCGGCGTTAATGCGGTAACCCAAAAAGGTAACTTCGGCTGCGCCAAGAACGCACTTTGCTGGGTTGATGACCACTCCATACTCGTGCAGTCGACGGAACAGGAGCCTGAGGTGTTCAGCATGCTCTCTCGGGTCTCTTGAGTAAACAAGGATGTCATCCACGTACGCAAAACAGAAGCTAAATCCCCGCACCACTTCGTCAATAAACCTCTGAAAAGTCTGCCCAGCGTTTCGCAGGCCAAACGTCATGTAAGGAAATTCAAACAGGCCAAAAGGTGTAATTATGGCTGTTTTACAAATATCGTCGGGGTTTACAGGAATTTGCTGATAGGCTTTAACTAAATCTAGAGTGCTGAATACTGAGCATCCGGAAAGGTTCTGGCAGAAATCCCCTACATGACGGACGGGGTAGCGGTCCGGAATGGTGCGGGCATTAAGCGCTCGAAAGTCCCCACATGGGTGGTAAGTGTCGTCCTTTTTAGGTGCGAGATGTAGTGGAGAAGACCATGCGCTGCTAGAAGGTCTAGCAGTACCTACTCGAACCATCTCTTCAAATGCCTTTTGAGCTTCCCGGAGTTTTGTGGAGCGAGGCGACGTGGTCGCGCTGTCACTGGTGGACCATCCGTGGTGTTGATGAAATGCACCGTGGAGTGCTTCGGTTCTGTAGGAGCGCCAGGAGGTCGTGAAATGCTGGGGAACTCGGCCAAAATGTGTGCATAGGGGGAGTCAGGTGATTGGATGACCTTGATGCTGGGTTGGTCTATTGACAATAATTCCGTCACAGTAGACAACCCAGTTTTATTGTCCCTTAATTTCCTGAGAGCACAGTCCGGTAGCAGATGATAATGGGCTAAAAAATCAGAGCCGATTATTGGAGTTCCGACCTCTGCAACTATAAATTTCCACACAAAGTCACGTCTTAATCCTAAATTTAGTTTAAGCTCTACAACATTGAAAGTATTTATTTTGGAACCGTTTGCTGCTATAAGATCATAAGGTAGTGGCTGCTTGTTACCCCGAGTGTCAGAGAACCGTCTAGGAAGGCACGATAGATCGGATCCGGTGTCGATAAAAAATCGTCGGCCCGAATATCGATCCGTTACGAACAGACGACGACTTGCGAGGGAGCAGTCAGTGGTCGCCATTACTGACTGCTGTTGGAGTTTCCCTGAGGGGCAGAGTTAGACCAAGTGCAGGGTTGTAAACATTTGGTTGCCTTAGAAGCAAACCGGTCATGGTACCAGCATAGTTGGTTGTTGTGAGAGCGTGCTGCGGATCGAGAACGACTGCGACTGCGGTTATTGGTACCACGGTGGTTATTGCTTGCGGATAATTGAGTAACTAATTGTGTAAGGTCCGCAACTTGCTTCTGGAGCATACTTATTTGCTCTCTAGTGTCATTGCTTGTAGATGGTGCAGCCCTACTAGCTGCAATTTGTACCGGTTGGGAGCTGATTTCTTGTAGCTTGTCTGTTAAATCGCCCAGATCTTCAAGGGATGAGAGGCTTTGTGCCACCAAAATCCCTTGGATGTGTTGAGGTAACCGATTCATCCAGATCGTCTTTAGGAGCTGCTCGGTAAAGGATGAACCTGCAAGAGCCCTGAGGTGACGCAGGAATGATGAGGGCTTTCTATCCCCCATCTCCTCTTTTTCCAGGAGCCGCTTAATTTTCTCATCATAAGAAACTGAGAAGCGAGATATAAGTGCTTTTTTCAGAGTAGAGTAAGGTTGCTCCTTAGGTGGTTCTACACCGTGACTTTTTAGTCGTCTTACAAAAGTGGTCCACGTAATGTCCCCGACCTAAAATACATCTAGGCGAGTTTAGTTTTTTTTTTACTCGTTAAAAATATTTTTTATTATTAATTAATAGGTACATTAGAATTATGAAAATGTTTACGTATCAAGCTGTAGAGTATACCTACCCAGCGCAATAGTCAGGCAGATCATTCCATCTCCATTTTCTATGAGACAAGGGTGTTTTTAAGTACTCCTTGCGTCATAATAATGAATTAAAATTTAATTGAATTTTTTTTCAAATCTCTTAAATACCTATTTTTTTATTATAAACGTGTTCTAGTCATTGGATACATGAACTGGGCTGCCGTTGTAAGACGACTAAAAAGTCACGGTGTATAATTATGTCTTCGACTTCAATTGCAGATTTTGTGTCGAGTTGACTGATGGCATGGTAATATTTTGTTGTCTCCTGTGTGATGCTGTTAATATGAAATTGTGCCTCTAAATTAGCAAACCAAAGACCAGGCCGGTCAGGCCAGAAGGGAGGAACACGGATAGATACTCTATTTATTAAAACATTTTGAGAGCTGGATGTACAAGCGTTAGCTGACTGTCCACCACCAGTTTCGACCTCAGGGTCTAGGAAAATATCTTTTCCCTCAGTAGCCATCATGTTAATAATTGAAAACAAACACGAAATTGTACACAAAAATTACTGAATATTTTCACATTTTATACTCTAGCACGAAAAGTACCCCTGTATTTTGCTTAGGTGTTTGCATTAAATTAAAAGTATTTGAGTTAGGCTATAAAATGGTATCAAAATTATTTCTCTACGTCAAGTACTTTAGGAGTTATTCTTACTTGAACATAACCCTTCCTTAGCGAATGTACCCCTATATTACAGGTGTCGCATTCTTTGGGCGAGCTAAATCGTTTCAGTGTAAATTTATGAGCTGTCATTATTAACCACCATGTAAATGATCCCAACGAATCACCCATAAACTGAAACGGCCCATTTTTTTAATTTATTCAAAGAATTTTTTTTCATAAAGTAAACAAAAAAATTATTATTTCAGTTTAATGGTGATTCGTTGGGTTCATTTACATGGTGGTTAATAATGCCAGCTTATAAATTCACGTTGAAACGGTTTAACTCGCCTAAAGAATGCAGCTTCTGTAACAATGGTGGTACATGCGCTAAGGAAGGGTTATGTTCAAGTGAGAATAATTCCTAAAATACTTAACGTAGAGTGATAATTTTGATATAATTTTGTAGCCTGACTCAAATACTTTTAACTTAATGCCAAAACCTAAGCAAAATTCAGGGGTACTTTTCGAGCTAGAGTATAAAATGTGAAAATATTCAGTAATTTTTGTGTACAAATTCTTGTGTTTGCCCACGTTTTTTGGTTCTTTCTTCATATTATTTAGAAAACTTTTGCAAGTTTTTGAAAAGCCTTAACATTTAACTTTGTAATAAAGTCATTTGCATGTATGCAGGTCTCTTGGATTCAAAGATATTTGCATTTTATTGTACATATCCCAGTTCGACAAATCAAAAAACTAAAATGGCCGCCATTCGCGAGGTGTTGGAGTAAGAATTTTTTTTAAAGCAGTTTTGTCGATGAAAATGAGTTTATTATATTCCCTTCAAGTATCGCTAACTCGTGTCCGGACACACTGTATATAGGGTTGTAGCAGCATAACACGATTATCATTTAGATTACACCAATTATGCAGAATTATGAAATATTAATATATGTGTAAAAACAGAGGACAATAAGTTATAAATTAAATATAAATTTCTCCGTTCAAGCGTTAGATTTATTAGAAGTTTCTGCCCAAATAGTTCCAAATAAAAACCCGTTGAAGTACTGTCATCATTGAGGGCAAGCTCTATTATAGTCCACAATATAGTCCATGCAAAAGTTCAGTTCAAACTTACAGGTTTTGATGTCTCACCGTTCTGTATTGACGTAAAACGCTTTAACTCCGTCTCTGGAACGCGGCTGGTTGACGTTTGCGGACGATGACGTAGTGTCAAATGTCAAACTCCGCGCGCTAACTTCCAGTTTCTCCGAAAATCCGCACGTGAAAAAGTGGCGTTAGTATCGCGGAGAAAATTTTATTTTGGAGTTTATTGCTGAAAGTTTATTTTTCGGAAACTTTACACCATTTGCACTGATATACACTAAAACACTGGTTGCACTTTTGGAACTGTTGTGTTAGCCGGCAAACTCGCGTAATAGCTGGCGAGTTGGTAGACAGCTGTCGCTTCCACGGCGAGTGCGAGCTCAATGCGCTGGTCTGGTCTTCCTGTTACCGACGTCCTACACCGATGATGATGATCTTCGCACGTCGGTCGTCGTCGGGGTCACCAATTTAGGCGCGGGATAGCGCCCAGTTTGTTCAATGAAAGACCGGTCCAGTTAGGTTTAGATCATGTATTGTAGATTCCACAGAAGTGCCTTATGAATAACTGACACACATTATAACACGGTACAATGACGGTCATAGGAATATATTTCTTATATCCTCGTTACAATAACGTAGGTTATTTACAACAATATAATACTTTGTGATTCCTTCCTTCCTTTCTGCGACCCATAACTTCCCAAATTGCACGCCTTCTCTTCTTGACCTAATGATTGTTTCTTCGCCTCACAATGTTGCTGAGTTTGGGCAGCTCACTGCAACCTTTTCGTATCACGATCTTGTCTATCAGTCTTTCCTATCGTATCCGACCACCTAAACGTAAACCACGTTTCTGCGTTCTACGTAGTTTTAACAGCATGGATCTGGAAGCTTTGAGACGCGACGCTGGTGATATTGATTGGACTCCTGTTTTCGAAAGTGATAGTATTGATGATAAGGTGAACTGCTTCATTGCTAAGGTATTGAATTTATATGACGTACATGCTCCTCGCCGGCGAATAAAAATCAAGCATAATCCTGCGCCTTGGATGACGACTGACATCAAGGATGCAATTGCTCATAAGCATAAAGCCAAGAGTAGGTATAGACGTAGACCTACGGAACATAACCTCACTCATTTCAAAGCTTCACGAAACCGCTGCAATCATCTGTGTCGAGATGCAAAGAGACGTTATTTCCATGAATCTCTCATTGACCGCAATTCCTCAGATGTCTGGAAATTCTTGAAATCTGCTGGTGTTGGCAAATCTCCTACGAATGCCTGTAAAGATGTGGACTTGTCCGCTCTTAATAGGCACTTTTCTCTTCCACCTGTGACACTTCCACCTAACGCTTCTACCTTGCATGAGCTCTCTAACTTGCCTTTACCAAATTGTTCTCTTTTCAATTTCAGCCCAGTCTCTGAGGACACTGTTAAAAAATCTCTTCTCTCTATTTCATCCTCTGCTGTGGGTCATGACAATTTGTGTTCAAGAATGATAATACCTATTATTTATCAATTGCTCCCCATTCTTACCCACATTTTTAATTTCTCTTTACACTCTAATATATATCCTAAAGCCTGGAAACAGGCTCATATAATACCGCTTCCTAAAATTAATAATCCATCTTCCTTATCCCACTTCAGACCTATGTCCATTCTTCCTTTCCTTTCTAAAGTTCTTGAACACATTGTTCATGGCCAAATTTCCGAATTTCTATCATCTAATGCTCTTATTTCCACTTTCCAATCCGGTTTCCGTGCTGGACATAGTACGGTCACTGCACTCTTGAAGGTCACTGACGATATCCGCTGGGCTATGGACAACAAATCTCTTACTTTGTTAGTTTTACTTGACTTTAGTTGTGCGTTCAACTCAGTGGATTTCAACATACTTCTTGGGATCCTTCAATCTTTGAACTTTTCTTCCTCTTTGTTAGCCTGGTTAGACTCATATCTTCGAGGTCGCTCTCAGTGTATCCGTCAAGAAGAGATCTTTTCTGATTGGTGTGATCTCACTGCGGGTGTTCCTCAGGGTGGCGTTCTCTCTCCTCTCCTTTTCTCTGTCTTCATTAACACTGTTACTAAGGTTATTGACTGTAACTTCCATCTTTACGCAGACGATTTGCAGCTTTATTGACATTTCTCTCTGGCCGATGCAGATATAGTTGTCAATGCCATGAATCGTGACCTGGAAAGTATCAATGAATGGGCTAAGTCTTTCGGCTTACTGATCAACCCTTCTAAGACCCAGGCCATGATCATAGGCAGTAGACACTTTCGTGCAGCACTCGATATTTCAGCATTAACACCGCTATCCCTTGACGGCACGGTCATAAAATATTCTGATGCTGCTCGGAACCTTGGAGTCTATATTGACAGCAATCTTTCTTGGCAGGCTCAGGCGAGTGAGGTTAGTCGTAAGGTGCAGTTTTCTTTTCACTCTCTTAAATCGTTACAAACTTGCCTTTTAAAACTAAGGTATACCTAGCTCAAACTCTGATTCAGCCAATCATCGATTACGGCGATGCCTGTTATTTGGATGCCACTGAAGAGCTCTTGAACAAGCTCGAGCGCTTGCAAAACCTTTGCATTCGTTTCGTTTTTGGGCTAAGAAAGTACGACCATGTTACTCAATTCCGAAAGGATCTCAAATGGCTCCCCATTCGTCTTCGCAGGAACACTCGAATATTATGTCTCCTCTTCAACATCCTTCATAACCCTGCTTATCCTTCCTACCTACGCGAGCGTTTTTCTTTTACCCGTCCTCCTGATGCTCTGTGCAGATCCCACCTTAAGCATCACCTCAATTTCCCATCCCATAAAACTGACTTTTTTTCCTACTCCTTCTCCGTTCATGCAGTACGTTTGTGGAACTCACTTCCACCTAAAATACTTGACTCCAAAACTGTTTCCGTTTTTAAAAAGCAAGTCAAAGATCATTACCTCTCCTCTGTAATTTAACAGATTTATGTATTAGGTTTGTTTTAAAATATATATTGTATAAATATATTTTATATGTTTATTTTTAGTATGTATGTTTATATTTTATTCATTTTTTGTACACTGTGTCTACGTTTTGTTGTCCGTCTCTCTTCTGTCGTTGGTCTGCTGGAAGAGATTTCTTAATGAAATAAGCAGTGCCTTTGTGCTCTTTTATCCAAATGTTATTTCTTGTTTTTGTGTGTTCTGTGTACATAAATAAATAACATTAAATGTAAAAAAATGCCAAGTCTCTCGATGCAGTCTTTCCATCGTAAAAAGTTTTGAGATCTCATAGAAGCCAAGTCCTATTCAAATTATTTTGTAGTTAAAAATCAACATTTAGTAATTGTATGGATAGTTTTCTTTATATTATAATTATAGTGACTTGGCAATGAGCACAAGAAGAAACAAATAAAACGGCATATTTGGAGGAGTTGAAAGTCACACACCGCATGCGTAAACATTAATATCACAAAATTAATTTTCTTTTGGTTTATTCGTGTCGTCCCAACCGAATTTCGGCAACGGCAGTCAGTCTCATCCAAGACTAGTAAACTGCGCAGGACATACATTATAGTGCACAAGTGTGTACGCAAACACTAGTGTTAGTGTAGGTACTCTCGGTTCATTTACTTTCTTATAGCGATGGCCCGTAAGGTATTCTTAATTATTGTATTGGAGCATGTAGGACTCGGTAGTGACCATCATGATTCACATAATCTGTCATAACAAATAATCTGATCACAGGTCTCGTCAGTAACGTTTGCACATAATTCCAGGCAGCAAGCAGCTTTTAATTTGTGCTCATTGCCAAGTCACTATAATTATAATATAAAGAAAACTATCGATACAATTACTAAATGTTGATTTATAACTACAAAATAATCTGAATAGGACTTGGCTTCTATGAGATCTCAAAACTTTTTACGATGGAAAGACTGCATCGAGAGACTTGGCTTTTTTTTACATTTAATGTTTTTGGTGGGATATAATTATATCCCTAATCAATGCTTGCTACTACGGCGGAACCCTTCATGGGCGAGTCCAACTCGCACTTGGCCGGTTTTAACACGCTTATATTAGCTTAACTTGTAACAATGTAAGAAAATCTTGGAATCTGAATTTGACCCACTTCCCGGTCTTCGATTAGGATGAAATTTTGCACACGCTCTGAGTTCTGAAGACAATGCATGATTAGCTAAGAAACGTCATTACAAATTCAATAATATGGTGGCCTCGCCAAGATAGCGGACTGGCTGTTTGAAAAATCCACCCCCATGATATGGTCATCAAATGAAAGGGTTTGCTATCAGGAATACGAAAAAAATAGTCACGTGCTTTAATTCAATATGGCGGACGTCCAAGATGGCGGACAGGCCATTTGAAATGCACACCCATGATATGGGTATCAAATGAAAGGGTTTGCTGTCAAGAATACGAAAAAAAATAGTCGCGTGACTTAAATCCAATATGGCGGACGTCCAAGATGGCGGATTGGCTGTTTGAAATGCACCCCCATGCTATGGGTATCAAATGAAAGGGTTTGCTGTCAGGAATGCGAAAAACATAGTCACGTGACTATTTGAAATGCATCCCCATGATATGGGTATCAAATGAAAGGGTTTGCTGTCAGGAATACGAAAAAGTAGTCACGTGACTTAAATCCAACATGGCGGACATACAAGATGGCGGATTGGCTATTTGAAATGCACCCCCATGGGTATTAAACGAAAGGTTTTGCTGAATGGGATATGAAAAAAATTATCACATGATCTAAACCCAACATGGCGGCCGTCCCAAGGTGGCGGATAAGTAGTAAATTAAGTTTGAATAATAAGAAGACTAAAAAGTATAATTTTTAGTGCGTGCTAAAAGCGTGTTTTTAGTTTTTTAAACTATTAAAGAATTATTTTAAAATATTTTTGCGCCTGGCGAGGTGTAAAAACCAACAAATTTATCTGAGCTGTTTGGAGTTGAAACACTAGGGCCATGGGGTCCGAGTGCCCACCGAGTCTTCAAAGACATCGCCAAGCGTATAGTCGACGCCTCTCGTGACCAGAGGGCTGGCCTATTTCTCGGTCAAAGGATCAGCATTGCCATTCAACGTGGCAATGCTGCCAGCGTTCTGGGCACTTTCCCCATTGACAGCGACGTGGATGAATTTTTTGTCGCCATATAAATTTTTAATTTTAGTTTTAATTTAGTTATTTTTGTAAATAATTTAGTTTTATTTTTAGTTTTTAAAGGTAGTGTGCACATATAGGAATTTTTTATAACGAGAATACAGGAACATTACGTGATGTTTACTTCAAAACAAACCAGTATTATTTGTTATAAGTAATTTAAAAATTATTCCGTAATACTTACCTATTACGATGTAGTAGTTAGTATCTAAACTGAAATAAAAGTACCTATCTTGTGATTGTACATCTGGCTCATTAATTTTCCCTTTCTTTAAAAAATCTATTTTAAAGGTATGAGGGTTTCGAAAAGCCTCAAACACTTTTTTCGGACCAAAAAATCACATCTTTACGTAAGCTTCGTTCAAAATCAATTTAGCTTTATTTTTTTTATTATATTTAAACATTTCTGTGTTTAAATGACCTGCTGAAAACCTGCTGAGACTGACGCAGTCAAAAAAATTATAACATCTTTAAATAATAATAAAGCACCAGGAATAGATGGCATTAGAGCTATAGATATCAAAATGCTGTGTTCGTCAATCACCTCAGTGATTTCGAATCTAATTAATTTATGCATACAAACTGGCAAGTATCCATCAACACTTAAAACAGGGATTGTCAGACCTATTCACAAAAAAGGAAGCAGGCTAGATTACAACAACTATAGGCCAATCACTATATTACCTACGATTGATAAAATAATAGACAAATTCATATGTAAGCAAATTCACGATTTCTATGAAAAGAATAAAATTATAACAGACAAACAATATGGCTTTCAACCAAAAGAGAGTTCCACACAGCTGCTATCTACGTTCACAGATAGTATTCATAAACACTTAAATGATAAAAAACACATCCTAGTTGTATTTATAGACTACAGTAAGGCATTCGATACTCTTAGACATGGCCGGTTACTAGAGTGTCTTCAAGACAGCGGAATTAGAGGGAAACTACTCGACTGGTGCAAAAACTACCTTGAAGATAGAAAATACATAGTCCAAGTTAGTGACGCGAATAGCGAACCGGTCATCGTAACGGAAGGAACGGCGCAAGGATCGGGTCCTTGGGCCACTGCACTACCTCACTTATGTTAATAGCCTTGTAACCCTTTATAAGTTAGAGGTGATATTTTCACCACCATGATTTGATTTACTAGCTAAATGGTCACATGACACTGGGTTAGTTTTAAACGCGGGTAAGACCAAATTAATGTACATCAGTTCCAGTCAAAATAGAAGCTCATTCATGCCTAAATTAACAGCTCACTGTCATGAATGTTTGCATGATAACTGCAATATTAAAGTAGCCAAGCCTTGCAGCTGTGACTCCATAGATCTCGTGGAGAGCCAAGTATATCTGGGACTCACCATTGACAACCGACTCAATTGGAAGGAGCATATTAATGGGGTGTGTGATAAATTGAGAGGTTTATTAGCAAAATTCTCTATAGTTAAATGTAAAATTCCATACCAAACAATGTTAATACTTTATAAATGCTTGGCTGAATCAACAATATCCTATGGCCTGTCGAGCTATGGTAGGACATATAAGACGCACCTAGATTTAATTTACGCCCTTCAACTATTTTTATTAAAAGCAATTGTCCCGCAGAATATTAAGAAGAAGTACAAAAATGACTACCATAAACTATTTGGATTTTGTAAAACATTACCAATACATGAAAAAATCAAATATACCTTATTAAAAGAAGAATATTTTAATGAAAATCTTAAGAAAAGAAGATTAATTGAAATTAATACTCGTAGTGTCAATAATGATAATTTGTTACTACCTAACTACAGGAATTTACACGGCAAGAGGTCGTTACAGTATATAATCCCTTACCTTATTAATCAACTACCTTTAACATTGAGAGAAAACATAACTCATAAAAATATAAATTACAAACTAAAACAACATTTCTTACAAAATACTATCGTTTAATTTAAAAATTATGAATAAATATTACCAATTTAATTAAACTCATTCATTCAAAATTACTTCATTTTAGGCACTAATCACAATTGTTTTTTGGGAACAACCTGTATTAATATAAATAACATCACATTCCTCCGTTACTATTTATTTGATGGACGGGTAGATTGGTCACCGATGTTCACTCGTAAGTAATACCGTTTATGCCTACGTTTATGCTTAATACCCACTATTGTGTTTTTTTTTTTGTTGATTTGATATTTTTAAGTAAGGATTTGAGTGTGTTTTAGTTAAATTCCTTTGTGTACATTATGCTGTCGATGATATTGGTGCACGGTAAAACTCTAATGAGTTTATGTTTGCACCAATGTATTGTATAAAATTGTAAGTGTACTGCTATTTAATAAATAAATAATAATAATAAATATACCTAATTGAAGAAGTATTGAGCAAGTTTCCAGCGTACCTCAAGTACTTTTCCAAAATTTCAAACAACTCTTAGGCCATAACGTTAAAAAAACAGTGGCTCTAGCGTTGCCAGGGCGTCCGAATAAAGCCGGATACAGTCAGGCTTTTTGATTGAGTGTCCGGCTAAATGAGACCGCGTCCGGCCTGTCCGGTTTTTATTAGGCTTTTTGGGCTTCGCTCATCGGTAGCGCAACCAAGAGGACTAGCACTAGCCGCGCTCGCTTGCGCCGTTGCACGGCGAGGGAAAAGTTGTTTAGTTGAACCGAACTTAACTTTAATACAAAAAAAAAAAATATAAAAAATTTGATGTGTTCGATCTTATCATCCAAATGTCCGCCTAAACTGACGGTTGTGTCCGGCTTTTCGATTTAAAGACCTGGCAACCCTAAGTGGATCAAACAGAGGCGAAATCAAAAGCATAATCTGTATTTTATTATAGCGTACTTGAAGTTTTTACTGCGCATGTCAGAAAATTAGGTTTATTCCCTTAATGCCGAGTCCCGTTATGTCGAGCCACGCTTTTATTACGTCTATGTCGAGTTTAATTATATCATATTTTAGAAGTACAGTCACGTCCAAAAGGATATTAAGAATTTCAATGATGGGTCCCCTGGACTTTGATTGTTTGCGTTCATGATTGGAATTATTATTAGGAGAACTTGGGATCCAAGAGCGAGCGAAGCGAGCTCGGGACTTGTGGGCACCCCGACACGGACAGGTTAGGTTACTTTAAACCATGCAAAATAGGAATAGGAGCCCCGCGAAGCGGTGCTCCGTTGAGCTTCCTTCTTAGGTAATCTTCACCTATAAGTACTTGTTTTAATATGTTTTTATGCCATTGGCTTTTAATTTACATCCCTGACTGTACTTGTTCACCAAACTCGACATAAAGGTAAGAAAGCCTAAAATATCAATACTTTGGAGAACAATAGACTTCCAGACTCGACATAACGGGACTCGACATAAAGGGAATATATCGAAAATTATAACTATTGGTGAGGCGTGTAAATAGCCTGCACCTTTGTGAAAGTTGTGAGAAAAATTGAAATAAGAACCTATGTAAAAGTGTAATGGCGGACCTCAAAATTAGACTAATTTTTCCATTGGTGAATCCTCGAGAAACCAATACCAAATATTATTATTAGCAGCAAAACAGGCCCACGTACCTTGACAATCCAGAGATCCCACTCAGACCCAGGGAGATGGTCAGCCTCGTTCATGCGCGCGTGATGGCTTGTAGGTATAGCTGCCGGCCGGCGAGCAAAATCTTCTTAAATCCACCGGTGGAATGGTTAAAACTCCAAAAATAAACACTGCACTATAAGTTCTCAATGAATAGCAGATGCAGGTCCATTTATTTTACAAGTATATTCAAGAATTCACCAAAAACGGAATTTTTAAAAGCGGAGCACAGGACACACCGTGTCTTTTCTTATGGCGACGGGAACAGAGCGACTCACTCATGCCATCTATGGTCATGTTGCGAAAAACTCAAGAAAGTTTCGATACGAGGGCGTTGCTGATGCAAAATGTATTTGTCCGAGGATTCATCAATAGACAACTTAAAATATTTAATTTGAACTACTAACATATTATATTATGTGGAAAAATCCTAAAATATTATTATTTTATTTTGTATTGAAAAAACATTGACGCTTCACCATGCTCGGGGGCTTTGGAAGGACGCAAGTACTTTCAAAAGGAAAAGTGAAAAATTATAAGTATTTACTGACCTACATTTTGATCAAAGAAAATCTAAGTTTTATGACTGAATGCGAGAAACAAACGATATAAGTTATTTAATGTATTTCCTAAACCTTAAAGACTACGAGTATTATATAAGAGTTAATGTTTATTGCGTTGGAATAGGATATAATTTAGCGACGGCACGTTTAAAATTACCGAACTTCGTCTTTACCATTGCAACACGACTGACATTATCCGTGCCTTTATAAACTTCAGTTATAACTCCTAATGGCCAACTTAGAGGAGCTGAATTGTCCTGTCCCACAAGTACGACAGTTCCAACTTCTACGGGTTTGTCAGGAGTTGCCCATTTTTGTCTGACTTGCAGCGTATGCAGATACTCTAGGTGCCATTTCTTCCAGAAGGATTGGACCATACCATCTAACAACTGTTTGCGCTGCGACAAATTAATGCGCTGACCAGACAAATCGGCTGCCGGCAAGTACTGCAATGGAGTCGACATTAAAAAGTGAGCGGGAGTAATAACTTCGGGATGGGGATCGGAAGACAAAACGCTCAGAGGGCGCGAGTTCATAATGCACTCTATTTGAATGAGTACAGTTTGTAACTCCTCATAAGTGAGAAGCTGACTTCCGATCACGCGATAAAGGTGCGTTTTTAACGTTTTAACATTCGTTTCCCACATGGCGCCAAAATGTGGGGAGCGAGGTGGGATCATTTTCCACATTATGCGGCGTGTTGACAACTCATGTAAAAGAGATGAATTGAAACTTGAATTTATTAAGAATCTATAAAGTTCATCTAGTTGGGCCTTAGCGCCAACGAAATTTGTAGCATTAATAATAATAATAATAATAATAATATTTTATTCAGCATTCAAAGAGGTACAATACAATAAAAGTGTCTATAAAATAGTTTTACGACTAAAAAGTTCGATGCCTGTACTAGGTTAAATTAATACCTGTATCACAGGCAGTACTAGCGCTATTATCTATAAATAATTACTACTCGGACAACAGATTTATTAACAATATTTAACTAAACTTTAAAATAGTATTTTTTTTCTAATAACTAAGCAGTATTTTTCATACACAGTTGTTACACACAAAAAATTATTATCATCACATGTTTTTAGCGATTGTATAATTTGCTCATGCAGCGACAAATTGATGGTAAGTAGGACGCAGTGCACAGTGGTCTCGTGTAAGTTTTGATGAGTAAGCAACAAAATTATAATAGCAATAAAATTATACGGAAGTTAGGTCTTTGATTATGACGCACTAGGTACTTTCATAATCAATTGAATTAATAAATCTGTGCTCTGCTATTTTCCTAGCTGGGCAATCAGCGTCTCCCGTTTTGTGGGCACTGGGTTTTTTAAAACGTGAACAAGTCGCGCATTTGGGTGCGTCAGATTTCTTCGCGCATTCGGACATCATATGACCTGTTTCCCCGCAGTGTCCGCACGTAGAATTTACGTCTTTGCATGATTTCGCTGCATGGCCATACTGTTGGCATTTGTAACACCTCGTTACTAATGTGAAGTCCCTTACAGGACAGGACGACCAATTAATGAAAACCCGGGATCGAAGAATGAGAGCTCTTCGTATATAGGCTGAAACTTCAATTACATAATTGCAAGTCGCGGCGTCTTTTTTACCAGATTTATGGCTTAATTTTGTCGCGGCCAAGAAGGATTCCTTTGTCAAGTCTGGTAACGTGTCCACTAAATTTTGTTCAAATATGCAGTTGAAGACCTCATTTTCAGCCATCGAAGTCGGCACACCTACAACCACGATCCGGGGTTTGCGCTTGTTGGCTTCGTCAGCAGTTAGTCCCGATGTAGAGAGCTGAACTGCGTTCTTCAGTTTATCGGCGTCTTGTTTTGTCTCGGTACTGATGATTATGCCTCCATTTTTTATTTTTCTCACACCACGTACTTGCAGCTTCATTTGCTCGGGTCGAACGATTTTTTGCACGAGTTCTTTAGTTTCGTCACTAGTTTTGAGTGTATCATTCGGATAAATGGCAATTGAGGTCAAGTGACTAGGTCGGACAAAGTCATTAGTACCTCTTTTTACCATATCGGCAAAAGAAGTATTTCCCGTAGAAGTAGTGCTCTGCAACATCGACTGCTTGAGGTCCGAAATATGATCCGCCAGGCTGCGCTGTTCGTTAAGGATATTAATTTCCTGTTCCGCGTAAATGGTTTTCTGCTTAAGTGACTGATATAAGACCGCCATCTGCGATGTACCAGAACCTATTTTTCGACATAGATTCGAAATCTTCATTTTTTGCTCGGAGTTGAGTTTGCCATCCGTAGCAATAGAGCAAACTTCATTAAGGTGCTGCTCGATAGTTGCCATCCATCTCTGAATTTCAGGTGTAGATACGATGAACTCGGCTGTGTCTGACCTGGGGGCTCGGATTTGCGACGACGACTGCGAAGGCGAGGCGGCGAAGTGCACTGGTCCCTTGGGACTAGAGGGGCTATTATCCATTTTTGTTTTTTTAAAAGATCGCTATTTCGTGTCCATAATTCACTAAACTACACACTAAGCAATATTGATCACATGTATTACGCAAGTAGGTCACAATTATAAAAGTAATAATTAAATATTGCTAGCGAGCACGTCTGTACGCTGCATCGACTCGAAAATGAATTCCACATTGTCCGAATAGAGACAAGATACTGGCCCTCGACGCGAGATAAAACGTTTAAACGCGGCTAAAAAGGCATCAGAGGTTAAATCAGCGACCAACTCTACATGGACGGCTTTGGTTACTAAGCACACGAATAAACAGATATACGCCTTCTGGGCGTGTTGGCCTCTGCGACGAGTGAGGGTTATGCGGATGGGACCAGCATAATCCACTCCAGTGTGGACAAACGCCTTTGCTTCCGATACTCGGTATTCAGGTAGGTCTGCCATCATTGGAATGGGATGCGTCGGATTTACCCGAAAACATGTGTTGCATTGTCGCAACTTGGACCTAATGACAGTCCTGGCATCTAGTATCCAAAATCGCTGTCTTAGAATAGACATGAGTAGTCCCGGTCCAGTGTGACAATTCATCACATGGTAATGACGAATTACTAGGTCCACAATATGGTCATGTTTAGGAAGTAAAAAAGGATGCTTAGCGTCAAATGGAAGATGAGACTTCGAAAGCCTTCCGCCGATGCGTAATATTCCCTCTTCATCTAGAAAGACAGCTAAACTTTGTAGTTTCTTTGGAAGCAATTTCCCAGATTTGATGAGCTTAATGTCGTTTGCAAAATGAACAGATTGCACAGCACAGACTATCGCTCGTTCCGCAGCTGACAAGCCCTGAATAGAACGAGGTTCACAATGAACCTTTGGTCTAGCGAATTTCAATATATAGGAAACAATGCGCAACAATTTATCCCATGATGAGGTACGTTGAGCAAGTTGATATAGAAGAGGTTGTTCTACTTGCGTGGTCACTGTTAAGACATTTGCCTTGTGCTCGGGAAGTTCCCCACACTTAATAGGAGAGAACGGTTTGACGGGCCAATCCTCAGGAGCACAACGAAGCCAAGAGGGGCCGTTCCACCAAAGTTCATGTGACACTAATTGAGAAGGAAGAATCCCACGAGACAGACAGTCGCTTGGATTCTCAACACCTGCCACATGGTAAAAATGTTGAGAACCCAAGTTCTCCTGACATTGAGCGACTCTATTGCTGACAAAGACTGACCAGCGGTGCGGAGGAGAATGTATCCAAGATAAGGCTATCGTGGAATCCGAAAAGGCGTAAATTCCTGCAATAGGAATACGTAAAGCGTAAGTATCACGAACAGTTTTTACTAATTTTGACATGAGCACGGCGGCACATAGCTCCAGACGTGCAAGAGTTGTAACCTTGGTAGGTGAAACCTTTGATTTCGCACAAAGTAAGCGGACTATGACACCGGATGGACCAGTAGAGTGTATATAAATCACACATCCGTACCCACCCATACTAGCATCAGCAAACGCGACTATACGAACGGAACAATCATCGGTAACGCCCACGTGGCGTGGTATGCGTAATGTATCCAGCAATGGAAACTCTTGCATGAGAATGGAAAAACGTTTAAAAATGTCGTCAGGAGCGGGATCATCCCAACCAATATTGCTCAGCCATAACTCTTTGATGAGCAACTTGGCATAAAATATCACGGGGGCGACCAAACCGAGAACATCAAATAAGCGTGCGACTATCGAGAGTATATTTCTCTTAGTACATTTCTCAGCTACTTGTGCGGAAGTGAAGAAGAAATTATCCTGAGAAGGTTCCCACGAAAGGCCGAGAACCTTAGACACATCACTCCCAGCGTGAAAATCAAGGGACTTGCGATGCGAGTCGGGAAGACTGTTTAAAAGAACGGGTGAATTGCTACACCATTTAACAAGGTCAAAATCGCCCGATTTAAACATCTTTATAAGATCATGCGATAGCTGCATGGCGGTGTCTTCATTATTCACAGAATACACCAGATCGTCCATGTAGAGACTTGTCTCTGCTACTTTAGCAGCTTCGGGATAATGCGGACTGTCAGAGGCCAACTGTCGCACAGTGCGCATAGCTATGTAAGGACTCGACTTAAGCCCGAAAGGTAAGCGATTAAAAGCGAAAATTAACACAGGTTCGTTCTCATTGAATCGAAACAAAATGCGTAGGTATTTACGCTGGTCAACGGGTACACCAACGCGTAAATACATTTGTTTAATATCAGCATTTATAGCGATGGGAAATATTCTAAAATTTATTAAAAGAATAAACAAATCTGTTTGTAAATTTGGACCAATATGGAGTACATCATTTAAAGATAACCCTGTATGAGTTTTAGCACTAGCATCCAATACAATGCGCGGCATCGGTTTGTCTGGCCGAACGACAGCGTGATGAGGGATATAGTACCCGTCATCGGAAACGGCAGATTCGTCGACCTGACTTAAGTAACCGTTGTCCATATACTCTTTGATCACTGCGTTATAATTTTTCCGCAACATCGGCGATTGGCGGAATTTCCTTTCAAGAGCAATAAGTCGACGGTACGCGGCGGTGCGGGAGTTACCCAACTCGGCGGGATCCTTTCTGAAAGGTAACGCGACGGTATAACGTCCCACATCGTCTCGTGACACGGTCGAGGAAAAAATATTCTCACATTCGGTTTCCTCAGGAGAGAAAAAACGTCTATTATCCACTTCTTCCAATTCCCAAAACTTTTGTAATAAATCATTGAGAGCCAATGCTGTGAAAGAAGAGTTAGGTAAATTTAAATTATCACTATTATGCGGAAAATCACCCATAAAGATATACCCGAATGTGGTCAATAAAGCAGGTGGGGCGCGTGAACCAAGATCGACCCTATTCCCCAAGAAAATGTACGGAAACAGCTGAGCGCCCAACACTAGGTCAATATCCCCTGGAATATTCCAACTTAAATCTGCGAGCGGAAGCGCGTGGAAGTCTATATGGCTATCCCACTTAACATGGTGCGATGGTAGCTGGTCCGTAATGCACTCAACTACGAACGCGTGAATAGTATATTTTTGATCCGGATATACGCGAGACTCGATATCTAAATGTACGTAACCTATTATCGGTCGCGATACAGAACCAACTCCTTTAACAAAAGAATTACTCAAAGGAATTATCAGTAAATTAAGTTTTCTACAACAGGCTGTAGTTATCAAATTATTCTGCGACCCATTATCAATTAAGCACCTCACTAATGTTTTGTGACCCGCACTGTCATTTTTAGCTCGCGCATAAACCTGAGCTGTCGATAACAGCACTATCGCCTTAGCTTTCGCTGCATCAGCTGCCAACAACACGGCCGAGCTGTGATCCGAAGACACTGGCGTCACATCACACGAATCAGACGCAATCACCCGTGCGGAAATATCGACCTTATCGCACTGAACGTAAGAGCGCGGCACCAAAGACGTACCGGGGTTCGAAAGGAGCGAGGGAGGCGGGGAGGACAGCGGCGCGGGAGGCGACGCCACGACTACATTGCAATTCGTCATTTTAACATCAGCTGTTTGCGGTTTATTTTCTTTCTCAAAGTGTAATAGTGTATGATGGCGTTTTTTACATAAGTCACAGACTGATGTTGACTTGCAGTTACTCAAACCGTGCAATGTGCTTAGACAATTCGCGCACCCACGTTTGGATTTAATAAACTCGAACCTTGTTCTAGGAGTCAACGCGGATTTAAACTTAGCGCAGTTATACAAATGAACATGAGCGTTATCATTACAATAAGCGCAGCATGGAACCGCGATCGCGGGTAAACAAGCGGACGAGTCAGCTGACTCGCTCACAACAAACGCTTTTGTCTGTGTGCGTGACTCGCGAGGAGCGGAAGCGGGGTTTCTACTAAAGTTTCTCGCGTTAGAATGATACAAATTCGAGCGTGCTAATATCTTTGCCTGGTCTTGAACGAAGCTTATCAATAATTTCGTTGTGGGAATTTCAACATCTCGAATGGTAAGTTCAAACGATTGAGTAGTCTGTGCATCGATTTTTCTCATTGCGCAGTGCAAAAGAATAAAATCAGCAAGATCCGTAATCCCAAGTTGTTTCAAGGCAGAAATAGACGCACTAAATGTTTCTATGAAAGAATCGAGACTATTAGCGTTATATGAACAACTTTTTAAATCCAATATGTTATTTAAATAATGCGTACCTAGTGAGCGCTTCTCTTGATATTTTTTAACTAAACTATCCCATAAAAACTTGTAAGTATCACCCGTAGGCACAATTCCAGCGGTAACCTTCAATGCGTTGTGTGTAAGCCTACCTACCAAGTACTGCACACGCTGCGAATCAGTCAGCTGATCATTATCATGGATATTTGACTTAAACGACTCGTAGAAAACCGGCCAATTCTCAGTTTTCCCGTCGAAAGATGGCAGCGCGATAGGAGGCAACTTTATTTTAAGCGGTTCAAAAAGAGTCTTCGAGTCACTACTGGGTGTTGGTGGCGATTGATTACTGTTTATTTTATTCCTAACACGTTTAATATGAATATACAAATCTTCAAAGGATTCTAAACAAGCGTAGTCGGCACTTGAACCAGGTTTTAAACTAATGTTTATTTGATTAATTTGATCGACAAAAGATTCAAATTTATCTCGAATGTCATCAATTGTCTCTGACTCAGTCATAAAACTCTCATTTTTCCTCGAATCGAACGACGATATATTTCTTGATAAATCATACAATCGATTAATGCGTTTAAATAACAATCCTTTCTTTTCATGAAGAATAGTTAATAAATCTTCCGGCTTCAGTTGTTTATCCGTCATTTTGTTAATTATCAAACGAAGACAATAACAGAATAAATACCTACCAGGCGGTTTGCAATAATAACGCACCTACCAAGTATGAGTACCTAGGTATCTATCTAATTATTACTTAATACGCACAAAGCCGAGATGAGTTGGTGACTACCTACTTATTTACTTCAGAACAAAGCGAATTTTTAAATGCGGATACCTACATAGAATGAACTTTTACCAATAAATACGTAATGTAGTTCTATGTAAGCTAATAAATAATTGAACAGATTTACCAACAAATACGTAAAATCTATTGTCAATTTATTAAGCTGCGTTAAACAGGCAATTTACCGAAAGTTTACGTAAATAAATACCTATTGTGGGTTATTGAACCTATATGATTTTTACCAAACAAATACGCAAAAAATATAGGTACTGGTTATTTATCCGGTATCGAAGGACCATTAAATATGGTGAGGCGTGTAAATAGCCTGCACCTTTGTGAAAGTTGTGAGAAAAATTGAAATAAGAACCTATGTAAAAGTGTAATGGCGGACCTCAAAATTAGACTAATTTTTCCATTGGTGAATCCTCGAGAAACCAATACCAAATATTATTATTAGCAGCAAAACAGGCCCACGTACCTTGACAATCCAGAGATCCCACTCAGACCCAGGGAGATGGTCAGCCTCGTTCATGCGCGCGTGATGGCTTGTAGGTATAGCTGCCGGCCGGCGAGCAAAATCTTCTTAAATCCACCGGTGGAATGGTTAAAACTCCAAAAATAAACACTGCACTATAAGTTCTCAATGAATAGCAGATGCAGGTCCATTTATTTTACAAGTATATTCAAGAATTCACCAAAAACGGAATTTTTAAAAGCGGAGCACAGGACACACCGTGTCTTTTCTTATGGCGACGGGAACAGAGCGACTCACTCATGCCATCTATGGTCATGTTGCGAAAAACTCAAGAAAGTTTCGATACGAGGGCGTTGCTGATGCAAAATGTATTTGTCCGAGGATTCATCAATAGACAACTTAAAATATTTAATTTGAACTACTAACATATTATATTATGTGGAAAAATCCTAAAATATTATTATTTTATTTTGTATTGAAAAAACATTGACGCTTCACCAACTATAAATAACAATCAATTGGGTTTAATATCTGAACTAAAAAGGGTAAAAAATAAAAAAAATGTAGTTGTTTTTTTTTTTTAAGTTACAGCTTTCTCGAAAGAAGGTTAGTGAGGTGAGGAAGGTAGTGTACTTACAATGTGGACCTGAATGAGAACTTATTATAACTTCTTCTGCAGTACCACTAGTAATGTTATATGCTGAACATGTCAACTGGTTTGAACTAGACATCGGTTTGAAGGACATCCGAGCTTGCTTTAATGTTAATATTTCTGTAAAAAAAAACACTTTTTTATCGTGGTAAAATGACCAAAGTCCCTCCCGTCCCGCGCTGATCGGTCTCCAGGGCGGGACGGGAGGGATTGTAAATTGTAACACTCCTATTAACTAAAATACACGATAATGCTTCAATTACCCTTTACGTTCCAAGGTATCCGCAATCGCAGCAACATGGTATGTAGGGATGCACAACGCCACCACATTCATAATTCAGTCGAAAACGGTGATCCAGCTAAAGTCTGGAAATTTCTAAGATCAATGGGAGTTGGAAAGTCGCGGCAAGAGTCTATTCCTAAAGATGTAGACCTTGAGTTACTTAATAAACATTTTGCTACCTCTTGTAATTTCAATGGAACTATTAAAGTCAATACTCTAAATTTTCTTTCATCTCTTCCCACTCCCGATTATTCTCCTTTTGTTTTTAATCAATTTACCGATTGTGATGTTAAGAAGAGCATATTATCTATTACGTCAAATGCTGTTGGTAGTGACTGTATAAGTCGCAAAATGATACTCCCTATTCTGGACGAAATCCTTCCTGTCCTTTGCCATATTCTTAATTACTCCATATCCTCGGGTGTTTTCCCATCTTCTTGGAAAGAAGCCCAAATAACCCCTCTCCCAAAAAAGTGTAATCCAGTTTCCTTTTCAGAATTCCGTCGAATATCCATTTTACCATTCCTATCCAAAGTCTTGGAACGCCTTATCCATAATCAACTTAGTACTTTCCTCTGTAAAAACAGACTCCTTAATTCTTACCAGTCTGGGTTTCGTTCAGGGCATAGCACTACCACAGCACTTGTTAACATTACTGACGACATTAGGTTGGATATGGACAATGGAAATCTGACGGTCCTTTCGTTATTGGACTTCAGTTACGCTTTTAATACCGTCGATTTTGATGTTCTACTTGGCATACTTTGCTCTCTTAATATATCTCCAACGGTAATTGATTGGTTTCGTAGTTACCTGTATGGCCGTCGGCAACGTGTTTGCATCGAAGGGTCATCGTCTTCATGGTGCAATACTACTGCCGGCGTACCGCAGGGGGGCGTACTATCTCCTCTTCTTTTCGCTATTTTTATAAATTCTATTTCAAATGAACTTCTCTCTTCCTATCATCTGTATGCTGACGATCTGCAAATTTATTCACAAGCTCCAGTAGATGAATTGTCCGAGGCAGTGAATATGGTGAATAAAGACCTGGCACGTATCTCTGAATGGAGTTTGGCTCATGGTTTGAAGGTTAACCCTGTGAAGACGCAAGTCATTATTGTCGGCAGTCCTAGGCTTCGTTCAAAAATAAACTGGTTGACCCTTCCTCAGATATTTTTTGATGGAGCTTTAATCCCATATAGTGATTCAGTGAAAAACCTGGGTATTTATATAGATAAGGACTTATCTTGGGGGCCCCAGTTACAAGAAGTGAGCCGCAAATTGTTTGCGTCAGCAGGTTCCTTACGCCGATTACGCAATTTCCTTCCAACTGCTACCAAAGCTGCGCTGGCTCAATCTCTCCTTCTCCCTATTCTCGACTATGCCGATACCAGTTATCCAGATCTCACTGAAGTGCAGCTAGATAAGCTTGAGCGTCTCCAAAACTTTTGTATCAGGTTCATATTTGGTTTGCGTAAATTATATGACCATGTCTCCGAGTTACTGCCCTTCAGCGCGTCTATGAGTGGCGCGTGGAGGCGCAGCGCCGGGGTGTATCGCCGCTGCCTCGAGAAGTCGAGGCGCGGCGGGAAGAGCTCCGGCGCGATCTCAGGGCAGTATGGAGGGGACGACTGTCGCTACCGACGGCCGGGCACGCCGCAATCGCGGCGGTAAGACCCCTCTTTGAGGAGTGGCTGGATAGGAGTCACGGCGTCCTGACCTACCGCATGACGCAGGTCCTCACCGGACACGGATGTTTCGGGAGGTACCTGTGTCTAAGGAAAAAGGAGGAAACGCCTGGGTGTCACCACTGCGAAGATCGCCCGGAGGACACAGTAGAGCATACGGTGCAAGACTGCCCCGCTTGGGCAGAGCACCGACGTGTCCTCACGGCGGCGATAGGCGGAGACCTCTCGCGCCCGGCATTGGTTGCGGCCATGCTGCGGGGCGAGACGGAGTGGGAAGCGGTCGCCTCCTTCTGCGAAGCAGTAATGCTCGCGAAGGAGGAGGCGCGAGAGTCCTCCCTCCGCCCCACCCGCGGTGGTTGGCGCCCACGGCGACGGACGTCGCAAGACGATCTCCGGCCACCGTAGGCGCGGGCATGCGGGCGGCGAGTAAAGGGCAACTCGCAGCCCGACCATGGACCATGCCCGGGTCGACGGCGCGTTGTGTTCCACGCGCGCCTCAAAGAGCGTCAGCATAATGACGGGGCCCCCTCTCTAGAGGGCGAAAGCCTGCCGGGGTCGCGGGACTTATACCATTACCGTGACCCCGGAACATAAAGGGCTATTGAAGGACACCGTGGATTTTAGTCAGTACAAGTCTGACAGTCCCTCCCGCCCTGCCCGGGGTGGGAGGACTCATTTGATGATTTTACCACGAAAAAAAAAAAAAAAAATGTCTCCGAGTTTCGCAATAAACTCAAGTGGCTGCCTATCCGTCTTCGCCGGAATACGCATATTTTATCGTTATTGTACAATATTCTTTTCAATCCCACAACCCCCTTTTATCTCAAAGAACGTTTTAAGTTCATTAATGACACACATATTAGAAATTTGAGATCATCGGAGAATTTGAGGCTTTTGATGCCTGCACATACCACTAAGTTCTATGACCAATCATTTACGGTTCAGGCCATCCGTTTATGGAATACATTGCCGGAGTCGGTAAGGCAAGCAAAGTCACTTATTGCTTTTAAAAGCTTAGTTTTGAATCATTTTCATTCACTCCTATGATTTAAAGTTTCCAAGTCAATCATAATTATTTTTATTACCTCGTATAATCAATATTGTTTTATTTATTTAATGTCATAATTTTCTGATTACTTCATTTGTATTGAAATAATATACATATATATTTATAAATCTATATAATACACACATCAAAAGTGTCTAGGGATCAACATATATTTTTGCAATAACTTTTCTCCTGATTGATATTAATTAAAATTTTCTTTAAGGATTCATCAAATAAAGTGTTTTCGTTTGTCACAGTAACGATAAACCAAGTCACTTTTGCATTAATAAAGAAATTTGCCATTTTCCTAATAAAAGGATTTTTGACATTTGAACCACTAACACAAAAGTTCGAAAAAAAGACTGGAATAACAGTTTTCTTTAAAATTTTATTGGGTAACTTAAACAAATTAATAATCCGTGTTTCTACCGCGAACACTAACAACACAAGAACATCGGTTTGGCATACTCAAAATGAGTTCATCCAAATCACGCTGTGGAATGGCCGCCCATGTTCGTTGCAACAACAAAAAAAGGTCTTCTTGCGACTGGATACCCTCCATATTCGGCAGAGCTCTTCTCTGTAGCATATCCCATGCATGCTCAATCGGATTCAAGTCTGGCGACTGAGCAGGCCAGGGCAGGACATTGATGTTAGCTGCGGCGAGAGTCTGTCTTACAACTCTTGCGGTGTGCGGTCGTGCATTATCATGCATTAACTGAAATAAGGGACCGATTTGCACTTGTAGAGGAACGATGACGTCTGATACAATCGTCTCAGCATAAATTTGAGCGTTGAGGTTGCCTCTGATCCAAATCAACTCAGTTCTTCCGCCGATCCAAATACCCGCCCATACCATGATGGTTCCACCACTATAAGGATGGACTTCCTGGCAGGATTTTAATCGCTGTTGGCGTCCAGGGGTTCTCCAGTGTCGTATACGTCTTGTATCCGGTCTCATACCGAAACGAGACTCATCAGAAAAGCACACGAAACGCCATTGTTCTTCTGCCCAATTTCTGTGTTCAAGAACCCATTGATATCGAATCCTACGATTGTGCATTGCTATAGGTGGTACCCGTAGCGGTCTTCGGGAATGAAGGTTCACTTCATGCAAGCGGTTTCTGACTGTTTGGTCGCTAATTAAGTTCCCTGAAGAGTGATGAAGCCTCACGGCTAACATCATGGCGGTTATTGTTGGAGCTCTTCGAGTTAAGATTTGAATGTATCGGTCTTATCTCCGTGTGGTGCAGCGATACCGTCCTCCATGGCGCTCAGCCACGGTACCAGTGCTTCGGTAACGTGTCCAAAGTCGACTGATAACACTCTGACTTGTATTCAGAGCTAAAGCGACAGTACGTTGCCGGGAACCAGCTTCTATCATTCCCACGGCTCTGAGCATTTCTTCCCTGCTTAAATGACGTCGCCGCTCCATAATAACGTTGGTTTTAATCAGTAGTAGGGAAACAGTAGCACTAATAATGTCTTCAATGCGTTGTATGTTTTTATAGGGAAAATATTGACAGCTGATTTTCATCTTTTACTCGAATTTGATTCACAGTTCCTGATTCAAATTATGAAATGCACCAAAAAGGATCCATATAAATTTATAAAATCATAAATTTATTACAAAGCCACATCTCAATCTCAAGAAATCCGCATAAAAATGCTTGATCCCTAGACACTTTTGATGTGTGTATTTTATATATATATATATATATATATCTAAATGTATAATCATTTATTTTAATTTTGTTTGAAGAGTATTTATAGTACACCACTGACTACCCCCTCCCCTTCTTATCTTAGTTCGTACAGTCCATCCAAAGGTTGTCTGGAAGAAATCGCTATTAGCGATAAGACCGCCATTGTAACCCTAGATTAAGCAATATTGTAAGCAGTAGTTTTTAAAAATTTTGGTGTATGTACAATAAAGTATATTCTATTCTATTCTATTCTATTCTGTCACGGTTACCTGATGAGACTGTCCCGCAGGCTTTGGCCCTCTAAAGGTGCGTACAGACCATGTAACATGTTATATAACCTGTGTTTTGTAACACGTCCACACTTTGTAACCTTGTTATTCAACATTGCAACATAAAACAATACTGTACACATGCATTAGAATAACAATTTAAAATAACCATTATCGCTTGCCGTTCTTCAGTGCTAAACGTGACTAAGATTTATAACATTGTTATACATAATTATCAATAACATGTTTTATAACATTCAGTGTTCACGTTATCTGAAACATGTTATATAGCAATGAGGTATAACATGTTATGTTACATGGTCTGTACGCGACAATCAATCAATCAAATCGTTTATTTCAACTAGGCCAATTACAGGCACTTGTGAATTGTCAAAAGACATAAAATAAAACGAGTAGGTAGGTACAAAAATAAATTGATTTCATAATTGTTGATTTTGATAAGTTTGTTTAACCAAAATAATGGCGTTATTATGATTTCTCAATGGTCAACCCCTGACCCTCCATTGAAGGAAATGGCATAGAATGGTAGTCTCGTACAAATGATTTTTTGCTATTTATCTACGGACTTCTTTCAACTTCAGATTGCCTAAAAATTAAAACATTATTTTATAATTATTTCATTGTCATACAAGTCCTTGAAAATGTATAATAATAATCCCTAAAATCGCACGGAAATGTGTCAAACTTAAACAAACTGAACCGAACCTTATGGTGCTACTGACGTCTACATTCAAAAGCATCAACAACAACTTTTGGGCACCCCGAAGATCGGTTTGGTTAGGTTCCTTTAAACCTTGCACGCAGAAATAGGAGCCCCGCTCATAGGGGTTCCTCTGTACACCTAAAACACATTTTTTTATAAATTTCTTAAATAGCTTCGAAATTGTATACGTTTCCTAGGAATTTTATGACAATAAAATCTCGTTGCAATGACGTTTTTATAAAAATAGCAGACTTGATCTCCAGGTCACTGAATTCATTTATAAGCTTGTATACATGAACCTACCTAAATCTGTCAAATTTCTTTAATACATTTTCAACCATATCACAATGTGTTCCATTGATAAAAGACATATTGTCTGGACCAAGCGTAAACAGCTGGATATGAAAGTAAAATCAATGTATTGGCTAATAGGTCGCAAATCGAACCTCTCACATGAAAGCAAGATAGCTATTTACAAGACCATCCTTAAACCAATCTGGACTTACGGAATCCAGCTGTGGGGTACTGCTAGCAATAGCAACATAGAGATTCTCAAAAGATTTCAAAGCAAGACATTGAGAGCCATGCTAGATATACCCTACTATGTGAGTAACAAATACATACACGAGGACTTAAAGATCGCCACCGTCAAACAAGAGATCGCTAGATACAGCGAAAGCTATCAGACGAGAATATCAACTCACGTCAATAAACTGGCATCAAAACTAGTGGGCACAGGAAGTATCACACACTCCAGATTGAAACGTAATAGTGTCGCAACACTTACCGTGAGATTTGGTGACACCAGATGAAAGGATTTCATAGGAATTCCTTCTGCTGACAAGACAAGGATCAAGATACCTCATCTGAATGGCTTATTGTGTTGACACAAATTGCCAAGTTGCAGAAATCATTAAAAAAAAAAACATATTTATGGGATAGGTTGACCTGCTGGCGTCTGTACATACGGGGTATAGATGAAATTATTACCACAATCAATATTTCAATAGGCCATTTTACTCAAAATAAAAGTTCCTAAATTAGATTAACAAAAAATATTTGACCCGTATTTTTTCTCTTGTTACGTAAACCAAAATTGACGGAGATACAACGTTTCTAAAAAAATTACTGGAATTATGACGTCCCAAGCGGGACTCCCGAATTTCAAAGCGTTTTATCTTTATCAATATTCTTTGATTTAAAAATACAAAAAGCACGTGTTCATTATTTTTGAATACTCTGACGGACTAAACAAATTTTCAATTTATTTATGCAGTAAACTATATTATTACCTGTCTTTTTGTAGTCCGTTTGGTTACTGACGAATTCGTCCATCACCACAAGCTGAAAGTCCTCTTGGTTTACTCCACAAACCACGGTTATTTGTTCATCATAGATATATGTTTGGGGCTCGTATTTAACCAAATAAGTATTAACTTCCACCCGACGTTTCTTCTTCTGTGGCCGTATGGCAACCCCATCAATGTTGACGCTCACAAGAGCTTTAAAACAAAATCATTGTTAAATATATTTATGCAATAGAAAAAAATGCTGTTTTATTCTTCGTCATCTCGTAATGTTAACTTTAACATGACTGAGAATTAAAAAAAATACGACTAAGACGAAAAAAGGGGTCGTTCCCAACGGGTCCATGAGTCTATTGTTCTCAAAAATTGAAAGTTCATACATTAATTGTTCCCAAGCAACAGGTCCACGACATTTAAAAATATTAAAATTTTTGTTCCCAACGGGTCCATGGGAATGTTTGATACAGTCAACAACAAAAGCTTGGATATAAGCTTAAAAACTAAAATATTGTTACTAACCAGCAGAAGTACTAGGCTGGCATAAGTTTGAGGAGGTTTTTGTTTTAAGTTGTAAGCATTTAATAATTGTTAATAGTCATTATAGCAAAAGATCAAGACCGGTCTAGTGCAGGTGTTCAATCAAATACATACCTCCTTGAATTTATGGTACCCTAGTACTTTTGGTGGTAAGCTTTTTAGTTAACCTACCCAGAATAATTATATTTAAAAACAAACCACCCTGTTTGCACATAAAATATCACGTAATAGAAACTGATTTCATTCGTTTTTAACCGACTTCAAAAAGGAGGAGGTTATCAATTCGACGGTATGTTTTTTTTTTTGTTTCTTTTTTTTGTATATTTGTTACACGATTACTCCGCCAATTGTGGACCGATTTTTAAAATTCTTTTTTGTTCGAAAGGAGGTACTTCTGAGGTGGTCCCATAGTCACCAAGTTGGGATCTGATGATTGGATCCTGGAGAAATCGAGGGCAACCCTCGTATTTTATAGGCCGACACACCGTTTTTCGCAAATTTTATGAAGTAATTTAAGTACTTGCGTATGTTAATCATAATTTCATGTAGCTGAGCTGATGATGGAAGGTAGAACTCCTTAATAGTAAGGAGTAGGTATCGACTGATTTAGTTTGAGTTCACATATCTCTGGAACTACAAGTCCGATTTAAGTAATTCTTTTTTTGTTGTACTGGGTATCATTTAACTTAGGGAATATTGTTGTTTCATCAAAATCGGTTCAGTAGTTTTTGAGATAGGGAATTTTATTAGATTATTGTGTACATGAGCGATGTTATTACCGGTGTTACGGATTACAAAATTCTAGTGCACATGTTGTATTTGACAAGAATTCGGGTTGAATATTTAATCTAAAAACAGTAAAATAAAAACTTTTTCAAAAAAAATGTAACCGCCTTCAAAAACAACCATAAAAAACGGTAAAAAAACCTACAAAATAACTTTTCTTTCGGAAGTCGGTGGCAAAAAAAAAGACAATGAAATAAAGAAAACAAAGACACCGACTTCCGAAAGAAAAGTTATTTTGTAGGTTTTTTTACCGTTATTTATGGTTGTTTTTGGAGGCGGTTACATTTTTTTTTATCACAAGTATTTAAACCAGTCGACAAGACAACTCTGAATATTTTTCTTTCTCTCACATAACATCGTTTTTACTGACTGTAGTTTTATAAGTCTCGTGGACCCGTTGGAAACTCATGTAGGCAATTTCAAAACAATATTATAATATTTATCATGAAGCCGTTGGGAAACAGAGAACAAAAGAATCGTGGACCTATGGGATCGACCCAAAAAAAGAAATTAATAAAAATTATCTTATCCAATTATCCTATTCAATTATAATCTCTATAGGCCTCATTAGTAAGCTCAAGATATACCTAGCGAGCTATGGAGAGGGCTATGCTCGGAGTCTCTCTGCGCGATCGACTCAGAAATGAGCTTACGAAGAAAACACATGTTTTGTGTCCTTGCGACTGCGCTCAATAAATAGGATTTTATAGAAAACAAACCAAACTTACGGAGTTCTGTCAGCATGATAAATTTCACCATTACTTTAATGCCACTTTCTTCTTTACTACATGTAATATAACTATTGTTGTGTCCAGAATATAATTTTGTACTAAATCCCCAAACGCCGCCTAGTGGCAGACTCGTGGTATTAAAATTATCTGGAAGGAATTATAAATTATTTTTTTTATTCCAAAAAGTAATTTCGTCAAGGGAAGGCAGTGAAATATGGGTACGCCGCAATCACGGCGGTAAGACCCCTCTTTGAGAAGTGAATGGAGAGGCGCCAAGACGTCCTTCACTTCTGCATGACGCAGGTCCTCACCGCACACGGGTGCTTCGGGAGGTTCCTCCGTTGGATTGGGTGGCAGTAACGCATTAATCGCCCGGAAGACACGGTGGAAGATTAGGTGGAGGTGTGCTTCTCTTGGGCAGAGCACAGCCGTGTCCTTACGGAGGTGGTAAAGGGCGGCGGCTACTCGCATCCGGCATTGGCCGAAGCCAAACTGCGGGGTGAGACGAAATGGGAAGCAGTCACCTCCTTCAGCTAAGCAGTCATTCTTGTGAAGGAGGTGGCATGCCTCATGACCCAGCCGTCGCGGGAAACGCCCACGACATCCAACGTCGGCGATTTCCGTCCACAGTAAGTGCGGGCATGTGGAGGGTGAGATCATGGACCTTGCTAGAGAACGCGTGGTAGCTTAAAATGGTGGTAGTAGGCCTCACCATAGTCGCTGGCTCATAACCAAAATCCTGACGGAGTCCAACGCCAAGCAGTATTTTTCTATGATCCGTCGGTACGCAGGAGTTCTAGGCTTCATCTTTGCGAAGATCAAATCCATTTAAATACAAAAATGTGGATTCCACATTCAAGATCTGGTTTAACAGATTGCTCCGAACAAGACAGTGCATTAAATAAAATGTAAAACATACCACTAAACGTGTCTGCCACCGCATACTCCATCCTGATGCTTTCACTAGCAGTGTTGATGGTATAACACCGGACGTCGACTTCATCGCCTTCCATGTATTGGTACTCGGCTACATAGTCAACCTCTGAGAGGTCCTCGGGTTTAGCTTGCAGACTCATCCCGTTCACTCTGACCAATGGAGGTTCTACAGGACACTTGTTCTCATTAAAGGTTCTCACACATTTATCAACACCGCACACGCCACAATTTAAGGTGGGTCTACGTTAGAGAGCCGAACTGAGCACAAGCCGAACCGCTCTAGAGTTTAGAGTGTGGACGTACAAAGAGCCTACAACAATCACTCTCGACTCGAACGCTTTGCAAATCCCTTTATGTAAAAGAAACCAACAATCATAATGGGCGGTGCTTAGACGAAGACGAACCAAACGCTCCAAGCGCGTTCGTTCGGGGCTTGCGAGTCGGTCGATACTACATGAATTTGTGCTCAGTTCGTGCTTGGCTCATTAAGACCCCTCGCGCTCTAGGCAGCCTGGCTGCGGCAGCCAGTAACACATTATGCCGTCTTATCACAAGAAAGATAAATATCTGTTGAACACTTGTCTAAATAAACTGTCAACGTCAAAATCACATTTCACATTGAAATAAAGGTCGTTTTGCAGTTACACTTTTTTTGTTAGATGTTTATCTTTTCATATTCATATCTTTATTTGCATTCCATAATGTTAATTTTACAGATCTTATAATAGGCTTAAAGCTAGGTACAATTATGGACCCTGTAGGGACAGCAAAAAGTATAAAAAATTAAATTAAATTTAACATAAGTGTGAATTAATAATGTTGAAAATCTTGTTCATAATAATTATTTCTTGAATTAAACATATTTAAGAACAAATTTATTTAATGAAGGGTTTCAAAACATAGGTATCCTTTTTAACCGACTTCAAAAAAAGGAGGAGGTTCTCAATTCGTCGGAATCTTTTTTTTTTTTTTTTTTTTTATGTATGTTCCCCGATTTCTCGAAGACGCCTGGACCGATTTGGAAAATTTTTGTTTTGTTTGAAAGGAAACTGACTTGAAAACTTTCCAATTGGTCCCATGATCATCAGGTCAGGATCTGATGATGGAATCCCAGGGAAATCGAGGGCAACCTTCAAATTTTATAGGCACATAGTACCATTTTCATATATTTTCTAAAGCTGTTCAAGTATTTGCATCTGATAATCATCATTTCAGGTGGATGAGCTGATGATGGAAGGTACAACTCCTCAACGGCTTGGAGAAGGCATCGACTGATTTAGTTTTTGTTCGCATATCTCTGGAACTACAAGTCCGATTTAAGTAATTCTTTTTTTGTTGTACTAAGTATTGTTTAACTTACGGAATACTGCAAGTTTCATCAAAATCGGATCAGTAGTTTTTGAGATAGGGAATTTTATTAGCTTATTGTGCACTTGAGAGAGAATGATTTATTTGACAAGAATTTGAGTTGAATATTTAAACTAAAAAGAGTAAAATAAAAAACTTTTTCAAAAAAAATGTAACCGCCTTCAAAAACAACCACAAAAAAGGGTAAAATAACCTACAAAATAACTTTTCTTTCAGAAGTCGGTGGCAAAAAAACAATGAAATGAAAAAAAAACAAAGGCACCGACTTCTGAAAGAAAAGTTATTTTGTAGGTTATTTTACCCTTTTTTGTGGTTGTTTTATAAATACAATAATCAAATTTAAATTTTAAATTTTGACTAACTTTGGGTATGTACGGGTATTCTAGTGTCAGTTCTGTCTGAGTTAAATAATTGCTTCGTCATGTATGTACTCGTCAATGGTGTAATAAGCCTTTTTAATTAATATTTCCTTTAGTTTGTTAGTAAATGTCTTATTGCAAGTTTCATCTTTTAACGCATCAGGTAGTTTATTGAATATCTTTATGGACATTACGTAGGGACTATTAGAGTGTAATTTCATGCGCGATGACGGTAACATTAGCATATTTTTATACCTAACAGATCGATCATTATGTTTATCACAACGAGTTGTAAAGAAGTTCATGTATTTCCTGACAAATTTGCATATTTCCATTATACACCGTGTTCCGGACGATATACATAAACTTCGACCAGATGTTCAAACCACGGAAGTAAGCATTTTTCATTATGGACACATTAATAAATTCTTATTTTTTATTTTTTGTTAATTTTCATACAAACTAAATACCTAGACGTAAATAACCCGATATGCATGCCTCTTTATCCGAATTGGCAACGTCGTATTTTCATTCATAACATTTGGCGGGCTGAAACAAATGAAATGCAAATAGTATTTGATAGATTTCAAATTAAGATACTTTCTCACTGCATAGCTCAATTAAATTTCATTAAATGAAATTACAAATATCTTTGTAACGAAGCCTTTTTAAGTACTACTTCCTTTGTTGGATTTGATTTGTAAAAGCCATAGAAGTATTTGCTAAAGTTTATGGATAACGTGAAGAACACGGTGTATAGATAGATGGCAAAGTGAGTATTTTGTGCTTTATAAAATATGGCTTACAGCTATCGGTTTGGTCAATGTTAACAATGATACGAATTAATTTTTTTTGGAGGATGAGAAGTGTTTGCGCGTCTGTGCTATTTCCCCACATAATAATGCCATAGCTGAGCCATGAATGTGCGTAGGCGTAATAGGTCGTAATTGCAGTTTACAAATCAGTTGTTTTTTTGACTTCTCGAAGTGCGTAAGTGAATTTCGAAAGTTTAGCTCGTACTCGTTTTATGTGGGGTTTCCAAGATATGTGTGAGTCTATTGTAATTCCTAATAATGTAAAGTCGTTAACTACTTCTAATTTTGTGCCGTTTGTTGTCACGTCTGGCTGCTGCAACTAGTGCACTGACGCTGACGACAGCCATATACATTCGCCTACACATGCTCTGGCTGCGCGCAGCCAGCTGACTGCCGTGCAATCAGGCTCGTTGTATTGGCTGCCGCAGCCAGGAAATCGTGGCTGCCTAGTGCGCGACCACCTTAATTGGAACTCAAATGTTTCATACTTCTCACAGTTATTGTTCTAGATTATGGTCGTACATATTCTATATTGGTTCCTTTCATATCCTAAGAAAATAACTTAAAATGTTCCCCGTGGTTTCAATCCCACTATTCGGTTTCTATTGGTTGTAGTGGGATGTTATATAGCATATAGCCTTCCTCGATAAATGGATTATCCAACATAAAAAGAATTTCCCAATTCAAACCAGTAGTTCTTGAGATTGGCGCGTTCAACTAGACAAATTCTTTAGCTTATAATTTTAGTATAGATTAGTATACTTAACTAATATAAGTAGGTAATGAAACATTTCTCACCATCGGGATTGTAAAATTGCTTTGCCTCAGGAATACATATTATAATTATTAAAAATTTCGTTGAACTGAACATTTCAATGGGCAGTAATTATTCGTTCTTTGTTTCCACTGTTATGATCCCTTTATTTTAATACAAGGATAAATACAACACGCTTACACACTTTATAATGGTTTGTGAAGTACTGAGAGTAGGTACCTCTGTATCATTTTGTCTTTTAAGGATAACTGCTTTATTAATTACTAGCTGTGCCCGCAACTTCGTTCGCGTGGATGTCGGAATTTAATGTAGGTATTTTTAGTGCGAAACGCTGTTGGAGGATACCGATACAAATCATTTTTATTTTTATGTATGCTAGTGCTTCTTTACAAACAACATTAGCTATAGAACCATATGGAGCGTACACAAAAAGGTTATTGGGGTTGTTTACGCGTGAAAGAGCTACGTATGAGTCGTATGACGAACAATTGACTATGGGAAAAGCATCCAATACTTAAGCGCCATCCCCACGAGCGAGAGAATCGCGGCGATATTATCATCGAGCGACGTATTTCCATATACTCTCTATGAACGCGTCTCCACACGACGATGTTATCGTGGCGTGCGTCGAGTGGCAATGTGCGTGCGTAACGTCGGCGTATCGCCGCGGTATCGTGGCGCTCTCGCAGCGAGCGCGCGTCGGGCGCGCTACCAGTAGCGAAACAAACAAAACTAGCATAACGCATCGTCGCGGGCACGCGGCGATACCGTTGCGAGTCATGACGATACGCTGGCGGAATAATCGCTCGTACGCGTGGAGATTCTCCGACGATAGAAGCACGGACTCGCCGCGATTCTCTCGCTCGTGGAGATGGCGCCTTAGGTCCACCCCCGCAACGGATAACGTCTGGAGACAAAACTTTAAAGACACCTACAAAATTTAAAGATGTCGGCAGACATGGGCGAAGGACATTCTTTCAAGGAAAATCTTAACACAGCGATTCAGAAAATGACGTCACACACACAACGCCACCTATCGAATATCTATATTCAAAACTGGACGCAGTTGATCCCTAGATAAAGTCCAGTCTAAGTTCGTCACATGGCGATGTTTTAACATTTTACTTCGGAAACACTATTATATCGATGGCCCCGCAGAATAAACGTGCAAGAGCTCTTACCCAAAAATTTTTTTTTGCATTTTTAGTTTCTTTGACCTATGCTGCACAATCTAAATTTTTTATACCTATATTTTTTTGCCTCAAAATACGTCTATTATATCATTTGATTCCTTTATTCTAGGGAAAAATCATGCAATTATATCACAAGAATAAAAGTATTTGCTATTGTTAAACGCTTTTTTGGTCCCCGAGTTCACACGAATAAACGTGTAAAAACAAGCGAACGTTTGAGAAGACTTGTGCACTTCTTCCAGTTTGTTTATTAGCAGCTTACACGTTTATTCGTGTAATAACGCATGCAATTTTTATTCCTATGTGTCATATTGTGGAATGAAAGTTTATTATACAATATTGCATTGTCTCTTACGGTATTTAATCGGATTGTTTTATGCATTAACTGTTAAAATACTCGTGTTTTTGAACTCAGAATGGTTGTAGGAACTGGTCCCGCGGTACTAAGGAGCTCCTCCTCATCGATATGGCCATTAGCCAACATGTCCGTCGTGCCCGAAAAGATCTGTCCGCATGATTTTGGATAGATTTTAAGAAGGCCTGTGATTCGGTACCTATTACATGGCTCATGAAGGTGCTGGAGTTGTATAAAGTAGATATAACTCTACGTATCTTCCTGATGTCGTGTATGGTGAGCTGGGGAACAGTCCTTCGCTATCTAGGATGTTGACAGATCTGAACCGACAAGGATTGAGCGTGACATGTTCCAGGGTGATAGTCTGAGTCCTTTGTGGTTTTGTCTGGCCTTGAACCCGCTGAGCACATCGCTGGAAGGTTCGGGGCTACGGTATCGGTTAAAGAGAGGCGGTCAGGACATACCTATATCACCTTTACATGGATGATCTGAAACTCTTTGCCCCCAACAACTTGCAACTGTGATGTTATAGGTACTGAAGGTAACAGAAACTTTCAGTAGCGCCATCAGGATAGAATTTGGTGTGGACAAAATGTGCAGTCATGCATGTGAAGCAAGGAGTGATTATAAAATCAGAAATTATTCAACTCTCAGATTCCATACACCTTAGATTGTTCTCTTCAACAGAGACCTACAAATATTTGGATATGACGGAAGCATTACACATCAACTGCCGTGCCATGCTGCACTGCAGCTGACATGAATGAGAGTCCGTTCACTGCTGTGGTCGTGGAAGTGCGGGGGTCCTGGCTTCTTAAATGCTAACACCCTGCACAACCGTGAGGTATGCAGTCTCAGGGAATATCTCCTAGAAACCGACGTGGGGATGCACCAATATGTGGCCAAAGTGGACAAAGGTCTTACTGCTCTCCTTACCTAACGAGAACTAGGGCAACTCTAAAGTATTAGACATTTATGATCGTAAGGAGGTATGGTAGAGCAAGGAACTTCACGGACGCTTTTACCGGGCAGTACATGGACCCGATGTAGACTATTAGCGTCCATAACCTGGCTGTGCTACAGTGACCTGTTTGGGGAAATCGAAGGTTTTGTCAGTGCAATAATAGACAATTATGTATTTAAATACATGAAAGATGGCACGGTTGACATATTATTATGTTGGGCATGCCACCTTCCGGGAGAGTCATTCTGACATATTATTATTTCTGGGTGTTCTCGTTTGGCTAACGGAGAATATTTGCATAGACACAACCTAGTTGACAGGATTATCCACCAGTAACTTGCTTTGAAGTACACGCTTGTAGAACAGGCAGTGCCGTACCTACTAAAAGTATGCGCCCGACCCAGTACTCGAAATGGCAATATCCTTTGTATTGGGATCGACTTATCATTACTTATAGGACTATTGTTGCCAATAAGCCTGACATTGTGGTGATAGATCGATCGGAGCGTCACGCAATAATTGTTGATAAAACGGACATGACGAGAACCTCGTAAAGACAGAAAAAGATGAACAATAAATTGGTATCTTGATCTGGCTCGCGAGTCGCGAGGATGTTGACATGTGGGAAGTGAATACCTACAGCAGACATTGTGCCGATAATCGTGTCTGTCAATGGCTTAATTGCCAAGAGCCTCGATGAACATCTGAGGGGGCTGTCGCTTGGCAGCTGGATCAGGCGTCTGATTCAGAAGGCACTACTGCTGGACACGGCGCGTATTGTTAGGGGGTTTCCTCTCAGCAGGCCTGACTACCGGCAGCCCGGACCCCTGTTCCTAATGCTGGTGGCAGACTGCTTTTTAATTTATTTTTGTAACAACATTTAAACATGACTAATGAAAAAGTAAAAAAATGAATAAATACCAATAATACTAATCGGTTTAGGTAGCTATTTCCTAATCATGAAAAATATTTAAGTTTTACATTATGCATATTATTTATTGTTGATTCAAGCAGATAGTTACTTTATTATATTCTTATTTTATTAAATCTTTGTCTTTTATTTCAACCTCTCACATAATTGATCAAGTTTACACTATTACACCATGCAATAATAAAAGTATATTACATAAATGAAAATCGGTCATATGAACATTGATATCAATGCATTTCATCATTACAATAAACAAACAATATAGTAAGTTACTCTAAACAACCGTGCTCTAGCTTGTAACTGGGTATCAAAGAAACTTGATTACTGTCGAATAATAGTGTAATACTAGCTGACCCGGCAAACGTTGTTTTGCCATATAAATAATTAAAAAAAAATTTAGGTGTGGACTACCCCTAACATTTAGGGGGATGAAAAATAGATGTTGGCCGATTCTCATAGATACCGGATATGCACAAAAAATTTCATCAAAATCGGTCAAGCCGTTTGGGAGGAGTATGGCAACGAAAATTGTGACACGAGATTTTTATATATTAGATAATATTACATAGTATTGATTGTTGACACTTTACGCGAATAAACGTGTAATGATAGTTTACTGTTAGCTAGCTAGTCATAGAAATTCACAAGAATAAAGAAATAAAATGGTTTTTCATAAATTGTCGGAAAACCGTTTAAATAAAAAATAAATAAAAAATCTAATGTAATAATAGATTTTTTTATCTTTAATCTGATATAATTTGTTTGTCTCTATAAGCTACCAAACACAAGTTATTCAAGTTTAATCGTTTTTATTTTCTCCTGAAAAGTTGTGATTTTTCACTTACACGCTTATTCGTTGGGGCCATCGATGTTATATTTATCTATACGAATGAAATGACACATGCTGTATCAAGCGTCGTTTTGATAATTTTTTCTAGTCCAAGCATGTTCGGCGACTGGCCATTGTTTTTCATGTATAGGTACCTACTTTTATTTCAATATTATTTTAAATTTTATTTTTTTCTTATAATTTGGATATTTTTTTAAACTGTAATTTATTGTTTGAGGTGTAGGAATGTTAATTGTTCAAAAGCAATCAAATCTTTCTGTCACTTTGTGTTTACCTATGTTTTGAATTGGTGCAGATGGTGCCACTTACACGATCCGCAAACACTAGTCTAGTAATAAAATAATTATCGCTTGAGAAGAATTCACCGACCAAAAGCCAAGCGAAAAATTGGTGCCTTTTTTTATAAGCGGCCATCGATATACAGTGTCAATTTTTCAACGGGGCGTGGGTCGCTATTTCCGAAACTTTGAGGAATATCGAAAAACGTTGAAATCTAGGAGTTTCGAGACCGATTTTGACAAAAACTTTTAGAAAATTCAATAATCCTGGCCAGGAATCGAACCTGCTGATGTTGGAAAAAAAATCGCACCCTGTATTATTACACCATTCGTTGGTGTTGCTAATATAGGATCAAATTCTGGGAAGAAATGATATAATTATGCCAAACTTGCTTGCTTGGCGCGTGTACAGAAATGAAAATGCTTAATAATAACGTAAAAAAATATGATTTAAAGTTTACCACACTTAATTTTCCTAAACATAACAATACTAAAAGAGTATGTTTTCTTCATATAAATAACATAAAATAAAGCTTATTATAGGTAAATAACAAATTTAAAACTTAAGGTGTGCTGCTGTGCAAGCAAAAAATATGAATACGCTTATTCAATGATATCATCAGCTGATTTTAAAATTTCTTATTTTTGTCTTGGCCGTATCCGTATCATCTTCATTGTCAGCCCTCTTCTTCATTTTTCTTTCTGTAAACAATAAATGCCATTTTAGCAAATGTTCGTCTTCAGAATATTGAAAATAATTACGATCGGACAAATGAAAAAAAGTTTTGAGTCTCATTAGCATCGCGGCGCGCTTACAATCTGCTAATGATTTTTGAATTATTTTCTATGTTTTATTCTTACCATGGCGTGTGACGACATTCAATAGGTGCGTCCGCACAGAGCGCGCAGCCTCGCGAGGCATTTTCTGCGCGAGGAAACTGACAAGCGAGGCTGCTCACTCTGTGTGGACGCGTCTATTATTTTTCGACCGAGGCACGAAACAATATACGCGAGCAAAAGAAAAGCCGACACTGGATGGCTCGGGCGCTCGGCCGACGCACTGTCACTTGCCTCGCCCGAGACACGTCCACATCAATCGAGCTGTTTCGCGCGGAAAATGCCTCGCGAAGCTGCGCGCTCTGTGGGGACGCACCTATTTGTATTTTTATCTCATGTAAACACGCCATGTCGCACCACGCCAAGCTCGCTGTTTGCAAAAGCCTTAAGACAACGTAGTCTATCTAAATGTATTTCAGGTGTAGCCTCAATTGAAACTCAATATATATATTTGGCTTTTGTGGATTATACGAAGGCATTTCATAGCTTTAAACACCCCGAAATAATCTGAATTCTAGAAAACCAAGATCTTAAAACTTAATATACATTTAGATCTGCTTAAAAACATATATCAATAGCTCCGCCAACATAAAGTTTAACACTGCAGGACCTAGTTTTAGAATACAATAAAATACAAGAGGTGTAAAACAGGGTGACCTGCTCTCTCCAAAACTATTTACGAGCAAATTTGAAGAGACATTTTAGACTATCTATAGCAGCCTCATGAAACAATAAGAGGTTAAAAAACCTCGGATGTGCCGCCGACATAGTCCTTCTTGAGCTCTAGAACTACTTATGCCCTCCATGACTTGAGTACGGCTAGCCCCAAAGTGGGACTAGTTATTAATCGATCTAACTAAAGCGATAACAACTAGCACAAAACGTAGGGTTGAGGTAGATGGGCAGGAAATACTATCTGCTGATGGGAACATATTTTATATGTATTTGGGCCAGTTCCTAACTTTCAAAAGCGGGTGGGAAAAAGAAATCGACCGCCGAATCGACAACGCCTGGAAAAGCTACTGGTCCATAAAGACGCTAATGAAAAGAGATCTGCTGATATCCCTGAAGCGTAAACTCATCGATGTGAGTATCCTGCCCGTTCTAAAATACAGTAATCAGACTTGGTTTCTCCCCGGGTCGTCAAAATCTCATATTAGAGTGTGCCAAAGAGCAATTGAGCGTAGCATTCTGGGCGTAAGAAGATCCGATAGAATATGGAACACCACGCAGAGCTCTAAAACTGGAATAATTAATTAGCGTAAGTACAAAGGCTGCCAAGCTCAAATGGGATTGCACAATAGCCGTTGGGCAAAAATATGCAAATGGATGGCTGCGTCGGACAACTAATATTATGACAACTTGCCTCCGTGTCCTCAAATCATGTTTGATTCATTAGCAATTACAATTGACAATAGTGATTGCGATACCTGTGTACATTTTATCCATATCCATTGGTCACTTCACAGATCAGTGCATCGGTTCATACACAGAAGCTTCAATTTCTACATGCATGGGCGCATCGACTTCTTCAAGCACGGGAGGATTGATCTTTCCATGCACGGGAGCATCGATATTCTCATGCACGGGACCATGGATTTCTTCAGAAACCGACGCAACACTCTCCTCGCAGACTTCACCATTATTCTCCGCATACGCAGGACTATCGATTTCCGCATAATCCGGCTCATCGATCTCCTCATAATTTCGATTTTATCGATTACGTCATAAATGGGTGGACCAATCTCTTCATAGATGTGCTGATCAATTTCAGCAATTTGCCTGTCGCAGTCTTCCCTAAGAATGAGATTGAGATAGAACTGAGGAGCAGTGTTCTGAAAAATGCGAAGTATATAAAACGTTAGTATAACGTTAATTTTCAATATTATTGAGAGTAATGATAGTGAAGCAACATAATGCCAAGCAATGAGGTTTTCACTACATGGCGCTGTCGTCTATAAATGTTTTGTGGTACCGGAACTTGTTTTACTCATGAAACGTTAATATTTGGGCCATTTTTGTAGTAAGTTTTATACTTTAATAGTGCCACAATACTCCTCCGTCCGCCAAATTTTGTAAAAAGCGGTATATACAATAGATAATAATATATTAAACTTACCGCAGCTATCAGTAATTGTAGCTGCCTTTCGTAATTTCTTCTCCTCAACCGAAATATCACATACGCAAGTCCACACAGGACCAGCGCGCCTCCAACTGTAGACACTACAGAGACTATTATTGTAGTCGTGTGGTCCGAGTTTGTCGCTTCTGAAATATTAACATTGTTATTACATATTTACTATACAACATTATTTTTAGCATAATATATGCGAAACCTGAATATAGTTTGTTCAGAATCAGTTACTGATTCGATTTCAATAATTTTTACACAATGTTAGGTATAGGTATTTCTTTTCGTTAAAGATTAAATTTTATTACCAGTTAATTACAATACAATCACCGATCACGAGTGTACGTATATAACACTAGCTTTTGCCCGCGGCTTCGCTCGCGTTAACAAGTATTATTATTAATTAGGTATAGTTTTTGCGGCTTTACTTTTACTTTTTAGCCTATAGCTAATTTCAGTTCAATCAGTCGACAATCTAAGAAGATATATACAAACTTTCCTCCCCTATTTTATCCCCTTAGGGGTAGAATTTATCAAAATCCTTTCTTAGGGAATGCCTACGTCATATTAACGTTATGCATGCAAAGTCTCAGCCCGATCGGTTTAAAATTGACAAAGTTTCACACAAACTTTCATCCCCTATTTTATCCCCTTGGGGGTAGAATTGATCAAATCCTTTCTTAGCGGATGCTTACGTCATAACATCTACCTGCATGCCAAATTTCAGACCGATCCGTCCAGTGGTTTGGGCTGTGCGTTGATAGATCACTATGTCAGTCAGTCAGTCACCTTTGAGTTATGTACGAGTACTAGCTTTTGCCCGCGGCTTCGCTCGCGTAATTAGTCGAAAATCTAAGAAGATTCATACAAACTTTCATCCCCTAATTTATCCCCTTAGGGATAGAATTTATCAAAATCCTTTCTTAGGGGATGCCTACGTCATAACAACTGCCTGCATGCCAAATTTTAGCCCGATCCATCTAAAACCTAAATAGATTTATACAAACTTTCATCCCCTATTTTATACCCTTAGGGGTGGAGTTTATCAAAATTCTTTCTTAGGGGATACCTACGTCATAGTAGCTTTATGCATGCAAAGTCTCAGCCGTATGGTTTAAAATTGACAAAGTTTCATACAAACTTTCATCCCCTATTTTATCCCCTTGGGGGTAGAATTGATCACAATCCTTTCTTAGCGGATGCCTACGTAATAACATCTACCTGCATGTCAAATTTCAGCCCGATCCGTCCAGTGGTTTGGGCTGTGCGTTGATAGATCACTATGTCAGTCACCTTTGAGTTTTATATTTATTTAGATTTAGATAGGAGACGCGGTTTACGCGGGTGTACCGCGAAATGAGCATGTTTTTGAACGGACATTCGGACAACCAGGTGATACACAAGCTTATAACTTTGTGATTTTTTATGATACGGTTTTAAAATTATGTACATAGATTCTTTACAAAATTATGCATAAACAAAAAATAATGTTGTATGATATACAATAATTAATATGGTTCTGTAAGGTAAAACCACATGAGTATGATAAAACACCAGACATTATATTGCAAATTCATGCCTCTGAAAAAAAAAACCCTGACTTAGACTTTTTTTTATCATGGTAAAATTATTCCGCCCTCCTACCCAGAGCGGGACGAGAGGGACGGGACAGGAGGGAGAGAGGGGAGAGGCTTGTACTGACTAAATTCCTCGGTGATCCTTCAATAGCTCTTTACGTTCCAGGGTCACGGATACCTGATGAGACAGACCCGCGACCCTTAAGTCCAGTTTGGATGCAGAAAGTGCCGGTACTCTGAGCCAGCAAAATACAATCCAAAACCGGGGTTTACCCAAGAAATCATTAGGAGTGAGATGTGAACACCACGACACACGATCACAAATAGATATACTCCGTACCCAGGTAGGCCGAAGCATAGAAAATCTGCTCAGATCCTTCTCATCCTTGATGCATTATTTGTCTTTCTCTTCTTTTATGTTTTACGCCCAGCTTGGTAATAATAATTTATTATTTTAAGTCCATAATATTAAGTAGGTAACACTTTCACTTTTTTTACACACAGTTAAAATTTTTAGACCACATAAATTAATATTGTTGTTGTTTTAGTTTTTCGGTTGACATATGACTTGTCTCATGTCTGCGCCCGCGTCGCTGACTTATCGGTGTTGTCAGCCTTTAGACACACATGGAATTTATTATACTTAATTTATTTATATCTGTTATTCGTTATTTATCTATTTCACTGTTTATATAAGTACGTATCTGACCGTGACATCACTTTGGGCCCTACCAGAAAACCAGCGCTGTGACAATTATAATGTCGCAGCACATGCTGAGGTAGGAGCCTTTTGGCCTCACACAGGACTAAATTGTATTTTTATTTATTTTTTATGTTTTGTGTGGTTTTACCTTTTGTTTTTTTTTTGTTTTATGTAATTTTATTTTGTTTTTATTCATGTAATTTTGCTTGTTCTGTCCTGTGTGTTCCAAATAAAACTCTTTTCTTTCTTTTCTTTTCTTTCTTTCTCAGGTGGAATTTCATCGATAACTCTGCTCTGGAGTGCAAGTGTGGTGCTGCTCCACAAACGATGAGGCAATTGTTATCGTGCCCTGCGTGCCCTGCCGACTGTTCGTTACAGGAGCTGATGGACTGTTCAGAGAGCGCTAAACTTGTGGCCCAATTCTGGGCCGAGTCAATTTAGATTGTCATCGTCACGAAGAAGAAGAAGTAGATATAAAACAGTAATTATACTTAAATAATGGATAAAGTAAGGAATGAGTTTATAAGGGGAAGTTTGAAAGTGGTGCCTGTTACAGAAAAAATGAAAGGGAATCGTCTATTTCGGTATGGACATGTGATGAGGAGGGATGACACCCATGTGACTAAGAAAGTGATGAGAATGTTGATGGATGGAGAGGAAGAGGAAGGCCAAAGAAAATATGGATGGATTGTCTAAGGAATGATATGAAATAAATAAAAAGGAGTAAATGATACTGTGACGTCTGATAGGGGAGAATGGAAGAAGATATCGTGTTGCGCCGACCCCAAGTAGAATGGGATAAGGGCAGGAAGAAGAAGAAGAATTATACTTAAATAATGGTTTACATTATTTTCAAGTGAGGTTAAACCTTAACAACTACTACAACACTATTACTATAAAAAAGTTAAACATCTCTTGATCACTTGTCCAAAAAAAGCTGACAACGTCAAAACGGTATTTGGCGTTTGATATAAGGGTCATTTTGCAGCTACACTTTTTTAACACAAATGTTCAACATGTATTGTGTTTAACTAGCGAGCCCGCGCCGATGTGAAGAGCGTTTGAAATAATGGCGGGCGTGGTAAGACACGTCGCGTCACGTCGTGTGAAGCTGGCAATACCTGGGTATTTGAGTAAGTCTGTGGAGCCGGTTCTGTGAGCGATGGAACCGGGCCTTCTGATAAGATTATTATAATTTTGCATTAATTTCTGGTTTTGCATGTTTTGCGGTGTTCTCTGATCTAGGTGTACGAAAACTGGAGTTTAGGGTGTTTCAAAATACCTACAAGTTACCTGCAGTCTTTCTTTCACTGTTTTGATATAAACTTTGCCACGATTTAGTCTTGTTGTCAATCATGCGGAAGATCACTCTGACCTCTGCCATTGAGAAGTTTGTGTCGGGTGGCCCTCCGTTTATCGACATGCCATAAAAAGAATATTTGGTGTTATTGTGTTCACGAGTTAGGTTCAATTGTTTAGAAAGAGTACAGGCATTGTTTTTGCATGTTTCTGAAAAGAGATTGTTATAATTAAAACCCATTCCTGAAGATTTGCAAGCTTTTATTGTTAAGGTGACGGCTTATGCTGATAGACCGCTCATGAGCTTCTGGAGAAGAAATTCAGCATTACCAATTCACTATCTTTTTTTTTATAAACCGGCAATATGGGGTTTTTCTGCTACTGGGTATTTCGCGAGAAAAATCCAAAACCCGAAAATGGTATTAATGAGGGGAGGTTGCAGTATTATTTAAAACTAGCTGTTGCTAGCGGTTTTACCCGCTCAACTCAAAAATTATCCCATATGGAAACATAATTAGAAAGAAAGAGAAAGAAGAAAGAAAAAACGTTTATTGGGTAGACCGGTACACACAATGTTAACAAACAGATTAATAAAAACAAAAACGAACATGATAACAAAGAAATAAATTACTACATAGTTCAAAACAACAACGAAATAACTGACATTGTGTGTCCCACGGCTACGCCAAATAGGTCCAGTTCAGCAAATTGTCGAGTAGCTAGTACTCGACGCTGGTTTTCAACTTATTATATAATTAATTATTAATAACAAAATATTAATTATAATCTGGATAAAAACAATCATAATAATATACGCATGACCTTTCTTTTAAATTGGTCAAAAGGGAGAAATCCGCATCCATAAGAGATACGGGATAACTTTCTGTAGAACCATGTGCTCTTTTTAGATTTTGAAAATTTTAGTGTTTTTATTTTTTTGGTCAAGTGTGAGTTGTCCGCAAAAATGAGTGAAATAGGGCAAATTTTTTTTTCATGCCTTTCGACTCTGTGTCATGTAAGGATCATTTCATTGTATCGAAAAAAAAACGGGACGGCGGAAGTTGGTCATATTTAACAAAATATTTTTTCATACAAATTGTACGAACGAAAAAATTACCATTTTTTATGATGTGTAATGTTCAGACTACGGGATGCACAAGGAAACGACTTATTTCGGAGCACAGCTGTATTTCGAATGCCAAACACAATAACCGTTATCTTACTTATATCTAACAATTTATACGTCTACCTGCAATATTGATTTATGTTTACATGTTTACCCACATATACTACATTCCTCCACACTTATTTATGAATGACCAAATAAAGTTATGTTCACACTTCACGTTTTAACATTATAACACAGAGAACATCTTTGTTAATTTATACAAGCTAAGGTAACATATACAATAAGCTTAATTAGGTACAACTTACAATAACAACTCTTGTTAAACACAACAATGAATTTAAACAAATTGTTACAGTTTATAATTTGGCCGGTTAAGTCTACAATGTCTTACGGGCCGTGTCTCGGAAACTGGTGATGTTACTTTACAACTGGAATCATGGGCAGGTTCCCGAGAGGTCCCGGCTCCAGGCTTATCAACGAGCCGCTGCGCCTGCTCCGACTGTCCGGGGGAATTTAACCGCTCATCGAGACCCCTGCCAGTCTGTAAGACATCTCCCATGACTTCCTCCTCAGATGCCAAGGGTTCCGACGAGCTAGTTTCTATGGATCGGGACGACTGCCCCGGGTCAGGGCAGACCAAGGAACTTCTACTCCTGCGTTTCAATTGGTCAATATGACGATGTACTTGAGCCTCCCCCCCTTTTCCTACAACTCTAAAATTCGATGGGCCTAGCTTACAATCTACTTTACCCGGTAACCACTTTTCCCCCTTTAAATATTGCCGATACCAAACCTCATCTCCGGGGTTAATGGCTCGGTCAGCGCCGCCCGCGTCCTCCACTTGGCGCTGCTGCACACGACGGGCCTTCGACTCCCTGTCTGGCTTGAGCGCATCTAACTTCGTCCGTAAATGTCTGCCTAACATCAACATTGCGGGGCTTTCCCCAGTGGAAGCATGTTCCGTATTTCTGTAGTACAATAAAAAAGTATACAACGCTTTTGACACATTTTTCCCTTCAAACACCGCCTTTTTAATAACTCGTTTTAAAGTTTTTACCGCGTTTTCAGCCGCACCGTTTGATGCCGGATGATACGGTGCCGTGAAAATATGTTCTATACCTGCTTTTTTTACGAATGATCCGAACTCACCACCCGTAAAGGATGTTCCATTATCAGTGACAACCTGCCGCGGAAGGCCCCATCGGCTCCACAATTCTGTTAATTTTTCTATGCACCAGTTTGCAGCCGTACTGGGAACTTGAAATATCTCTAACCACTTAGACATGGCATCTACCACTACTAGATAGGTTTTACCATATATGGGACCCATAAAATCTAAATGTAGTCGAGACCAGGGCCGGCCGGGCCAGGCCCAGGGCCGCGGTGCCTGTCGCGGTGGCGCGTCCGCCTGCGCCGCACAAACTTTACAGTCGCGACACATGGATTCTACGGCTTCATCAACGCCAGCCCACCATACATAGCTTCGAGCTAATGATTTAGATTTAACTATGCCCATGTGTGGCTCGTGCAACATTTTCAAAACTTTTTCCCTACATTTTTCCGGAATCACCACCCTGTGACCCCACATTACACAACCTAACTCCTCATATAATTCATTACGCCTATTGAAATATGGTTGCATGCCTACGATGTCACATTCTGAAGGCCAACCGTTACGTAGGAAACTCAGTAACCTACCTAATATTGGATCTCGCCCCGTACAACTTTTTATTTCATTGTAATCTAACAATAATGCGTCATGCGCAAAGTGTAAATGTGTTTGTTCAGGTATCGGTGTCGAAACCGGTTCTTTGCCGCGCATCGGCAGTCTAGACAATCCGTCCGCTGAATTGTTTCCTGATTTTACAAATTCTATATCGTAAGAATATGCCGATAATATTATCGCCCATCTTTGCATTCGACTGGCCGTCATAGTTGGAATCCCATTATTCGGACCGAAAATAGATACTAAGGGTTTATGATCTGTACGTAAAGTAAAACGCCTACCATACAAATATTGGTGAAACTTCTTCATACAGAAAATTATAGCCAGAGCTTCCCTGTGAATTTGTGAATAATTCTTTTCGGCGCTATTTAGCGTCCGCGAAACGAAAGCAATTGGTCGCTCCGCGCCGTCGGCGCACGGCTGCGACAGCACCCCCCCGACACCCGCCGCGCTCGCGTCACACGTCACGATAAGCTCTTTGTTTGGGTCGTAATGAGCGAGCACCTGAGAGCTGGTCAAAACCTTTTTGATTCCGTTGAATGCGTTTTCACATTCCTCTGACCAATGCCAGTCAACACCTTTTTTTAGTAAATTATACAGTGGGACTAATCTGAGACTAAAACTCCTAACGAATTTTGAAAAAAAATTAGCTAACCCTAAAAATGATCGTAATTCCGGGACATTTTGGGGTCTTGGGATTTTAACTATCGCTTCAACCTTCGCTGGGTCAACCTTAATGCCATCTTTCGATAAAATATAACCGAGGTAAGACACTTCCGATACTAAAAATACACATTTTTGTTCTTTTAACCGCAGGCCGCTCGCTTGCATTCTCTCAAACACCGCTTCGAGTGCCTGTAAATGCTCCCGCTTATTTTTCCCGCCTATTATGACGTCATCAATGAATACCGCCACGTTTGGTATATTCTGCAATAAATTCGACATAATACGTTGAAAAATGCCTGGACTTGAAGATAACCCGAAAACCAACCGGTTATAACGAAAAAGGCCCCGATGAGTGTTAATCACTGTGTATTTATTAGAATCGTCCAAAACTATTTGATTATATGATTGGGAAAGATCAATTTTACTAAACAATTTAGCACCATTTAACGCCACAAGTACATCATCAATCCTGGGTAGGGGGTAACGATCGACCAACAAAACCGGATTCAAAGTTGCCTTATAATCTACACAAACCCTGAGTGATCCATCCGACTTGTTAACAGGCACGAGTGGAGATGCCCAGTCGGAGCAGTCGACGGGTTCTATGATTCCCGCTTGCAGCATTTTGTCCAGTTCAGCATCGACACGCTCGCGCAATGCGAACGGCAGTGGGCGCGCTCTTTGGAACACGGGTACCGCACCATCGCGAACGCGCAATGTCGCCTCGCCCCCCGTGAACCTGCCCAGGCTCCCGTCGAACAACTTCTTATACCTATTCAACAAAATATTAATTTCATTATCTACCTTCCCAATATGGTTACAATGAAAGGTCGGGACCTGAATTCCTAATTCAGCTAACCACTGTCTTCCTAAGAGGGAAGTAGTTCCACCTTCTATAACAAACAATTCTAATTCTTTGACCTTATCTTTGTATTTAACAATGACTTTAATGAAACCTAGGGGTTGGATATTTGACCCGTCATAAAATTTTAAACACAACTTGAATGGCACAATGTCGTTATTTTTGAAATATTTGACATAAGTATTCCTACTAATACAAGATATCGCCGTTCCTGTGTCTATTTCCATTGGAATTATTCTATCATTTACTGATATAGGCAAACTCACCGCCTTGTAGTCCCTCAAACACAATTGATGTAGGTCAAGGTCAAGGTCGTCCTCTGACTCCGTTTTCCGTTCTCCTGATTCGGCCTTGGTGTTTCCATAGTGGAACCCGCGGTCACCAGTGCTTTGCCGCCCCATCCCGTTCGCCTTGGTTCCTGGTGCGTTCCAGGTCGAGCATACCCGCCGCAAATGACCCGTGCGCTTGCACTTGCTGCAGACGTAATCACGGAATCTACAATCTCCGTACCCGTGCCCCGTTGCTCCGCAGCCCCTGCAGTATGTGAAATCTCCGGACGCCGTCCGTGTTTGCCCCGGCGCGGCCCGTTCCCGGCCACCACCACGCCCGCGTCCGCGGCGCGCTTGCTCCGCTCGCCCGCTCGTTCGCAGCGCATGCACCGCCTCAGCCTCCGGCACAACCCGTGCCTCCACCGCGGCTGCATCGCGTTCCGCTGCTTCCAATGAGCTCGCAATTTTCACCGCTCCGGTGAAAACCAAACCGTCGTCCTCAGCGAATAACCGTTGGCGGATGACGTCACTTTTCAAACCGCACACAAATTGGTCTCTCAAATTTTCGCCGAGCCCCTCATTGAATTTACAGCTCCGTGCCATTTTCTTTAGTTCCGCCACGTATTCGCAAATGTTTTCTTGCTCTTGCTGCCTCCTCTGCCGGAACCGGAACCGCTCGGCGAGAATCGACGGGGTCGGTTGAAGGTGACGGCTCAACAGTTCACTTGCCTCCACGAACGCCAATTCCGCCGGTTTCTTGGGACTCGCCAAATTAAGCAGCAGCTCATAGGCCTCGTCCCCCATCAACGATATCAAAGTCGGTAGTTTAAGATCTTCCTTGATATTATTAACCTTAAAATACATTTCCAGTCGATCCGAGTACGACGACCACGCACCGTTCTTAACGTCAAACTCCCCGATTTTTCCAATCGACATTTTTGTTTATATAATGCACGATTCACTACAATTAATCCTCGTCGCCAATGTAATGTTCAGACTACGGGATGCACAAGGAAACGACTTATTTCGGAGCACAGCTGTATTTCGAATGCCAAACACAATAACCGTTATCTTACTTATATCTAACAATTTATACGTCTACCTGCAATATTGATTTATGTTTACATGTTTACCCACATATACTACATGATGTAATTTGATTTAGTGTCATGTAAGGCGCTACGCAAACACAAGACGGGCGCGGCGAAGGTAAGGTACAGTTGCGGCGCAGATACGGCACAGGCGCGATGTCTGCACAAACAGACGTGGGGACGATACGGCAAAATAAGTCATTATACCTCTATAATGACTTGTTTTGTTGTCGAGATAACATGTGTTCCTCTTCAGACGAAGATGAAAATACATTGGCTTTGCTACAGATTATTAATTTACAGCAAAGACCGAGAAGGTATTGGATACATCCAGTGTGGAGAGAAGCAGAAGAGCACAGGTTCCATAAGATAATGAAATCTTTTTATGCATGTCCTGATCGTTTTTGCACAGTTTATAAATTTCACTGGAATGTTACCATCATATTGTCAAAAGTAAGAGATATTCGGGTGTTGCTCGATTAACTCGCAAAACCCAATATTAAATTCAATATCGTCACGCATCCTGTATACAAAGCGACGTGCCTCTTGCAAAACTATCTGTTCGTGACTGAAGACGGCAAGCGGACGGCGCAGTCATGCCGTTCCTCACCCCCCGCGACGTCGCCAGCAGACGCGAAAACGGTAAGGCGCAAGCGGCGTGTCGCTTTAGATACAGTATGAACAAAAATACGTAGCGATATACATTTAAACTGTTCAAATTTTAGTCCATATGGGTATTTAACCCATGGTTTTAATGAAAATCCGATGTAATTTAACCTTGGGGGTAGAATTGATCACAATCCTTTCTTAGCGGATGCCTACGTAATAACATCTACCTGCATGTCAAATTTCAGCCCGATCCGTCCAGTGGTTTGGGCTGTGCGTTGATAGATCACTATATCAGTCACCTTTGAGTTTTATATTTATTTAGATTTAGATAGGAGACGCGGTTTACGCGGGTGTACCGCGAAATGAGCATGTTTTTGAACGGACATTCGGACAACCAGGTGATACACAAGCTTATAACTTTGTGATTTTTTATGATACGGTTTTAAAATTATGTACATAGATTCTTTACAAAATTATGCATAAACAAAAAATAATGTTGTATGATATACAATAATTAATATGGTTCTGTAAGGTAAAACCACATGAGTATGATAAAACACCAGACATTATATTGCAAATTCATGCCTCTGAAAAAAAAAACCCTGACTTAGACTTTTTTTTATCATGGTAAAATTATTCCGCCCTCCTACCCAGAGCGGGACGAGAGGGACGGGACAGGAGGGAGAGAGGGGAGAGGCTTGTACTGACTAAATTCCTCGGTGATCCTTCAATAGCTCTTTACGTTCCAGGGTCACGGATACCTGATGAGACAGACCCGCGACCCTTAAGTCCAGTTTGGATGCAGAAAGTGCCGGTACTCTGAGCCAGCAAAATACAATCCAAAACCGGGGTTTACCCAAGAAATCATTAGGAGTGAGATGTGAACACCACGACACACGATCACAAATAGATATACTCCGTACCCAGGTAGGCCGAAGCATAGAAAATCTGCTCAGATCCTTCTCATCCTTGATGCATTATTTGTCTTTCTCTTCTTTTATGTTTTACGCCCAGCTTGGTAATAATAATTTATTATTTTAAGTCCATAATATTAAGTAGGTAACACTTTCACTTTTTTTACACACAGTTAAAATTTTTAGACCACATAAATTAATATTGTTGTTGTTTTAGTTTTTCGGTTGACATATGACTTGTCTCATGTCTGCGCCCGCGTCGCTGACTTATCGGTGTTGTCAGCCTTTAGACACACATGGAATTTATTATACTTAATTTATTTATATCTGTTATTCGTTATTTATCTATTTCACTGTTTATATAAGTACGTATCTGACCGTGACATCACTTTGGGCCCTACCAGAAAACCAGCGCTGTGACAATTATAATGTCGCAGCACATGCTGAGGTAGGAGCCTTTTGGCCTCACACAGGACTAAATTGTATTTTTATTTATTTTTTATGTTTTGTGTGGTTTAAAATATATAAAAAGAATATTTGGTGTTATTGTGTTCACGAGTTAGGTTCAATTGTTTAGAAAGAGTACAGGCATTGTTTTTGCATGTTTCTGAAAAGAGATTGTTATAATTAAAACGCATTCCTGAAGATTTGCAAGCTTTTATTGTTAAGGTGACGGCTTATGCTGATAGACCGCTCATGAGCTTCTGGAGAAGAAATTCAGCATTACCAATTCACTATCTTTTTTTTTATAAACCGGCAATATTTTTTTTTTTTTTTTTTTTTTTTTTTTTAGGGTGGCAAAATCATCAAATGAGTCCTCCCGCCCTGGGTGGGGCGGGAGGGACTGTCAGACTCTTACTGACTAAAATCCACCCGTGTTCCGTCGGATGCCCTTTACGTTCCGGGGCCACGGTATCCTGGATTAAGAAAAATCCGCGACCCCGGCAGGCATTTGGCCCCATAAGGGGCCCCGTCGGTGACGCGTGAAACACGACGCGTCACCGACCCGGGCTTGGTCCTTGGTCGGACGGCGAGCATACCCATTACTCACCGTCCGCAAGCCCGCTCCGCCGCTGTGCCCTCTGCTGTTCAGAGGGACACGCGTTGGAGCGTCCACCCGACAGGCTATTTGCATACGGGCAAAGAAACCCCTTAGGCACACAGTGCCTAAGGAGAGTTTTTGCCCGCATCCCAGGGTGCACCGGCCCGAAAAACTGGTCTTCCCCCTGGACGTATCCGAGAGGGAACTCCAGTCCACGGGCGCACGTGGAGGTTTCCTGTCTTAGCACCCCAAACCGGCAATATGGGGTTTTTCTGCTACTGGGTATTTCGCGAGAAAAATCCAAAACCCGAAAATGGTATTAATGAGGGGAGGTTGCAGTATTATTTAAAACTAGCTGTTGCTAGCGGTTTTACCCGCTCAACTCAAAAATTATCCCATATGGAAACATAATTAGAAAGAAAGAGAAAGAAGAAAGAAAAAACGTTTATTGGGTAGACCGGTACACACAATGTTAACAAACAGATTAATAAAAACAAAAACGAACATGATAACAAAGAAATAAATTACTACATAGTTCAAAACAACAACGAAATAACTGACATTGTGTGTCCCACGGCTACGCCAAATAGGTCCAGTTCAGCAAATTGTCGAGTAGCTAGTACTCGACGCTGGTTTTCAACTTATTATATAATTAATTATTAATAACAAAATATTAATTATAATCTGGATAAAAACAATCATAATAATATACGCATGACCTTTCTTTTAAATTGGTCAAAAGGGAGAAATCCGCATCCATAAGAGATACGGGATAACTTTCTGTAGAACCATGTGCTCTTTTTAGATTTTGAAAATTTTAGTGTTTTTATTTTTTTGGTCAAGTGTGAGTTGTCCGCAAAAATGAGTGAAATAGGGCAAATTTTTTTTTCATGCCTTTCGACTCTGTGTCATGTAAGGATCATTTCATTGTATCGAAAAAAAAACGGGACGGCGGAAGTTGGTCATATTTAACAAAATATTTTTTCATACAAATTGTACGAACGAAAAAATTACCATTTTTTTATGATGTAATTTGATTTAGTGTCATGTAAGGCGCTACGCAAACACAAGACGGGCGCGGCGAAGGTAAGGTACAGTTGCGGCGCAGATACGGCACAGGCGCGATGTCTGCACAAACAGACGTGGGGACGATACGGCAAAATAAGTCATTATACCTCTATAATGACTTGTTTTGTTGTCGAGATAACATGTGTTCCTCTTCAGACGAAGATGAAAATACATTGGCTTTGCTACAGATTATTAATTTACAGCAAAGACCGAGAAGGTATTGGATACATCCAGTGTGGAGAGAAGCAGAAGAGCACAGGTTCCATAAGATAATGAAATCTTTTTATGCATGTCCTGATCGTTTTTGCACAGTTTATAAATTTCACTGGAATGTTACCATCATATTGTCAAAAGTAAGAGATATTCGGGTGTTGCTCGATTAACTCGCAAAACCCAATATTAAATTCAATATCGTCACGCATCCTGTATACAAAGCGACGTGCCTCTTGCAAAACTATCTGTTCGTGACTGAAGACGGCAAGCGGACGGCGCAGGCATGCCGTTCCTCACCCCCCGCGACGTCGCCAGCAGACGCGAAAACGGTAAGGCGCAAGCGGCGTGTCGCTTTAGATACAGTATGAACAAAAATACGTAGCGATATACATTTAAACTGTTCAAATTTTAGTCCATATGGGTATTTAACCCATGGTTTTAATGAAAATCCGATGTAATTTAACTTTTTTTAAATATAATATTATTATTTTAAAGAACAAACATAACGGTTCCACAACTTCACTTACTCTACAGTCCAATTAAAGTATCCCACATTCACACATACATACTTTTACTCACAGTCATATTACCACATATCCATTTGCCACTTATGGATTGATTATAATTATATGAAAAATAACCGAAAGAATGTGCATTAAGTGTTATTTCCAGTTGATAGCAGCTTGTATAATGACACTCTGTGCCGTATCGTCTCCGCCTCTGTTTGCGCAGACATCGCGCCTGCACCTTATCTGTGCCGTATCTTCGTCGCATCTTCGCCGCGCCGTCTCCTGTTTGCGTTGCGCCTAAGGTCCATTCCATTGTATGGGAAGGAAAATGTCTGGGCAACAGAAGTGGGTCAAATCTGATGAAATACCTACTGACTTCTATTAAGTATCTGTACAAGTGTATAACCTCGTACTACAGATATGTGCCCGACCCAGTTCTTGAAACTAGTAATATCACACTGTACTGGGATCAATCCATCATCACTAACAGGACTACTGTAGCCAAGACACCTGATATAGTGGTGGTGGATCGATCAGAGCGGTGCACAATGATTGTTGACATAACTGTCCCGCATGACCAGAACCAGGACCCGGGTACGTCCTTAAACTACGTCCAGCCACCGAAGGACGGGCAGCAGCGTCCTTTGTAAACTTTCGGTGTCCTTACTGCGATCCCCAAGCCGCCTGCAAAGCGTGGGGATTATGGCAACCCCCCACCCCATTATGATTGACAACAATAGCATACGGCCCCCAGTCCCCGGCAGCTCCGCTATTCCTGGTCTGGGTAGCGGATCGGGTAACGGCGGAGCAGGGGGTGCTAAGAATCCCCGGCAGATGCCCCGCTACCAGCCCCAACGGACTTTGGCCCTGGCAACACACAACATCCACACACTGAGGACCGGTGAGAAGATTATCGAGCTGGAGGAAAAATTGAGCAAAATGCGCTGGGATATCTTGGGATTATCTGAAATCCGAAGAGAGGGTCAGGATACGATAGTTCTAGATTCCGGCAACATGCTCTTCTACCGGGAAGGAGACCGTATATCCCAGGGTGGTGTTGGATTTCTCGGCGCAGGTCCCTCATCAACAACGTTGTGAAAGTCGACAGCGTGTCGAGTAGGGTAGTTGAAGGTCGTACAGGTATATGCGCCGACCTCGACACATTCTGATGATGAAGTAGAGGCATTGTATGAGGAGATATCCGAGGCCATACATACCTCCGAAACATACTTCACCGTTGTTATGGGGGACTTCAACGCGAAGGTGGGCGCACGGAATGGCGATGAGTTGAGAGTGGGGCCATTTGGGTATGGGCAGCGAAACCATAGGGGCCAGCGACTGGTCGACTTCATGGAAAAGGAAGAACTTCATTTAATGAACTCCTACTTCCAGAAGCGGCCATCCAGGAGGTGGACGTGGATGAGCCCCGATGGTACTACCAGAAATGAGATCGACTTCATCATGACGACCAAGAAGCGAATATTCAGTGATGTCTCTGTGATCGCCAAGGTAAAAACCGGTAGCGATCACTGAATCGTCAGAGGCACATTGAATATCAATGTGAAGCTTGAAAGGTCTCGTCTGGTTAAGTCCACGCTCCGACCTGGTCCTGCCCACATACAGAACCCCGTAGACTTTCAACTCGAACTGCACAATCGCTTCCAGTGCCTAACCGAATGCGAAACTGTGGAGTGTGTGTGCGAGATTAACAATGGGTTGGTGGAAACTGTCCAAGCTGTGGGGTCCAAGTTCTTTAAGACCCCGCGCCGCAATAAGCCTCAAAAGCTCTCGAACGGAACCATCAAGTTGATGCAAGACCGGGCCGAGATGAGGCTGCAATCTTCAGCTGATATGTCGGAATATGGCAAACTCAATAGACGAATCTCTAAATCAATGCGACGTGATCTGCGTGCCTATAGTGCGGCACGGATCAAAGAGGCAATCGAGCGGAACCAGGGCTCAAAAGTCTTGGCAAAGAATTCGTCAATTGAGCAAAGCCAAATGACAAAGCTGAAGATTAACGACGGCAGCATCATTTCGACGAAACTAGAGATCCTGAGAGAGCTTGAGAGGTTTTACGGACAGTTATACACATCAACACGACAACCCAGTGTCAGTACAATTCGAGACGCAAGAGCTAAACTGACTCGACACTACACTGAGGATATCCCGGACATCAGCCTGTACGAGATTAGAATGGCTCTTAAACAGCTAAAGAATAACAAGGCGCCGGGTGAAGACGGAATCACAACAGAACTTCTGAGAGCGGGTGGAAAACCGGTACTTCTAGTTCTCCAGAAGTTATTTAATTCCGTCATACTCGAAGGTACTACGCCAGAAGCATGGCACAGGAGTGTGGTTGTTCTTTTCTTCAAAAAGGGTGACAACACCTTGTTGAAGAACTACAGGCCAATCTCACTTCTGCTTCTGCCATGTATACAAGCTGTTCTCAAGAGTCATTACGAACCGTCTCGAACGCAGGTGTGATGACTTCCAGCCTCCCGAACAAGCCGGTTTCCGAAAAGGTTTTAGTACTATAGACCACATACACACGCTCCGCCAGATTATACAGAAAACAGAGGAGTATAATCGGCCATTATGTTTAGCGTTTGTGGACTATGAAAAAGCCTTCGATTCAATCGAAACCTGGGCAGTATTGCAGTCCCTCCAGCGATGTCATATCGACTATAGGTATATCGAAGTGTTGAAGTGTTTGTATAGAAACGCCACCATGTCCATCCGACTTCAGGAAGAGAGCACGAAACCAATCCAATTGCAGAAAGGCGTGAGACAGGGAGACGTTATTTCTCCGAAACTGTTCACGAACGCGTTGGAGGACGTTTTCAAGCTCTTGGAATGGAACGGATTCGGCATCAACATCAATGGCGAATACATCACTCACCTTCGTTTTGCCGATGATATAGTCATCATGGCAGAATCGTTGGAGCACCTCAATGCTATGCTCAGTGACCTCAGTATCGTTTCCCAACGGGTCGGCCTTAAAATGAACATGGACAAGACGAAAGTCATGTCGAATGTCCATGTGGCACCCGTACCGGTTGTTGTTGGGAATGATACTCTCGAAGTTGTAGACCATTATACTTACCTTGGACAGATTGTTCAGTTAGGTAGGTCCAACTTCGAGAAAGAGGTCGCCCGAAGAATCCAACTCGGATGGGCAGCGTTTGGGAAGCTACGTGAAATCTTCTCATCGAGAATCCCACAGTGTCTCAAGACAAGGGTGTTTAACCAGTGTGTGTTGCCAGTGATGACATATGGCTCTGAAACGTGGTCTCTGACTACTGGCCTTTTAGAGAGACTAAGAGTCACTCAACGAGAGATGGAAAGAGCTATGCTCAGAGTTTCTTTGCGGGATAGAATCCGTAACATGGATATTCGGCGAAGAACCAAAGTCACCGACATAGCTCGTAAAATTTGCAAGTTGAAGTGGCAATGGGCAGGCCACATCGCTCGTAGAACTGACAACCGATGGGGAAGAAAAGTTCTCGAGTGGCGACCACGGACCGGAAGACGCAGCGTAGGCAGGCCTCCCACTAGGTGGTCCGACGACATCGTGAGGGTCGCGGGCAACCGATGGATGCAATTGGCGAATTGTCGTTCGGCGTGGCGGTCTAAGGGGGAGGCCTATGTTCCGCAGTGGACGTCTTCCGGCTGATGATGATGATGATGATGATGACCAGAACCTCGTGAAAGCTGAGAAAGATAAGCAAATGAAGTATCTTGATTTGGCTTGCGAGATTCAGTGTTAGTCGTGGCTTAATTTCCAAGAACCTCGAACAAAATCTAAGGAGCATCTGGTTAGACAGCTGTAGTAAGGGCTTGATGTATTTATTTATTCGGCTTACCAACAATTGTCACACTGAGACACAGTTGTAAATACAGGCGTAGTTTCGACTAAGTGTGCACTGTGCAATATAGGGTGAACACAACTAGTAAGGTTATTTTGAAAGCCAGTTCTTAAAGAGGTTCCTTTCTTTGGAGACCTGACTGCCTCGAGTTAGCTTGGACCCTGATCCTGAAACCGGTGGGCTACTATTTTATATTTTTAAATGTTTCTTCATTTGTTTTTTAAAAATATTTAAAAATGTAACGAATAAGTCGAAAAAGATGAATAAAATCCCCTAAAAGTATCGGTAATAGGAAAACAAACAACCTGTAGACACGGAATAAATAAAAAATATGATAACTGTAGCGGTTAGTGTTCTATGTTTGAACTTTGCCATTAACTTATGTCTTAGGCGCAACGCAAACAGAAGACGGCGCGGCGAAGATACGGCGAAGATGCGGCGCAGATACGGTGCAGGCGCGATATCTGCGCAAACAGACGCGGAGACGATACGGCACAGAGTATTATTATACAAGGTGCTATTAACTGGAAATAGCACTTAATGATCCTTTCGGTTATTTTTCAGTTATCGAGTACTAATTTCTCCTAATTCCATTGGTATCATATAATTCAAGTCAATTTCCATAAATGGCAGATGGATTATTAGTTTTTTTTTTTTTGCGTGTTAAAATCATCAAATGAGTCCTCCCACCCCGGGCAGGGCGGGAGGGACTGTCAGACTTGTACTGACTAAAATCCACGGTGTCCTTCAGTAGCCCGTTTTGTCCCGGGGTCACGGTAATGAGATAAGTCCCGCGACCCCGGCAGGCTTTGGCCCTCTAGAGGGGTGCCCCGTCATCATGCTGACACTCCTTGAGGCGCGCGTGGAACACAACGCGCCGTCGACCCGGGCATGGTCCATGGTCGGGTGGCGAGTTGCCCATTACTCGCCGCCCGCATGCCCGCGCCTACGGTGGCCGGGGATCGTCCCGCGACGTCCGACGCCGTGGGCGTCTACCACTGCAGCTGGGGCGGAGGGAGGACGCTGTCCTCTCTCTCTCGCGGCTCGCCTCCTCCTTCACGAGCGTAACTGCTTCGCAGAAGGAGGCGACCGCTTCCCACTCCGTCTCGCCCCGCAGCATGGCCTCGACCAATGCCGGGCGCGAGAGGTCTCCGCCTATCGCTGCCGCGAGGACACGGCGGTGCTCTGCCCAAGCGGGGCAGTCCTGCACCGTATGCTCCACCGTGTCCTCCGGGCAATCCTCGCAGTGGTGACACCCAGGCGTTTCTTCCCTCCCTATCCGACACAGGAACCTCCCGAAACTTCCGTGTCCGGTGAGGACCTGCGTCATGCGGTAGGTCAGGACGCCGTGACGCCTTTCCAGCCACTCCTCAAAGAGGGGTCTTACCGCCGCGATTGCGGCGTGCCCGATGGATTATTAGTTTGTGGTAATTATGATCGTGAGTAAAAGTAAGTATGTGTGAATATGGGATAGGTACTTGAATTGGACCGTAGAGTAAGTGAAGTTGTGTAAGTGAGACGGAAGCAAGATGGACATGGTTCACTTGCTCGCTGTCTCGTTCGTTCGCCGTCAAGACCGCTATGTACCTATGATTGCGCAATGTAACCGCTATGTTTGCTCTTTATGTGCTTTACAATATAAAAAAGCAAGTTAAATTACATCAGATTTTCATTAAAACCATGGGTTAAATACCCATATGGACAAAAATTTGAACAGTTTAAATGTAAACGCTACGTATTTTTGTTCATACTGTGACTGTTCATAAATTACCCTAGGCTGATAAAATTTTCGTTTTTCTTAAATTACATAAATATAGTGGCAAATATGAGGATGGTGCCCCCGAAGGGGCAGCGATAGAGCCCCGCTCGCCGCTCTATTCGCCGTGGCCCCCGTCCAATGACATACTGGGGCCCCCGCCGGGACATGGAGGACTGAACTCTCAACAAAGAGGAGGGGACCAAAGTAAGTTAGTGCTGAGAGTTCTCAGTTATATAATATACATGAATAACATCAAGTCAGATAAAACAAACCAATAAGGATTATGAAGCTAGTAAGACAAGAGGACAGCAAAGATAATAATATAGAAATGTGATAGGGAAACGTTACGCTTGCGCTTGGAAGATTAGTTGATTACAGTTACGTTAACTTGTTTGACTCCAGTGTACTAAATGCCGCTCTGCAAACGCAAACGATTCCATGTACACAACATGGTATTGCTTTACAACGTTTACTCGGCGTACGTTTACTGTTAGTCCTACCAGCATTACCCTACGAAGGACTTTGCTCCGAACACTAACAGCGAACGTTTCCTAAGCACGTATTACATGTCCTTTCCAATCCTGAGGCAGTGAGTCGTGAATTCACTGCCATTGAGAAAGACAAGTTTTATATATCCATAGAAGTATACACGCGTTCAGATAATTCACCCTTACGGCTGCCTATCCCCTTTCTTTAATAATAATCAAATTACCCAAGCGTACCGTAGACTCGGCCTGTAACAGAGCATATTGCGATTGTATTGCTAGATGTCGAAGTGGATGTTATCGACACTTCATTCATTTCACATTTAAATCTGCCCCTTATCGACAGGCGTGTCTCGTTAAAATAATAGTGACGATTCAGATATAGGCCTACCAGTGGCCGTTTAACGAGACACAGCCGTTTAATCTAGCGTTCTTTGGAACGGAGCTATTCAACGATAACCCCGACTTAGTGTAATCTACCCCCACAGCTAGAAATGTACATCCATCAACCACCCGCAATGTCTCTGGGCTAGGCTGCAAGGAGACAGTAATCATCAACAGCATTTGGTTATTTTGCTAAACAAAAGCAATATTCGTTATAGTTGCTAATGCCTGTCACCGGCACATAATAGTTCGGTTGAAGGAATATTATTTGAATAATAATAATTAAATTATGAACATGGTTCTGCCTTTGATACGTGGTACATTCGTCCAGTAATAGTCAATATACGTCAAGAGTCATTGGCGTGTGAGTCATTGTACTGAGTGTATCGAAAGGCATTCCCCGTGCCCTTTAACCAACCGCCAATGACTAATTACTGTGAGGATTCGGAACAGGGACTTAGGACAAGTAATATATGAGATAATAATACAAAATATAATAACGTGAAGGCTCCGCTCCGCCATACTGAAATAAATGTTTATCAGCAGCCATTCTGCGTCTCCTTCAAACTGCTACTGTAAAGTTAATTATAATTAACACTTACCAAGTGCTTATTGAAGAGAATTAGTCTATAATCTACTTACAGACTCTGCTCAAATACCACCCGTAGGATCACCATCATCAGGTCGCCTTCTGGATTCGTCTTCCCTCGTTCCACCGACCACTAATACTCGATTTACTTTAACTACTAATCTTTGACTTAATCAACCAATACAAACAAATACAGTAATTCTGCACCCGGTCTCCCAGACGGACTCCACCCAACTCTCTATCCCGATCTTATCCTGGAGCACCCGTGTGCAACCCTCGAGGGTCAAGAACCAACTGTCCTGAGGAATCATCCACGTCGCCCAGCCTTTCTACCTGCTAAGCCCCCGAACGCACTTCAAAATTCTCACGGTTCATGGGGATGTTTTATTACTCTCTAGCCCGAATATCTCTTTGTTTTTGCACTCATTTGTTCTAAAAAGCTGCAATTGAGTGTTCGCCCGAGGCTCGTTTATTGCAACACGTGTAGGCCTTCCTTAGAATTCGACACTAGTAGATAGTTTTTTTGTTGCTATTGAAATTGAGGATTTTTGTGTTTCAAAAGTTATTTATCACAAGGAAGTGCCAAACCATCAAATAAAATACAAACTTAATGACTTTAGGCGCCCGACGTCACGTGGTGATTTTAAAATAAATAACATATCATGTTATTAATACAAGGGTACTTGACAGACAGTCACATTCCCCCCTCTGAAAATCAGACGCGTGACGCAGTTCAGCGGATGAGCTTTCACATTAGGATAAACTTATGCGTTTTCATGACGTTACAAAACTATATACGAGTACACCCATTTGTATTGTCGATATAAACTGGTTACTATAAATTCTCTAGCTGGAACGCGAATCTAATAAGATGCATTGTTTGCCATAAATGTGTGTAATTTTGCATAAGCATCTTCGATCATAAATGTAATTAATAATTATATTCGAACTGGTCCTCCAGTAAAATACTCAGTTGTATTTTAATTGTAATTTAAACCGCGCTTTTATTTATTTCAAAAGACCTGTGCATGCTAATAATGTTGATTTACATACCAGAGTCTCTTTCAAGAGTATTTGTGAGTGACACTACCTCTACGGTGTTCTCTCGTTCTTATTTCAGCTTATCATAGCTGCTGCTGGACAGAGGCCTTTCCTCTAAGCTGAGCGAACTCAACCCGCTGCTCGCTGTTGTATCCGGTGGCTGAAATAGTCCGCACATAGACATATTAGATTTAATTACAATTAATCGCCCCCCTCCGATTCTAAGAGGAAAGAGCAGTTCCAAGATTCCAACTAGCATTGAGAAGTCACATTAGAAAACTAATGTCATGTAATCGGAATAATTATCTCCTACACGTTTTTATAATTATCTTTAATCCCGATTAGTCTCCCCCCTCCGATTATTAAAGGGATGATCGGTCTTGCGATTCTACTAATGTGAGGAAATTATATCAGAAAGTGTTCGTGTTCTGTAACGTATACTTTTTATCATGTGCACATTTTTCTCGCAACAATACGTCGCTCCACACCACGGGTAATTTCTCCTTCATGGGTGCACTTATACTCATCCAAATCCATATACCCAAACACCCAAATGCAGAACAATTGCCTGCAGTTAATTACAAATATGAATTCCATGCAGGAAGGGAATCGAACCCGTTACATTTAGCACGGAAATCAATTGGTCAGCCAATGCGCCAGTCGCGTCATTAACATAAACAAATCTTACTTTCCGCTCCGCCACTCAAAGATCAATTCGTGTTGATTCATTATAGAATTAAGTTAGAAAATACAGGCATCGTAGATTGGGCAAACAATTACTGGCTCTCTATGATTTGTAACAAAATAAATCCGATTACTGAAAATCGGTTGTTGCCATTTCCCCACACTAGGAATTTCTCCTGCATTGTAGGCGCGATCTCAAACCACAGAAACCCACATACACAAACACTCAGAGCCGGAACTTACAAATCGTACAAATAGTTGTTCCGTGCGGGGATCGAACCCGTGACACGCCGCGCAACTGTCGTCTACTTAGCCACTGCGCCAATCGTTTCGACAACATGCTCACATCAACTTTCCCTTGTAGGTTCCTTTGTCTGCCGGCACTGAATAGGCATTGTCTAAAAATTAAAAACAATACTACGCGTACCTTTACTGCGATGACGAGGTCTAGTCCCGTAACATCGTGTAACTGTGAAGTATAGTAAAAGTGAAACTTAGCTTCGTAAAAGGAGTCACGCTGACGTCGACACGGCTGCCCTTAAGGTCCGCAGATGTCGGCTGCATTTGACCCGCGCTTACGCATAACCCAAACGTTAAGACAAACCGAAGTGACAGCCTCAGCGGAATCTCAAGCAACCTGGAATTTGAAATTAGGCCACACGAGTATCTATTCATCTATAAATTATTTATGCTGCAGTCTGAAAAGTTCATCTCATACGGTAATACTTAATGATAGTTAAATCAATTGTAGTCTTAAAATCTGCATCTTACTGTATGCACAGTTACAATTTCAAAATTCAGCCCGAGAAGGGCGCATCACAATCATATCGTGACACATACACACAAATACACGTGTAATTGCAAACACGTTTCATAATCAATTAGTGTACTGTCGGACATCAAAACGTCAACAGGGAATTGAACCCTTGTAGAAAGTAGCACAGCAACACTAACATTCATTTCATGTAGTTCAAAAATGCCTCCTGGCATATGGTTATGATAATCACTATTCCGTAGCTTTATTACTTAACCCTTTCTAACCAACAATTCTTGTGAGAACCTAGCCCACAAGCCGTGACACAGGAACTTTATCACTCATCAGCTTTTGTATAACCAGATCATTGACACAGTAGTGCAAGCACATCAACAACAAATAAATCAAGCAGGAATTTAACCCGCTGTAAACGGTTGAAGAACCCATCGTCAGACCATACCTAATCAACATTATATTATTTAGCTGCATATCTCACAACTGTTTCTCATATTTCTAAAATTACGTTGTATTGTTTCCATGACAACGTAAACTAACTCGTTCACTTTAAAATCGCACGGGACTTGAACCCGCTACCTGAGTGGTTAGTTAGAACATTTAATTACGGTGAACAAACATAAGTTAACATAACAACCACATTAAGCTCAAACCATCTCACAGTTTATTATAAAATTTTAACATTGTGGTGTGTTATTTCGTGTCGAAATCTAACACATTCATTGATAAATTACGCGGGAGTTGAACCCGACACCAATATTTGATTCATTCAATAAATGGTGATCAGAACTTATTGTAATCACTGTAATTTAAAGCCGTCTCTCGTTATCCCTAGGAAGATAAAATTACGTTGTCTAACAGTCGAACCCGTCACCACAGTTAGAATCAACCAATAATGGTTTTCAACATTTTATTTAATTAGGTAAATAAAACTTATTGTAGTGGCTGTAACTTATAGCCGTCTCTCGTGATCTCTTGAATCATATAATTACGTTGTGTTATTATTGTAGTAACCCATAAATTGTTCTTTCTCGTTGCACTGAAGTAGATCAGTACATTTAATGACGAGAATCCTGGTCACGGCACCACATGTGACTGTTCATAAATTACCCTAGGCTGATAAAATTTTCGTTTTTCTTAAATTACATAAATATAGTGGCAAATATGAGGATGGTGCCCCCGAAGGGGCAGCGATAGAGCCCCGCTCGCCGCTCTATTCGCCGTGGCCCCCGTCCAATGACATACTGGGGCCCCCGCCGGGACATGGAGGACTGAACTCTCAACAAAGAGGAGGGGACCAAAGTAAGTTAGTGCTGAGAGTTCTCAGTTATATAATATACATGAATAACATCAAGTCAGATAAAACAAACCAATAAGGATTATGAAGCTAGTAAGACAAGAGGACAGCAAAGATAATAATATAGAAATGTGATAGGGAAACGTTACGCTTGCGCTTGGAAGATTAGTTGATTACAGTTACGTTAACTTGTTTGACTCCAGTGTACTAAATGCCGCTCTGCAAACGCAAACGATTCCATGTACACAACATGGTATTGCTTTACAACGTTTACTCGGCGTACGTTTACTGTTAGTCCTACCAGCATTACCCTACGAAGGACTTTGCTCCGAACACTAACAGCGAACGTTTCCTAAGCACGTATTACATGTCCTTTCCAATCCTGAGGCAGTGAGTCGTGAATTCACTGCCATTGAGAAAGACAAGTTTTATATATCCATAGAAGTATACACGCGTTCAGATAATTCACCCTTACGGCTGCCTATCCCCTTTCTTTAATAATAATCAAATTACCCAAGCGTACCGTAGACTCGGCCTGTAACAGAGCATATTGCGATTGTATTGCTAGATGTCGAAGTGGATGTTATCGACACTTCATTCATTTCACATTTAAATCTGCCCCTTATCGACAGGCGTGTCTCGTTAAAATAATAGTGACGATTCAGATATAGGCCTACCAGTGGCCGTTTAACGAGACACAGCCGTTTAATCTAGCGTTCTTTGGAACGGAGCTATTCAACGATAACCCCGACTTAGTGTAATCTACCCCCACAGCTAGAAATGTACATCCATCAACCACCCGCAATGTCTCTGGGCTAGGCTGCAAGGAGACAGTAATCATCAACAGCATTTGGTTATTTTGCTAAACAAAAGCAATATTCGTTATAGTTGCTAATGCCTGTCACCGGCACATAATAGTTCGGTTGAAGGAATATTATTTGAATAATAATAATTAAATTATGAACATGGTTCTGCCTTTGATACGTGGTACATTCGTCCAGTAATAGTCAATATACGTCAAGAGTCATTGGCGTGTGAGTCATTGTACTGAGTGTATCGAAAGGCATTCCCCGTGCCCTTTAACCAACCGCCAATGACTAATTACTGTGAGGATTCGGAACAGGGACTTAGGACAAGTAATATATGAGATAATAATACAAAATATAATAACGTGAAGGCTCCGCTCCGCCATACTGAAATAAATGTTTATCAGCAGCCATTCTGCGTCTCCTTCAAACTGCTACTGTAAAGTTAATTATAATTAACACTTACCAAGTGCTTATTGAAGAGAATTAGTCTATAATCTACTTACAGACTCTGCTCAAATACCACCCGTAGGATCACCATCATCAGGTCGCCTTCTGGATTCGTCTTCCCTCGTTCCACCGACCACTAATACTCGATTTACTTTAACTACTAATCTTTGACTTAATCAACCAATACAAACAAATACAGTAATTCTGCACCCGGTCTCCCAGACGGACTCCACCCAACTCTCTATCCCGATCTTATCCTGGAGCACCCGTGTGCAACCCTCGAGGGTCAAGAACCAACTGTCCTGAGGAATCATCCACGTCGCCCAGCCTTTCTACCTGCTAAGCCCCCGAACGCACTTCAAAATTCTCACGGTTCATGGGGATGTTTTATTACTCTCTAGCCCGAATATCTCTTTGTTTTTGCACTCATTTGTTCTAAAAAGCTGCAATTGAGTGTTCGCCCGAGGCTCGTTTATTGCAACACGTGTAGGCCTTCCTTAGAATTCGACACTAGTAGATAGTTTTTTTGTTGCTATTGAAATTGAGGATTTTTGTGTTTCAAAAGTTATTTATCACAAGGAAGTGCCAAACCATCAAATAAAATACAAACTTAATGACTTTAGGCGCCCGACGTCACGTGGTGATTTTAAAATAAATAACATATCATGTTATTAATACAAGGGTACTTGACAGACAGTCACAATACTGTATCTAATGCGAGACTCCGCTTGCGCCTTACCAGTATCACGTCTGCTGGCGATGTGGCGGGGGGCGAGGAGCGGCATGCCTGCGCCGTTCGCTTGCCGCCTTCAGTCACAAACAGATAGTTTTGCAAGAGGCACGTCGCTTTGTATACAGGATGCGTGACGATATTGAATTTAAAATTGGGTTTTGCGAGTTAATTGACCAATACCCGAATATGTTTCACTTTTGACAATATGATATGGTAACATTCCAGTGAAATTTTATAAACTGTGCGAAAACTATCAGTATTAATATAGAGATTCCATTATCTTATGGAACCTGTGTTCTTCTGCTTCTCTCCACACTGGTTGTACCCAATACCTTCTTGGTCTTTGCTGTAAATTAATAATCTGTAGCAAATCCAATGCATCTTCATCTTCGTCTGAAGAGGAATACATGTTATCTCGGTAATATATCAACCTCTATAATGATTTATCTAGCCGTATCGTCTCCGCGTCTGTTTGCGCAGATATCGCGCCTATGCCGTACCTCATATCTGTACCTTACCTTCGCCGCGCCGTCTTCTGTTTGCGTTGCGCCCTAATTTGATGAATAAACCAGTCCTTCCCAAGATGACGTTTGACTCAATCTTACCACAAATGGTGTCAGGTGTGGGGCTTATTTTTATTATTTTTTATTTTTGCTTATTATATTATTATTTATTTGTTACCACAATAACAAATAAATAATTTAGTATTTACATTTCGACTTTATTTCTATAAAAAAAAACTTTCCAGAATCGTCTGACTGTAGGTACCAATCAAAATATACTCCTTCGTGCCAACTATGCTGCCTTAATGTACAATTCAAATACAATATCTCTCCAGCTTCAAACTCATAGAAATAATAGTCGAACTTATACTAGTAGTCGTAAATGCTATAGAATCGCATCACTGTAGCATTTAATGGAAATAGTTCGAGTGCAAAAAAATCTGAAAGCAAAGTTCATTTCAACACGCCGCGTTACCTCAATATTTTCAAAAATTGGTTTCTTAGTCCAGTAATGCAATGAAAATCTTATGTACAAAGGCAAACTTAATGCCCAAGGCATTAAGTCCGCCTTTGTACTGTCTTGTTACATGTGCATAACCACTTAAGGCTGCCTGTCCATTGATGCGTAGTGAGCTGGCGGAGCGGAGAAACGAGGAAATATTAACCAATAGGATTGCACTAAATCTTCACTCTTCTCCAGTGGTGCAATCCTATTGGTTATTATTTCCTCGTTTCTCCGCTCCGCCAGCTCGCTCCGCATCAATAGACAGGCAGCCGGCGATTCTCGCTGCACCTGTCCGCGCATGAAATGTCTCTTTCATATACACCGTGACTTTTTAGTCGTCTTACAAAAGTCGTCCACTTAATGTATCCGACCTAAAATACCTCTAGGCGAGTTTATTTTTTTTTAAATCGTTAATAATAATTTTTATTTTTAATAAATAGGTACATTAGAAATATGAAACACCCTGTTAAAATGTTTACGTAACAATCTGTAGAGTATACCTACCCAGCACAATAGTCGGGTAGATTATTCCATTTCCATTTTCTATGATACAAGGGCGTTTTTAACTACGCCTTGTGTCATAATAGCCAATTAAAGTTTTATTATTAATTTTTTCAAAACTCTTAAATACATATTTTTTTATTATAAACGTGTTCTAGTCATTGGATACATGAACTGGGCTGCTTTTGTAAGACGACTAAAAAGTCACGGTGTATTTTACGACCGCGCGAGACCCTTTTAGCAAAAACTATTACTACTGAAAAACTGCTATAGCTACATAAGAATAAAAATTACTCACGGAAAGCTCAAAGAATTCAGGACTTAGTTTCATTAAAAGTAAATTACCATTTATTTAACATAAACAACCAATTAGAATAAATTATTAGGTATTAAAACATTATACAATCATCAAACGATGATCGCGTAGTGATTATAATTATAACATTTACCGCTAAATTATTCTATGTAACTGTTTTGAAATTGTCGTAGTAATGCATATTTCATAAAGAAAATATCTTTATCTTTGATTAAAATTTTTTTCGGCGGTAGGTGTAGAAAAATTAAGTCGCGTTTTTTATGTCGTTTATTTTAATAATTAGTTAAAAATATAATAAAGTATTTATTTTAAGTTTCTAGTGTTGAGGGAGGTACATAAACTTACCAAGATACTCCATACATGTTGGTGAATCTATATATGTTGCATAGCACTTAAAACTACACCACCTATCAGCCATCCCTAATACTTTCACCTTTCAACACAATTTCATTGAGTTGGACAAAAACATGTCTCAGTTGGATGACATTCAGTCGGCCCAGAAGAACCTTGAGGAGTGTTTCTTGAGCAAGATGAATGATCTTGAGGCGCAGCTCCAGTGTGCAGGTCCTGCTAAGGACACCGTGGCGAAGGTCCGTGAAGAACTCCGAACAATTAAGGAGCTTATGTTCGGGATGCTGGGACTTCTACGTAAGCAGATCACCGAGTGCTCCAGAGCAATTGACGGAATTGAGGCACGTTCCCGTAAGAAGGCTCTCATTTTCACTGGGTTTGCAGAGGCCAAGGAAGAGGATTGTCAGTCTCTAGTGCTGGGGATTATCAATAGTAAGCTGGGCCTGTCAAATATTACTGCTTCATCCATCAAAGTGTGCCACAGACTTGGAGCCGCCAGCCGGGAGCCCACTCGCAGTCGGCCAATATTGGTAAGGTTCTCTAGTGTTGACCTTAGATCTGCTGTATGGAAGGCGAAAGCTGCACTGAAGGGATCCACGGTCACGGTCAAGGAGTTTCTGACCAGGGTTAGGCAGGCGGTGTTCAGCAAGGCGCGCTTGCATTTTGGTATGAAGGCTTGCTGGTCACAGGATGGGGTTATTATCATCAGAACCCCCGATGGAACTCGGCATAAGGTTACTGCTATGGAGGAGCTTAATGAAAAGAGGGTTGACCAGTGCCTCCTGAGAGCGTCAACTGAGACCCTATCCGGTGAGCAATTTTCATTTTGTTTAAGACTCTGGTCCTTGTGTTCTCTATGTTGGCTTTCGCTGGTTAAGCGTTGGCTGTTTTATCGCTGGTTAAGCGAGTTATGTTGACTATAGCTGGTTAAGCGTTAGTAGTGTAATCGCTGGTTAAGCGGATTACTTGGGCTTTCGCTGGTTAAGCGTTAGCTGTTTAATCGCTGGTTAAGCGAGTTGTGTTGACTATCGCTGGTTAAGCGGATTACTTGGGCAACACTAGCCCCACCAACAAACAGAGGTTTGTTGGTGGGGCTAGTGTTAGCCACAGGCCACGAATTTGATTACTACTGTTTTGATTATAAGATTGCTGCATTGTGATGATACAATTGCAAAGGTACTTGATTCCTCTGGGATTTTCGGTCAGTCTAAATTGTGATGTCTTTTGTGTTTGACTTTGAGTATTACATGTGATATTTTCTTTATGGAATTTATAATCTGTAACGTTAAAGGAAAAATAAGGTAACATGTTGAACAAACCTACTATACTCATTCAAGTAATAGGAAACTCATCAAAATATTGCAGTGCTCATACTCTGACCTCCATCCGGTCTTCATCAACACACATTATAACCTCCATCGGGTCATAAGCATGAAATCAAACGACCTCCATCCGGTCTTCAACACAACACCATCAAGATAATCATTTAGAGCCTTTATCAAAATAATTCGTATGGGTGTTGTTCGACATGTCAGCTTTGAGAGTAAGAGTTTGTTGTGACTTTCATTAGACCCTGTAATTATTTTGATGAGAATACCTTTTTCCATTTGGGTCAGGAATGGCCGAACGGTTAGAATGGTTACTGTTCGAGAATTTTCTCTCATTCCAGATGTCACACACGAGGACGTGTGAATTGTCAGAATGGCCGTGTCGCAGAATCAACACAGAAGCACAATAATTCAGAATAACGCCATCTATTGTCATTGCCGAGGAATCAAAATAGAAGCACAATTTGGAATCTCTATGGATTATTGTTAATTTAGAATAACGCCATCTGTCACTCATTGGAGGAACTATGAAGTTAGATTTGACAGATAACGTTTAGGAATGCCAAGTTATCACACTTGGGGATGCTTAGCGTGGAGTAATGGCAACACCGAGCGAATAGTCTAGTCGAATATCGATTCGGAAGTTTAATCAGGTATTCGACGTTGACAGGTACTGACGTTGACAGATATGTTGGCAAACCTGTGTGGGGTAGGCTACTTGGACGGATAGTTGAGTGAAGTGAACACTTTGAATCGGTCCGTCAAGCTGTGTAGACATCTTGGTCACGCCATGTCGTCCACGATAAACTTCCCGCGTTCCTAAGTTTTTAATCGAGCGATATCTCGGACATCCTTGATTATTTTGTATTCAGTGTGTGTTAGCAAGTAATTAAAAGTGTTAACGAAGGTTTTGTGAGTGTTATTTCCGATATCGCGCCCCTTCTGATATCGATTCTTCGACAAATATAATTTAACTATAAAAATTAATTTAATTATGGCGCTAGAGCCCAAGTCACAAGACATTAATAACTGTGAAAGTATCATAAATGCCCATTTCAAAGAGTAGATCTCTATGGAGAAGAACGGGTAAGAAACTTCAAGGACACTCTTTTTAAATCGCCAAAATTATTACAGAAACAAATCGTTCGGAGTAGGTACACAATCATAAAATAAACAATATATAAAGTCCTGCTGGAAACTTCCATACATTTTATTTTTAGTTTTCCTGTATGTAGTTTCCTGTACCTTTCAGACATATTGCGTTATTAACCAACCAGTAGTATGTGAATAATATCATGTTTTTAGTGACTATGTTTATTAAAATAGTTGTTATTTTGTGTTCCTTTACTCTGTGTTCATGTGATGATAGTAAAGATTGGAAAGATTTAGAATATTTAGATTTACCTGAAGGTAAGCCCTTGTTAACACCATTATACAATGTGTCCGGTGTCGGCCTGTACAAACTTAGAGGGAAGGTAGCTTAGGTACTCAATTCTGTCAATAAAATTTTAGCACATGTGCGGTCGAAACCCAACCCCTACTGAATGGTAGTCATTTTTATTTTTTGATCCCTTCTCATGAAACCCGCAAAATAAAATGACTGCAACTTTAGGATTTGGGTCGTTCCGGGGTTTCGTGCAAAATGCAGTTCTAGACAAATTTACCCATGAATTAATTAGAAAAAGTGAACAAATTTTTGTTAGAGGATAAAGACATAAAAACTTTAAAAGTTGCATTGCTAATATTGCATAATTTTTTATTAAATAAAACAATAAAAATGAAAAACTGTCTGTAAAATCATTCCTCTCAGTTTCCAGATAGGGACTTCGTTTGATCTTTCGACGTTTATTTTTCTACATTCGTAACTCGACTTTCGGCTTTAGCTAATACGCAATATTAAAGCTAAAGGCCTGAACCACAATTTATGTATATTAATTTTCAATTTATTGCAATCTAAATACGTAAAAAGCTCGTATTTAAAAATGTCACAAAAAAACTTCATTAACATCCATACACAGAAGCTTCTTAATTTAAGCGAATACGAGACGGTTTCCGATATGATTCCCATCTTAAAGTGTTTATCAGTATCAGTCAGTCGACCATGGTAACAGAGACGAGTGAACGTGCGCCTAGGGTTAATAAAATTATGAACGTTCTTCGAACTGTTACCAGTGTTTCGTCCATACATAAGCTCATCACCTTCCTTCGATTTCACAAGGTAATTTAAAAAGTAATTTATTATGAATAAGTAATATGCATATCTCTAAAAGCCATATTGGTCCTGTTTTAGAATCAATTTTTAAATGTATTCTGAACGAAGTCATCAATAAAAATTGTGATTTTTTTCATTCATTTCCTCTACATTACCATCCGTTCCATCCGTTTTTTTGCGAGACGGTAATAAACAGTTTTGGAAGGAAATTAAGACTTCTTATTTTTATTTGAAAATAATTGTGTTTCAGTATCCAGGGACACTACCTTTAAAAATTAAAAATAAAACTAAAATATTTACAAAAATAACTAAATTAAAACTAAAATTAAAAATTTACATGGTTTCAAAAAATTCATCCACATCGCTGTCAATGGGGAAAGTACCCAGAACGCTGGCAGCATTGCCACTTTGAATGGCAATGCTTTGTGGGCGAGTGGGAGTCGGGTCTATGGCTTCAGGCACTACCGTCACCCAACATAGGTACCATGCTGGGTGACGAAACCTTCCGGATCGCTACATGCCTGCGTCTGGGCGCTCCTTGCGGGGCTCCACATCGTTGTCAGTGTGGCGAAGGCGTCGACTGCCTCGGGCACCATGGCCTTTCCTGCAGCAAGAGTGCAGGTCGGCTAGCACGGCACGCTAGTATAAATGACATTATCCGTCGTGCTCTTTTCACCGCCGGGGTGCCAGCCGTTTTAGAACCCAGTGGCTTGGCACGCGACGATGGGAAGAGACCAGATGGGATGACTATAATGCCTTGGAAGTTGGGTAGACCTTTGGTGTGGGATGCAACATGTGTCGACACCCTTGCGCCATCCCATCTTCCTGGTACTACATGCTGTGCTGGTGCGGCTGCTGCAAGTGCCGAAAACCTCAAACGGCGCAAATACAATGGCTTGACTTCTAGCTATGTGTTTGAGCCGTTTGGGGTTGAAACACTAGGGCCATGGGGTCCGAGTGCCCACCGAGTCTTCAAAGACATCGCCAAGCGTATAGTCGACGCCTCTCGTGACCAGAGGGCTGGCCTATTTCTCGTATCCAGGGATGTAAGGGGGACCAAACCCGCTCCAAGCTATAGCAGGGTCTGAACACTTTCAGTCAATACTTACATAAAAACCGATGAAACCCACAAACTACGTTGACCAGGAGCTCCATCATCTCACCCCATCAATCCCTATATATGGATTGTAATGACAATCCATACAGTCTCATCACCATCCACCATCTCAAAAAGTAAATGATATAAAAAGTGCCTTCCACTTTTGACGAAAGAGTGGACGATGTTAACGCGAAATAAATATTTTTTTTTTTTGATTCCGCGGGTTTGTGCTATTTGCACGAAACGACGGAATCACCCATTTAAATAACAACGATCGCAGACAATGTAAATACACTTCAGCAGCTCTTTCTTGGTGCAGGCTGGCTCAAAATAAACATTTTGCTGCATTCAACCCCAAGATTAATTCGACGCTCCCAAGCAATAACCCGGCAATCGAAAAATCAAAATTTTACAGGAGAAAAGATTTACTGATTTTGTCAAATATCTTTTCAACAAGTGGGACTATTGAAGTCATTGATGTACTAAATGAAAGCTATTTTTTTGCGAAGTCTATCTTCGCCATTATTATGAAAAACCTTTTATTCAAAACCTAGTAATTTATGAAAATAAATAAAACCTAAAATTTTATGCATAAAATATTACAGTAGTACTACTTACGGGGTTATTGCAGTAAACTTATCAAATAAAATATTTCATAACATTGCATTATGGGCTTCTACGGCGTTATTTTACATTTTAGGGCTGATACATAACTTGTTTTTACGGAGTTATTGTGGTAATATCAAATAATTTTTAAAAGGTATTAATAAATAACATTGTTAGTGCATATTACGGCACAAGTATTTTAAAATTATTTCAACAAAAACCCCATGAACACGTTTACCAAAAACTTCATGAAAATGATATTATTGCCAATAACCCGGTAATCGCAACTTACAAAAATAAAAAATAAACAGTTTTTTTCGTACAAACCTATTACAGGTTTTTTGCCGAAATATTATTGTGTCTAAATTCCCAACAATAAACATGTGTGTCATGATTTCTTTGCAAATATCATTAAGAAAAATCTGGAAAAAAATGCTTAGGTGTATTCCAGTCCATAGATGCCGAATTTGACATAACAGCATAAAGCCCATAATAGTACATTACCGAGTTCTTGGTTGGGGGCATCGAATTGTGCATGTGCAAGCCTATGTTCTAACAATGCTATCTCCTAAACCAAGTATCATAGAAACGAGTTTTTGGTATGATTATTTAGGTAAACTCAACATCTATTTATATTATTATTAGACGAGTATAAAAGGAAGCTCTCAGGGGCGAATTTTGTGAAAATCTTGGTTAATTGAAAAAAGAGGTAATTTCATCGAAAAATTGTTTTACCCTTAATTTGAAAATGATGAAGCATTTATTGATAGTATTTGGGTTATTTAAGCTATTCTTTATTATATTCAGCTGCTAAAAGTTTATTAATTACCCCAGTTGGGACTTAAAACCCAATTCCATCAAAATACTGAAATGGTAATCATTCAATGGGGGCTGGTTTCCGACCCCACAGGTGGTACAATTTTAGTGACAGAATTGAACAAGCTACCTCCCCTTTAAGTTTGTACAGACCGAAACCGGACACATTGTGTATTAAATATTAATTTATCCTCGTAAGGCCCAATGTATGTACAATAGATTGAACAAAATAACATACAGCATTCCGGCCGAGACCTAAAAATAATAATAATAATAATATTCCATTACTTTTGAGGTTATATCTGCAATTTCATAAATAATAATTGTTTACTCTAAACATACTTATATTATATTTCTAAATACATAAATATTATAGATAAAGGAGATGTTTTTTTTTCCCTACAATAATGGCCCAACCGTGTACCTCAAGGACAAAAGTACGAAATTATAGGAAAAAAATCGCAGATTTTGAATAAAAAAAATATGTTGAATTTATTCGCGCATTTGTACCACCAGATATCGTCAATCAAAGATGTTAAAACTTGCAACCCAAGAATTTCAATCTGGCAATGTCATGATTTACGTCTCCGATGATGCGTTTCGTTACTTCATTTTATAAACGTGTGAAAATCCAAAAATGTACTAATAGAATTATTTATTTATGTATTACAGGTAAGTTTTATTTCTAGTACACATTTTTTGTGAATAATCATGGGAACAAGAATTAAAAAATACATTTATTTCACATTTCGTATTATTTTTTGCGTTTGGTTATCTACCGGCCAAAAGCCAGGCCAACTGTCCGCACGGTAGGGTCTAAGTTTTTAAGACCCTGCCGTAAAGATAGACCTCAGAAATTGACCGAGCAAACTTTAAACCTCATGGCTGAACGACGCTTGCTACAGCTGCAGTCTTCCGATGACGCGAAGTCATATAGGCAGCTCAATAGACGTATATCTAAGTTCTTGCGACACGATCTGCGTCTCTTTAATACGAATCGTGTTAAAGAGACCATACAGCGAAACCAAGACTCCAAAGTGTTCGCAAAGGACAAGTCTATTGGGCAAAGCCAGATGACAAAGCTGAAACGGGAGGATGGCAGCATAGCGTCGACCAAAGCAGAGGTTTTAGGCGAGATCGAGAGGTTCTATGGACAGTTATACACTTCGGTCGCAAAGCCCGTTGACAGCTTGGTAGGAGATCCAAGAGCCAAGCTATCCCGACATTATACCGAAGATATCCCGGACATCAGTCTGTACGAGATTAGGATGGCCCTGAAGCAGCTTAAGAACAACAAGGCGCCGGGCGAGGACGGAATCACTTCAGAGCTTCTGAGAGCGGGTGGAACACCGGTACTTAAAGTCCTCCAGAAACTCTTTAATTCCGTCCTGTCCGAGGGCAAAACGCCTCAAACGTGGAGCAGGGTTGAGGTGGTGTTGTTCTTCAAAAAAGGTGATAACAGCCTATTGAAGAACTACAGACCCATCACGCTTCTGAATCATGTTTATAAGCTGTTTTCAAGGGTTATCACGAACCGTCTCGAACACAGACTTGATGACTTCCAGCCTCCCGAACAAGCCGGTTTCCGAAGAGGCTATAGTACCATAGACCACATCCATACGCTGCGGCAAGTTATACAGAAGACCGAAGACTATAACTTGCCATTATGCTTAGCGTTTGTGGACTATGAGAAAGCCTTCGATTCGGTGGAAACATGGGCGGTACTTGAGTCACTCCAGCGATGCCGTATTGACTATCGGTACATCGAGGTGTTGAAGTTTTTGTATAATAACGCCACCATGTCGGTCCGAGTACAGGAGCAGAGCACGAAGGCGATTCCATTGAGAAGTGGCGTAAGACATGGGGACGTTATCTCCCCGAAACTGTTTACTGCCGCAATGGAAGACGCCTTCAAACTCCTGGAATGGCAAGGACTTGGCATCAACATCAACGGCGAATACATCACTCACCTTCGGTTTGCCGACGACATCGTAGTCATGGCAAAGTCGATGGAGGAACTCAGCATGATGCTCGATGGCCTCGACCGAGTTTCACAACGGGTGGGCTTGAAAATGAACATGGACAAGACGAAAATTATGTCAAATTCCAATGTTGTGCCCACCCCAGTCTCTGTTGGAAACTCGATACTCGAAGTTGTTGACTCATATATCTATTTAGGACAAGTAGTCCAATTAGGTAGGTCCAACTTCGAGAAAGAGGTCAACCGCCGAATCCAACTCGGTTGGGCAGCGTTCGGGAAGCTACGCAATATCTTTTCGTCCGACATACCTCAGTGCCTCAAGACGAAAGTCTTCAACCAATGTGTGTTACCAGTGATGACATACGGCACCGAAACGTGGTCTTTCACTATCGGCCTCATCTCAAAGCTCAAAGTCGCTCAACGAGCTATGGAGAGGGCTATGCTCGGTGTTTCTCTACGTGATCGAATCCGAAATGAGGAGATCCGTAGACGAACTAAAGTCACCGATATAGCCCACCGGATTAGCAAGCTGAAGTGGCAATGGGCAGGCCATATTGCTCACAGAGCAGATGGCCGATGGGGTCGAAAAGTGCTAGAGTGGAGACCGCGGACCAGCAAGCGCAGCGTAGGACGTCCACCAACGAGGTGGACAGACGACCTTATAAAGGTCGCCGGAAGACGCTGGATGCAGGTCGCTTCCAACCGGTATATGTGGAGATCTAAAGGGGAGGCCTATGTTCAGCAGTGGACGTCCTATGGCTGAGATGATGATGATGATGATGAAAAGCCAGGGCTCCCGACCTAGGCCGATAGTTTTCTTTTTCTATTGTTGTTGATATCCATTTGTCATATTACTGTCAAATAGTGAAACACCGATGTCATATTTTGACGTGATTTTTACAGATAAAACAGATTGACAGCCGTAAATGCTGTCATAAACGTTTCTTTGAACGCAGTTACGTTGCGAGGTAGTGTTTTATCACATACTTTTATTTCTTTTTCTATCTAGTATTGAAGGATAGTAATTTGTACCTCGGTACATATTTGGGCCGAAAAAAACAACTCCTTTTACACCCAGTCACAGAACAAATGATCGTGCTCATCACACAAACATTTGTCCTGGGTGGGAATCGAACCCACGACCTCCGGACGAGTCAGGGTCACTAACCACTAGACCAACAGGCATGTCCTATCTTCTCCTAATCGCCCAATGTACATTACAGTGTACATTTTGTTTAAATGCACGTTTCATTTTTTTGCACCAACCGTCATTTGGTGGGAATGCAAGTATTGGTCAATATCCTAGGATGTATTTTGACAGCTGACACTTGCAATAAATTCTAAAGGAATCTGTCAAAATCGTTTTTTTTTTTTGCTTATACGCCTACGATTCAGGAAACTAATGTAATAATTATTAACCGACTTCCAAAAGGAGGAGGTTCTCAATTCGGATGTTTATATATAATATATTTTTGATGTTTGTTCGGGCATAACTCAGTCGTTTACCAACCGATTTGAAAAAATGTTTTTTTTTTTTGGAAATTGTATGAAATTTTCTCGTAATTGGACTAGCACTTTTTGAAAAATCAACAAAAACCTAAAAAGTTTTCAACATTGTCTACACCGATTACTCCGAGGTTTCTGGTCCGATTTCGATGATTCTTTTTTTTTTCGATACAGTATAATTATATGTCATTTGGTCCTATAAAATTTTCATTTAGTTTGGTGCAGTAGTTTTCATTTTTAGCTCATTGTGTAAGAGTACATGGGCGATGTTATTACCGGTGCTACGGATTACAATATTTTAGTGTACATGTAAGAAAATTATGTACCTATTTGACAAAAATTTGGGTTGAATATTGAAACTAAAAGAGGATAAAATAAAAAAACTTTTTCAAAAAAAATGTAACCGATTTTCCACAAAAAAGTTCAAAATAACCTACAAAAAACTTTCTTTCGAAAGTCGGTGACAAAAGTCAATGAAATAAAAAAGAAAGTCACCGACTTTCGAAAGAAAAGTTTTTTTGTAGGTTATTTTTAGTAACAGAATTGAACAAGCTACCTCCCCTTTAAGTTCGTACAGACCGAAACCGGACACATTGTGTAACTATTAAATATTATCAGAATAACGACCCAAACCTTCAAAATCTGTTCTGTTCATAGAATAAGTCACACGGAAGTTATGACAGTACAGAAAAAATGGTGAACTGAATGCTTTTTTTTATCGTGGTAAAATCATCAAATGAGTCCTCCCACCAGGGCGGGAGGGACTGTCAGACTTGTACTGACTAAAATCCACGGTGTCCTTCAATAGCCCTTTATGTTCCGGGGTCACGGTAATGAGATAAGTCCCGCGACCCCGGCAGGCTTCAGCCCTCTAGAGAGGGGGCCCCGTCATTATGCTGACGCTCTTTGAGGCGCGCTTGGACCACAACGCGCCGTCGACCCGGGCATGGTCAATGGTCGGGCAGCGAGTTGCCCTTTACCCGCATGCCCGCGCCTACGGTGGCCGGAGATCGTCTTGCGACATTGTCCTCTCTCTCACGCGGCCCGCCTCCTCCTTCACGAGCATGACCGCTTCGCAGAAGGAGGCGACCGCTTCCCACTCCGTCTCGCCGCAGAATGGCCGCGACCAATGCCGGGCGCGAGAGGTCTCCGCCTATCGCCGCCGTGAGGACACGTCGGTGCTCTGCCCAAGCGGGGCAGTCTTGCACCGTATGCTCTACTGTGTCCTCCGGGCGATCTTCGCAGTGGTGACACCCAGGCGTTTCCTCCTTTCTCCTCAGACACAGGTACCTCCCGAAACTTCCGTGTCCGGTGAGGACCTGCGTCATGCGGTAGGTCAGGACGCCGTGACTCCTATCCAGCCACTCCTTAAAGAGGGGTCTTACCGCCACGATTGCGGCGTGCCCGGCCGTCGGTTGCGACAGTCGTCCCCTCCATACTGCCCTGAGATCGCGCCGGAGCTCTTCCCGCCGCGCCTCGACTTCTCGAGGCAGCGGGGATACACCCCGGCGCTGCGCCTCCACGCGCCACTCATAGACGCGCTGGAGCGCAGTCGCCTCCAGATCCCAGGGCAGTAATCCGGCAAGCAGGTTGGCCGATTCACGGGCGATCGTGCGGTATCCCCGGATCATCCGGATAGCCATGATCCTCTGGCATGCGACCAACTTTAGTGGTCGCGTCCGGATGCTCAGGGCCCACACTGGGGCCCCGTAGAGGGCCATGGACCGCACGACACCGGCGTACAGCCTACGGCAGGAGGCGTTTGGCCCGCTGAGATTAGGCAGGAGTCGCCTGAGGGCGGCTGCTGCCCGGTTCAGCTTTGGGGCCAAACTCAGGAAATGCTACCTGAAGTTCTACCGGCTGTCGAGGACGAGTCCCAGGTACTTCATCGTCCTCCCGACGCCGATGTGAACCCCCCCCACCGTTATGTGGGACTCAGACCGCGGCGCGTTAACGCGGCCATGAAAACACATGGCCTCCGTTTTGTGCAGCGCCACTTCGAGTCCCAGCTGCCGGATCCTATCGACGGCTGTCGCAACCGCTTGCGTCGCCAGGTCGGCCGCCCCCTGGTGCGACTCTCCCTCCGCCAGGACGAGCGTGTCGTCAGCGTAACATATTACGCTGACGCCGTCAGGGAGGTCGCCGCGCAGCACCCAATCGTATCCGATTTTCCACAGGGGCCCCAAGACCGAACCCTGTGGAACACCGCACGATATCTCTCGCCGGTTCCACTCTCCCCGGTGACCGGGGTAGATGACGGCTCTGTCCGTCAGGTAGTCCTCGATTATGCGACGGAGGTAGGTCGGCACCCGGTGATACCGGAGTGCCTCCCTGGTGCAACTCCAGGGCAGGGTGTCAAAGGCGTTGGTGATGTTCAAAGACACCGCCAAGACGACCCTGCCCCGGGCTACTGCATCCCCCGTCGTGAGGGCTCTCACGCGCATAGTGGCGTCCACCGTCGAGCGCCCCCTGCGGAAACCAAACTGGGTCTCAGCAAGGTTCGGGCCCACCCGATTTAGGTGCCCGACGAGGCGGTCTGCAATGACTCTCTCGAAGAGCTTGCCCATCTCGTCGAGCAGCACGATGGGCCGGAATGCGGACGGAGGGTCCGCAGGGCGCCCGTGCTTCTGGATGAGGACCAGTTTCCCCGTCTTCCAACGAAGCGGGAACCGGCCCCTCTCCAATCATGCGCTTAAGAGCTCCCCCAGTCGAGGCCCGAGAGTCCCTGAGGCCAGGACCCAGGCTTTTCCTGGCAGGCCGTCGGGTCCTGGGGCGGTATTTTTGGCTTTGAGCCGTTGTACCACCACTCTCAGGTCTACCTCGGTCACCTCCGGAGCGTCGTAGACGTCGTCGTCGCTGTGGTCCGCGTTTGCGTCAGCTTCATCCTCAGATTCCGTCGGAGACGGAGCCATGGGCGGGGGAGTGTGCTCCCCTCGCGATGGGAACAGGGCGTCCACGTCCTCCACGAACTGAGGCTGGAGACTCTGCGTCAACGGGGGAGCCCAGGGGCGGAGCTTTTCTCGCACCCACTTGTAGGGGCGGCCCCATGGGTCCCCGTCCAGAGTCCCCAGCATCTCCTCGCGGGCCAGTTCCTTGGCCCGCCATATCTCGTCGCGGAGGTCGGCCTTCGCTGCCCTGTAGCCCTCGTACAGCTCCGCCTCTACAGTCGCCGCATCCGGAGGTCGGGTCGAGTGGACGAGCGCGGGGAGGGAACCGAGGGCGACGACGACATCTCCCAGCTCCGTTAGGAAGTCTTGGAACTCGGCGAGAGACCGACTCGGGGAGAAGTAAACGCCTACAACGGCGATCTCCCCGAACCGTGCTGCGACGATCCCGCGCCCTCGCTTGACGCGATCGAGGGGCCGGGTACCGGCGGCGGCCGACGAAATTAGGGTCACCGAGCCGTCCAGGTCCGCCACCCAGTCATTCCTGGGCAGGACAAAATACGGCTCGGCGACCACGGCGACGTTGATCATCCACTGAGCCATGCTCTGGAGCAAGAGATCCTGAGCAGCGGCGCAGTGATTGATGTTCGCCTGGAGGAAGCGCAATGGAGACATTAATCTGATTCCATTGCAGCCTCCTCCAGGACCCTCTCCGAGGGTTGAGCCACGGCGGCGGCGGCAGCGGCGGCAGGGGCGGCAGCGGCGGCGGGAGTGGCAGTGACGGCGGCGGCAGAGGGCCTACCTCTGCTCCTGGTTTTGGTGGGTGGGGCGCAGGACTTGCCCCCAACACGGTGATCGGCCGGCTAGCCAGCCGCCGCACATGCGAAGCAGTGAGGCGGGGCAGAGCACGAGCCGGCCTTGTGACCGGGCTGACCGCAGCGGAAACACTTGTCGCTGCGGTCAACCTCCGAAGTGCAGTTACATGCCGCGTGGTTGCCCACTTGGCATCGGTAGCACCTCAGAGAACCCATCCAACCAAGAGCCTTCGGCCCCCCTCCAGTTTTTTGGCCGCCGGCACGGGGCAGCTGACCGTAATGGTCTGTAGCCCCGCGAAATCAGGACGCAGGACGCCCACCCTCACCTGATCGGGAGGGCACCCCCCAGTCCTGGCAACGGCGGCCACCACGTCCTCGACCGTCACGGAGTCATCCAGATCCAATATGCGCACGTCTGCGCGCTTGGTGGGTCTGGATACTCAAATGAATGCTTGATTATGTTTGATATTTTATGTTAATTTATAGATGACTTTCTATTCTATTTTTCAAGTTTATATTTCGAAAAAAAAAATAGTTCATGTTGGTTTTCTCACTTTTATGTTAAAATTAAAATATTACCTACTAATGTTAAAACAAGTTCGTAAAAAATATATATAAACATAACTTTACGTTAAAATTTTGATATTTCTCATAAATTTAACTAAAAACACATTTTAATCAATTTATTTCATTACAATTAAATATCACTTAAAGCCCAATGTGCATTTAAATGAACACAATCAAATTAAATGAATCAAATATTCCTCTCTCACTTACAGTATCCAGAAAAATATTAAAAAAAAACCTTGGTTATGTTTCTCCTAAAAAAAAACTAGTTGAATATGCTTGGGCCGGAACCATGGTAGGTGATATTGTTCATTGTATTGTACACACGGCTACACATCAAGCTATAAAAAACCAGTTTCTCGTGTTCTCGTTTTGTATGATCCTTCCGCTCAAACAACGGTCAGCTTATACTGGTTTTATAATTATAGCCGTGTGTACATTGGGCGTTTAGCTCATCTTGGGAATTTTAGCTTGGGCCTTACGAGGTTATGTAAGGAAGTAAGTATACATACATGTACTGGGTGAATTTTGCTACTGGGCGTGTATGACCAAATCTGAAAGAGGAATAGCGAAAATGCTAAAAGACACATGCTGTATTATAAAATCATTCGATATTGTCGCTAATAAGTATAAAATTCTGAAGCGTAATAATATACGGAAAACTACAGGAAAGTGCTAGAAATTGATAAAAAATATTGGCTATATAAGGCACGATTTTTTGGCGAGTAATGGGTGACTCGCCGTCTGACCATGGACCATGGTCGACGGCGAGTCGTATTCCACGCGGGCCTCAAAGAGCTGCCAGCAATCTAACGCTCCCTTAGGCCGCAAATTCGGAACGGCGCCGGCAGGGCGTGCAGCTGAGCGTCCCAGCGTGTATTGTCGCGTGCAGCGTGGCGTTCAGCGTGCACGCAACTGTCTTAGCTAGAGCGTGCGTGCGAGCGGGGCGTCAAAGGACGTTGACCAATAGGAGGCCGCCATCCAAGGGCAAGTGTCATCTCGTCAAAGGAACGAAGTTTTTCTCTAGCTATATTTTTTTATGATGATTGAACTTTCAATGCCGTTTTCTTGTATAATCCAAAAAATCCGGTTCGGATTGTCGTAATGTTTCATGTAATGTAGCAAATTCTCCTAAAAAATCTCTTTGTTCAATTGTTTCACTTTTAGTTTTTCTTTTTTTTTAATTTTCTTCTAATTATAATACGCGAATATCTTCCCATTCCGTATTTTATTTATAAACAAACCACTTCTTTTACTGGCAAATCTTGACACATTGAACAAAATAATTATCACTTTTAAACGCTCGTTAAAACTCCGAAGCACTGATCACGCCGCTTCACTACACGCTATAAACGCTGCTACGAATACACCAAGAGAGAAATCGATATGTTCAGTAGTCCAGCGTACACGCTCGAAACAACGCGCCGCTGCACGCCCCGCCGCCGCCGTTCCGAATTTGCGGCCTTAGAGTGCCAAAGATGTGGGACTGTCTCATCAGGTAACAGGCAACATAGGAACGAAAGGGCTATTGAAGGATCACTGTGAATTTTTAACCGACTTCAAAAAAAGGAGGAGGTTCTCAATTCGTCGGAATCTTTTTTTTTTTTTTTTTTTTTTTTTTTTTTTTATGTATGTTCCCCGATTTCTCGAAGACGCCTGGACCGATTTGGAAATTTTTTCTTTTGTTTGAAAGGGTATACTTTCCAATTGGTCCCATGATCATCAGGTCAGGATCTGATGATGGAATCCCAGGGAAATCGAGGGCAACCTTCAAATTTTATAGGCACATAGTACCATTTTCATATATTTTCTAAAGCTGTTCAAGTATTTGCATCTGATAATCATCATTTCAGGTGGATGAGCTGATGATGGAAGGTACAACTCCTCAACGGCTTGGAGTAGGCATAGACTGATTTTGTGTTCGCATATCTCTGGAACTACAAATCCGATTTAAGTAATTCTTTTTTTGTTGTACTAAGTATTGTTTAACTTACAGAATACTGCAAGTTTTATCAAAATCGGTTCAGTAGTTTTTGAGATAGGGAATTTTATTAGCTTATTGTGCACTTGAGAGAGAATGATTTATTTGACAAGAATTTGAGTTGAATATTTAAACTAAAAAGAGTAAAATAAAAAACTTTTTCAAAAAAAAATGTAACCGCCTTCAAAAACAACCACAAAAAAGGGTAAAATAACCTACAAAATAACTTTTCTTTCAGAAGTCGGTGGCAAAAAAACAATGAAATGAAAAAAAAACAAAGGCACCGACTTCTGAAAGAAAAGTTATTTTGTAGGTTATTTTACCCTTTTTTGTGGTTGTTTTAGTCAATACAAGTCTAACAGTCCCTCCCACCCCGCCCAGTACTTAATGACGATTTACAATGATAAAAAAACATCAAAATTGGTTTCAGGAGCCGAATGCGATTGGAATGGAATTAATGGAACGTGTGTGAAAGAGACGCGATGCTTTAGCACTTTGGCTAAACCGAGCGATCCTCATCCGGTAAGAAAATATTTTATTTAGGTACGAGTTCGTAGCCGACTGCACACAGCAGCAGACGAACGTGTCGCCACGACACTACTGGTTTCTATGTATTTCTATGAAATACCTTCCACAGCTGGCGCCTAGTATGTCCTTAATGAAGGCTTAAGGTGGCGGTTCGCGCCGGAGACCGCAACAGGAGATCGAGACAGGAGACCGCGAGAGGAGACCGCGACAGTACTTAACATTAGGCAATGACAAGTGTTGCGGTCTCCTGTCTCGGTCTCCCTGTCGCGGCGCGAACCGCCGCCTATGTAGAAGACAGCGCGACAAGTGTTCGCGCCGGATACCGCGACAGGAGACCGCAACAGGAGACCGAGACAGGAGACCGCGACAGGAGACCGCGACCGTACTTAACGTTAGGCAATGTATACGACAGGAGACAGATACGGTAGCGATCTCTGGTCGCGGTCTCCCGTCTCGGTCGCCTGTCGCGGTCTCCGGCGTGAACCGTCACCTTTAGATCTGTAGCGAGCAAGCATTTGTTTTTGTTGCGGCGACTTCAGGTGTCGGCCGGGGGTGGACGTTCTATAGATTTTAAATCACCGCCATCTGTCCACCAGTACATAAATTAAACATGAACAGGGTTGCTATACTTCATATCCATACATAGATGGGGAAGCGTATAAACAGTGTTTTTAATTTTGTGTTTTTTATCATTTTCTTTAAAAATTTCTCCGACCATACTGTTTTTTTTTAACTTTTGATCATAAAAATAAAAAAAACAAGGTTTTATTAGAATTAAGAAATATGAAATTACTTTACAAATCACAGTATGTCTGCCGCACTTGCGCATTTCTTTCGCTTCAGAGCATGGCGCTGTTTAAACTCAAGGTCTGTTAAAATAAATGTGTTCTGGGAAGTTTACTCCGCTATCCAGCCAAAACACTGACATGAGTGGCGAATGTTGGGCGTTTTTGGGGGTTTGTTTTTTGTAAATCAACGCTCAAAACGTGCTGACTATCAGCATACTCTGAAAAAAAAAAACTTTGAACATAATACATTTTATTGATTTAAAAAAAGACCGATATGATTTGATGTACTTGCCACCCGCCCAATGAATCGCTTGTTGTCTAGCAACCGACGCTCTAGGCTCGCAATGGGTACACTACGATAATACGAAAAACTTTATTCCGAAATTCATAAATACGAATTTCAAAATACCGATTTTCATAATTCCGAATGGTTCAAAATTCCTAATATAACAAATCCGATTGATCATTATTCCTATTTTCATAATTCCGAAATGTCAATATTCCTAACGTTAATAATTACTATTTTCAAAATACCGAGTTTCAATAGACCGAATATAAAAAATTCCGACTTGATAAGTTTCCGAAACATCAAAAACACGAATTCCGATGATTAATTTGAATTCCGAAAAATTTATCGTTTGTCAGAGAAAATTATGCTTTTAAAACGCCTTGTCAAAATGCCTTTACAAGACGATTGAACACGTTTAATTGTCCGTGAGAGAGAAGTAACTAATATGATTCTTAAGTTTTCAATAAAAGAATTTCTTTTGAATAAAAATGTTTTCTTTTCAATTATAATAATTTGTTTTATAATTTAAATAATTTATTTTTGAGTTGCGTATTTTCATTCATAATAATTATTACAAAAAATCCCTGTGAGAAGAACGAAAGCTGTCCGAGTCGGGGTGCCCCAAGACACACTTTGCTCGCTATCGCGTCCTGAGTTGTATTACCAGGTGGTTCAACGGAGCCCCGCTTCGCGGAAATAGGTGACGGTGCTACGGAATTGCGAAACGTACCACTGGACGTTTGACGCGGCCTGAACGTGTTGTGTTCGGCGCGGTCTTGTTATTTTCCGCTGGCTCAGCACTCTTGCGTTCGTTCACATCTCTGTTGTTACCTTTTATGTATGCTAAAGGTTCAATCAATCAATCAATGAAATTGTTTATTTCAACTAGGCCAATTACAGGCACTTTTGAATTGTCAAAAGACATAAAACAAGTACAAAAATAGTTATGGTGCTACAGTCCCAGTCACAAGACATAAAAACTGTGAAAGTACCGTAGGTGCTCATTCCAAAGCGTAGATCTCTATGGAGAAGAATGAGCAAGAAACTCCATGGACACTCTTTTTCAATCGCCAAAATTATTACAGTACTTTTGTTACATCATTCATCATCAGATGGTACATTATGACTGTGAGAACGATGTAGCAAGTTAATAGTGTCCATATTAAAATAAAAAGACAATTCAAAATAAAGTTATTAATAATTAAAATAGACCGTGGCAGCTAAGAGATGACCAGACCCAACTGACAGCGCCCGTTCACGAACATGACACATATATATCAGCACCATTCAGCTCAACCATTTTGAAGGGAACTAAATGATCCGACATACACGCCACCATCAGCTAGACTTTTGAGTGAGCATGACATACTCTCAACAGCCAGAGTCATTCAAGTCAATGAAAGACGTAGGTTTCTAGTCAAAGATAGCTCTGAAGTACATGGCACTCACACAATGCTGGCTATGACGCTATATAATACTAGATAAATACACTCTATACAATTCAAGAGATAGTTGTACATTCTTCATCCGCTCCGACAATATCTATACATATAATAAATCTGTAGAAGGGTAAATTCTGTACATTGAAAATATTGAAAAAATAAATAGCGGGGGGTGTTGCTGGATCGATACCAAACCCAAATATGTGATTAAAAAAATTTTTGTCTGTCTGTCTGTCTGTCTGTCTGTCTGTATGTGCAGGCATCACGTGAAAACTAACGGTTCGATTTCGATGAAACTTGGTATAATTATACCTTATTATCCTGTGTAACGTATGAAGGTGAGTTGAAAATAAAAAAAACTCACCAACGTTAACAAGATAATTTATTAAGGTCGTGGTTCACAGCCGTCACTTGGTTCATTTATTGTTCCGTGGAAGTCGGCGCACTAGTACTGCCCTGGCTATCGCGTAAGTGGAGCGACGCGACGCCGTGGAGTTGACCCTGAGGTGAGAGTGACCGCAGGGACGAGGTGGTGGATGCGCCGGCAGGTCGGCTGTGCGCTGCTAGGTGTGTGCGGCAGGTCAGCTGCGTGTGCAGGCCTCAGACGTTCGGTAGGGTGAGTCAGAGCTGGACTCACGAACGTTGAAGATGGAGTTATTTAACTCCCAATCTTGTTCCCTGGAATCAACGTTCAGCGGTAAATAAAAGTCCTCTGCTAATCCTCTCTGATGATGACCTCACAGCATAGGCGAAAGCTAGGACGTACGGCACTAAGGGTGTTTGTGATTATTGGTCGTCATCAGATCGGAGTTTACAAGGCAGGAACAATAGTTCTAGTTAGCGTGAAGCATTAACACACAAAATCATAATAAGACCTACGAGCGTATCAAATACTCGAGGCTTAAAAAAAATAAAACCAACGGACAAAGAAAAAATATATGAACACACAATAATTGAGTCCGAAGGTACCTACTCAATATAAAAAAAAAACAAAATATGAGCTAGCGGTTATAATAATTGTTTGGTTTGTTTTGGCACTTACCCTAATCCGGGGCGAACACTTAACTAATTTTATTTTAAATAAAATATTGAATACAAAAAAAATATTTTTAAAAAAATCTGTTACGCAAGGTGTCACAAGATTCTAATGAAGAGAGACAGTGTAACAGCCGACAAAGTTTAATCGTAAATGAGTCCCGTTGACGTCCTGTGCGAGCTTATTTATACTCATGAGCACATTAGGTACTTCACTTTAATTATCAACCGGTTAACGTTGAACAACGTCTTCCGACTACAACACCAAAACTCTGTAAAAATTCAGAACTACCCGCCTATAAATGACTTTTAGTCTCGACGCGAAATAAAACAATTTTACGATACCCCCAAGTACGAGTTTTTTTCTGAGTCGGTTGACGAAGAACATTGCGTATGACTATAACACGAAAAGGAATGTGTAGGCATTCCTTGCATTCCATTGTAACTATTTTGTTAAACGTTGACTAATGGATTGATTATAGGTCAAAGGATAACGTTGATTATTCACAACGTTACACCTGGGCATAAAATAGGATACTTTTTATCCTGGAAAAATACGTAGAAAAAAAATCTTATTTTTCAGTTTTATTCATAGACGTTGTTCTGTAGAACCGCGAACACACGTTGCATTACCCGCAGTGGATTCAGCGCCGTAACCTGTAGCGCCGAAAGTCGGATTTGGCTTGAACCGTTTGCGGCACACGCGGGCCACGCCTCCCCGACTCCTATATAAGGAGCCGCGTTCCGCGCCGCGCGATGCATATAAATTCTGAATTTTGATGCGAGCGGACGTGTCCAGTGTGGCGAGCGGTCGTCCGTGGAATTAATATTGTATGCGTGTCATTTTTAACCGTGCTTTTCAGCGCGACCTTTTTGATTACTGTTCCGATCAGTTATTTGTAAATACAAGGTCGGAATTACAATGAAAAAAAAATACTTACTACAGATCGCGAGCTCAACAGCAGTAGCTCAATAGAGGGATCTCCTTAATTATTATAGGCTTAGCCGTATTTGGGTCCAATAGATATTTATAAGATGTCATTGTCAGAGTTACTCAAAATGGAGAAATATACCATCCACGCGAAGACCGACATCCGCGCGGACGGAGTCGCGGGCGGAAGCTAGTTATTAATAAAAATGAAGGAAACCTACGACTGACGTACTAAAAAATAAAAATACATACAAAAAGACAAACAATAAAATGTATAGTAGGACAACATCCGTTGATCAAAATAAAATAATAAAACGAATACAAACACATAAAATAAAGCAAGATAACTTAATTAAGTCATAAAAAATATATAAACAATTACATGAAATCATATAACTAGTAGGGAAGAAAAAAAAAATCTGGGAAAGAGCATGAAGGCCGTCTTAACTTCAACAGAGTGATCAGCTGTTATTATCTACTAAGTAATCATTTATGGAATAATATGCCTTAGAACAAAGGATGGATTTAATCTTAGCTTTAAATTCATTAAACGGTAAGTCTAGCAATAACGAAGGCAATTTATTATAGAATTTTATACCAAGGCCTACAAATGAGTTATGAACCTTATGAAGTCGATGAAAAGGAACTCGTAGGTGGTGCTTATTTCTTGTGTTAATATAGTGAAAATCACTGTTTTTGGTATACAGATGTAAATTCTGCCTAATATATACAATGTTGGCAAAGATGAATTGAGATGCCACGATCAAAATGCCAATCTCCTTAAACAAATCCCTCAGAGAAACTCTAGTACCCAGCTGGTAAATTGCCCGAACAGCTCGTTTTTGTAAGACAAATATATTTTGAATATCAGCCGCTTTGCCCCATAATAAAATGCCGTAGGACATTACGCTGTGAAAATAACTAAAATAAACTAGTCGAGTTGTGTCAACGTCCGTATACTGTCTTACTTTTCTGACAGCGTAGGCTGCCGAGCTTAAGCTTCCCGCTAAACTTGTTATATGCGGACCCCATTGAATTCTAGAATCTACTTTAATACCCAGAAACACAGCTGAGTCAACAGTTTCAAGTTCTTCATTACTTAGAACAATGTTAGGACCAAGATTTGAAACATTTGGTAAGGCGAATTTATACATTTGGTTTTTTTGGCATTTAGGACTAGGTTGTTAGCAGTAAACCAATCCGTTACCAATGATAATGCGGTGTTAACATCGTCAAAATCTTGTCTATTTCTATCAACTTTAAAGATAAGAGAGGTATCATCTGCAAACAGTACAATGTCACAAATGCCCTTTAAAAGATATGGCAAGTCATTGATGTAGGGCGAGACGGAGTGGGAAGCGGTCGCCTCCTTCTGCGAAGCAGTAATGCTCGCGAAGGAGGAGGCGCGCCGCGAGAGAGAGAGGACAGAGTCCTCCCTCCGCCCCACCCGCGGTGGTTGGCGCCCACGGCGTCGGACGTCGCAAGACGATCTCCGGCCACCGTAGGCGCGGGCATGCGGGCGGCGAGTAAAGGGCAACTCGCCGCCCGACCATGGACCATGCCCGGGTCGACGGCGCGTTGTGTTCCACGCGCGCCTCAAAGAGCGTCAGCACGATGACGGGGCCCCGCCCAAGAGGGCCAAAGCCTGCCGGGGTCGCGGGACTTATCTCATTACCGTGACCCCGGAACACAAAGGGCTATTGAAGGACACCGTGGATTTTAGTCAGTACAAGTCTGACAGTCCCTCCCGCCCTGCCCGGGGTGGGAGGACTCATTTGATGATTTTACCACGAAAAAAAAAAAAAAAAAAAAAAAGTCATTGATGTAGACCAAAAATAAAAATAGACCCAGAATTGATCCTTGAGGCACACCTAACTGAACAGGTTGACCAGAAGATTTCGAGCCATTAACATCTACGCATTGAAATCTAGTACGTAAGTACGATTCTATAACATTAAGAGCTTCGTTTTGGACTCCGTAATGATGTGATTCTCGCAAAATTGTATCATAGTGTACGCAATCAAAGGCTTTGGATAGATCACAGAAAACACCAATGGCATTCTTAGAGGTCTCCCACGCCTCAAATATGTGCTTGAGCAGAGCAACACCTGCATCAGTTGTTGAACGACCTTTCGTAAAACCATATTGTTCACTATGAAGGAGGCTATTTACATTAAAATGACTAAGCAACTGCTTGAGTATCAATATTTCAAATATTTTGCTAAAAGCAGGTAAGATAGAAATTGGTCTGAAATTACCAAAATCATTTTTATTGCCTGATTTAAATAATGGGATGACTTTACTACTCTTCATGAGGTCAGGAAAAGTACCTAGATCTACACATTTATTAAAAGTAATTGCAAGATAGGGGGCGACGATGTCAATTATATTACTTAAAAGTTTAATTGAAATGCCCCAATAATCACCAGTATGTTTAGATTTAAGCGTGTTGAATACATTTATTACATCATATGGTGTTATGTGTTCAAAACTAAATAGGTTACCGCATTTAGGCACACTACGTTGCAGAATGCTTTCAGCTTTAGACGGAGACGAACTTAAGGAGCGAGTCGTAGTTATAGGAATATTTGCAAAGAATTCATTAAATGCGTCTGCTACGCTAGTCGCATTTGTAATTAATTGACTGTCTATCATAATCTCTAATTGATTTTCATTACCTACTAACCAATTTTCCTGTTTCACTGTTGATAATTTGCCAAGTACTCGTAGCTTGGGGTGCTAAGACAGGAAACCTCCACGTGCGCCCGTGGACTGGAGTTCCCTCTCGGATACGTCCGGGGGGAAGACCAGTTTTTCGGGCCGGTGCACCCTGGGATGCGGGCAAAAACTCTCCTTAGGCACTCTCCTGTGTGCCTAAGGGGTTTCTTTGCCCGTATGCAAATAGCCTGTCGGGTGGACGCTCCAACGCGTGTCCCTCTGAACAGCAGAGGGCACAGCGGCGGAGCGGGCTTGCGGACGGTGAGTAATGGGTATGCTCGCCGTCCGACCAAGGACCAAGCCCGGGTCGGTGGCGCGTCGTGTTTCACGCGTCACCGACGGGGCCCCTTATGGGGCCAAATGCCTGCCGGGGTCGCGGATTTTTCTTAATCCAGGATACCGTGGCCCCGGAACGTAAAGGGCCTCCGACGGAACACGGGTGGATTTTAGTCAGTAAGAGTCTGACAGTCCCTCCCGCCCCACCCAGGGCGGGAGGACTCATTTGATGATTTTGCCACCCTAAAAAAAAAAAAAAAAAAAAAAAGTACTCGTAGCTTTAACTTTGTTAGTAGAATTTTTAATTGTTTCGCTTAAAACTTTTGACTTAGCAATAGCACAAACCTTTTAAATTATTTTTAAAAATTTCTTACATATTCCACAAAAGGTGTATCAAACCCTTCGATCATTAATAACAACTAGATACACAATCCCGTACAAAAACTAACTAAAAACTGTCCTCACGTAGGTCGTAAAATAGAAAGAGAAAGAAAACAGAAAGAAACATAACTGGCCAACATAATACACCAAAAGAAATTAAACCTTATTCAAATGAGTTAAAGTCGGATTTAGAACGGTCATAAAAACATATTAAATTTTACGACCGCGACTCGAATCAACACATGTTACCCGACTAAATCAAGTAGCCATGCGACACTACGAACTGTACGTTTAGTAAAAGTCTTTTCAATTTAGGTGCTTTATAAACCCGGCTGATAATTTCGTCAATTTTAAAATAAATGTTTTACGGCGATTTCTTAACGAAATATCAGTATTTATAGTACAGTGATAGTTATTATATATTGGTAATGTTAGTACTTACTGAAAAAATGAAATTACATCCTTTTTTTCGGTCCCGGAAGAGTGATTTTTGCACTTTTTAAACGAACACGGAGGCATGTTTACGTTCCGAGCGTTAGAACAGTACTAAACCAAAAGGATGACCGATCTCTGATTTGGTCATTCTTTTGGTGAGGACGTTTTTTGTCGCTGATTGTGTATCTAGTTGTTTTATATGATCGAAGATCAAACCTGAATTTTTTCAAACCATATAACTCGTACAATCTCGCTCTACTTTTATAAATGCCAGGTGTAGCCCATTGATTGAAACTAACAGAAGATCCATTCTTGTTAATGATTTTGGTTTTAAATGTGGACTGGTATTCATCTTTAACAATATCGAAAAGGGATTCATAGATTTCATTAGGATTATCTGATTCAGCTATGGCTGGTGTAAGTTTATCAGCTACATTATTCTTAAACTTGTTACAACGACTAACTGTATAGAGCCTACATTCAATCTTGTGAGGCTTTTTGCGTGATAGCATAGGGAAGCTAGCCATCAATCCACAGTGATCAGACGATAAGTCACTTAACACTACTTTACTTTCGGCATCACATCGGTTCATTTACCTTATCTTCAATTAAAATGTAGGCTGGTTTTAGTCTGTCCATCGATACTGTTACGGACGTCGTCGCTTTTAAGAAATAATGTAAATAAAACGTAAATAAACATGGACATAAGTAGACTTAAGTAGACATAAGGATGAATAAATAAAACTAAGATTTGATAGTAGGGAAATGTTTATTCTTGTAAGATTAAGGTTGTTTTATTATCCCATAGTTAGTAAGAAACTAAAATAGAACAATGTAAAATATGACAATGTGAAAATATGACGATGTAAAGTGGACGCGAGCACGTTCGAACAGGTTTGAACTTGTCGAAACCTGTCTGGACCCCCACCACAAGTAAACTCAGACAAAGCGTTGTGATTGGTCGATACGTATGTGTCGTGCTCACCTCCACCCACTACTTGCACCTTGCAAAAATAGGATATAAACAGGGCGGTTTGTTGCAAAATTCGTAGTTCAGTTCAGTAGTTCAACAGTAAGTGTTCTCTCAAGCAACAAGCCGTTCCTGAAGAATAATTGTGAATCAAGAAGTTATTGTGAATCAAGAAAATATAATCAAGTCAGGCGTTTCATTCCTAGGGAAAAATACAGTCCACCTTGATAGATACAACAGATGTTTTCCTTGGCATTTGGATTTTGAAATGCTTCTCTAACACTTTGTATGGTCCTTCGTATGATGGGGTCAGAGGTTTCTTAACAGCATCCGTTCTGACGTATTCACAATCTTTCATGTCTGGGTGAATAAATGGTTTGTCGGTTGTGGCGTGGTGGTTGTTGTTAAACGGACTTAGTTTTGCCATTGTCCTTTGGAGAGTCTGTGCATAGTCTTCTGGTGATTTAACTTGCGATTTCGGCTCGATAAACATTTCAGGCAAACGTATGTTCGTTCCGTATAACATTTGTGCGGGGCTGACATTTTCTTTTAATCGTAATGCCGCCCTCAATCCTAGTAGGACAAAACGTAATTCGTTCGTCCAATTTGCAGTATTACCGCGTGCGACTAGAGCAGTTTTCATTGATCTATGCCAGCGTTCAACTAAACCATTTGACTGCGGATAGTAACTTGTGGTCCTGGTCTTCTTGATACTAAGTGACTTAGAGCGATGAATAAGTCTGACTCGAACTGTCGTCCTTGGTCCGTAGTTATAGTGTTTGGGCATCCGAATCTCGATATCCAGGTGTTTATGAAAACTTCCGCTACGACTTTTGCTGTTATCTCTGCAACCGGTACAGGTTCCATCCATCTCGTTCCCCTGTCGATCATTGTGACAATGTATCTGTTGCCTCTGGATTCTGGTAATGGACCAACAATATCTATGTGTACGTGATCTAAACGTGCTGTTGGTGGGAAAATTCCTATTGGAGACGAGTTGTGCCTGTGTGTCTTGCTTTTCTGGCATGCCTGACATGTTTTAGCCCACATGCCAACGTCAGTATTCATGCGTGGCCAGAAATAATGCTCGGAGATAATTTTTTTTGATGATCTTATACCGGGATGCGTTATGTTGTGCATAGTGTCGAATACTTGTTTTCGAAGTGACTTCGGCACATATGGTCTTTGGTTCGGTTTTGAATTTTCGCAAATTAGTTTTTTTGTTCCTGATAATTGCATACTTTTCCAACTAAGGTTATTGTTGTTCAATAGCTGAGTGAGTTCAATGTCATTGCCCTGCATATCTGCTATCTCGTTTCAATCCACAGGTGTTGGACAATCTATTTGTTCGACTCGCGATAATGCGTCGGCTACTGGGTTCATGTTACCGGATAGGTGACGGATGTCTGTCGTGAATTGTGCAATGAACTCTAAGTGACGTAACCTCCTTGGTGCAATCGTTTTACTTGTGGAGTTTTGTTTATAAGTGAAGGCGTGACATAATGGCTTATGATCGGTATATACAATCAACTCTCGTCCCTCGACATAAGGTTGGAAATGTGTTACTGCCATGTAGATTGCCAGCAATTCTCCATCATAAAATATGTGCTATATCTTGATTGCGTTTCACTCAGTCCCTTTGAAAAAAAGGAAAGAGGCTTCCAGTTTCCGTTTTCATACTGCTGCAAAACGGCGCCTACGCATGTCTGGGATGCATCTGTCATGAGCGATAGCGGGGAATCCGTTGTTGGCGACGTCAATGTAACAGCGTCGCTTAGACTTGCTTTACATTGATCGAATGCTGCTAGTACTTCTGGAGTCCATTGTATTTTAGTTTTGTCATTTTTCTTTGGGCCAATTAGGTATTTATTCAACTGTGCTTGATGACGGGCTGCTTGTGGAATGTTGTTTCGGTAAAAATTAATCATGCCTAAAAATCTTCGTTATTCTTGCACTGTTTTCGGAATCGGATATTTGTTGAACGCTTCGACTTTGTCCGGTAATGGCTTAATACCGTCTTTTGAAATCTGATATCCAAGGAATTCTATTTGAGGTTTACCCAGCACGCACTTTTCTTGATTGATTGCAATGCCATGTTCGTCTAACCGTTTAAACACTTCTTGTAAATGACTTCGGTGTTCGCTGACTGATGATGACGTCACTAATATGTCGTCTATGTACACGAAAATAAAGTCGAGTCCAGCTAAGACTGTGTTCAGGAATCTGACAAAAGTTTGACCTGCGTTTCGTAGTCCGAACGGCATTTTTTGAAATTCGAATTGACTGAACGGGGTAATCACTGCGGTTTTTTCTACCTCTTGTACTGGGATCTGATTATAGGCCCTTTTTAAATAAGTTTTTGAGTATATACTGGTTCCTGGTAATAGGTACGTGAAGTCTAGTACTCTTGGAATCGGGTATCTATCCGGCACAGTGATCGCGTTCAATCTCCTGTAATCTCCACATAGGCGTAATTCACCGTTTTTCTTTGTCGCCACGAGCAATGGGCTTGCCCACGGCCTCTTGGAAGGTCTACACAATCCTGTTTCTAACATAATTATGCTCTATCTCTTTTTTTACTCTTAGATATTTGTCTGCCGGCAGAGGTCTTGACTTGGAGTAAACAGGGTGTCCGTTTGTAATGATTTGATGAACCACGCCATGCTTAGGTTGCGACTGTGTGTCCAGCGGTTTTAAAAAATGTTCGGATATTTTGCCAAAATGTCTGCATAATCGTCGGTCAAGTTTACGGTCCGAAGTGTTGGTGTGCTTGACTTCATCAACTCTGCGTTCCTCTGAAGTCCAGTCGTACCATCTATTAAACGTTTATTTCGAATATCCACCAAAAGTTGTGTTTTTCTAAAAAATCGGCTCCCAGTATTGGTTGCGTAATGTCAGCAACAATGAAAGTCCATCGATTCGATTCTCAGGTTTAGATTTAACGTCAGCGTTTTGTCACCGTATGTTCTAATTCGCGTTCCGTTTGCGGCATTGATTTTATATGTGTCATCTATATTTAAACGGTTTCCTCTTCTAGGTATTGCCGAGATGTTAGCGCCAGTATCAACCAAAAAATGATACACACTTTTTCGGTCGGTAACGCATAGGCGGTTTGAAGGAATGATAGCGCTGAAGACCGCCTCTGTCAACGCAGAACTTAGTTTTCCGACGGCTTTTTCCAGTTGCATGGTTTTTCACAGTTCCGGGCTCGATTTCTGTACCGAAAATGGTACTTGCATAACCAGTTTGGGCTGTCAGGTGTAATCCTCGATCTTGAGAGGGATCTTGGGCGCGACCGGCTTCGATTGCGTCTATAATTATGACGTCCATTGCCATGTGAGTTGGCTTTTAACGCTGCTATTTCCATGGTTAATTTACTCACTTGGTTAACTAACTCAAAAATAAGCTGATTTGGGCCGCCTGATACTTCCGACACTTCACCTGATGTTCCTTCCAAAATCTTGTCTGCAATAGCGGCGAGGTTGTCGAGTTTTTGGTCCTGACTGACCATTAAAACTGCTCGAACATGATCAGGGAGTCTTGACGTGCACAGGCTAAGTAGTGTTTTTTCGGTCACCTGGCTCTTACGTACCAATTCTCTCATTCGTCTCAACAGTTGTGACGGTTTTTGTCGCCTAATTCCACTTCACCTACCAGCTTTTGGAACTGCCACTCTTCGGATTCTTCATATACAGCAAGGAGTCTCTCTTTGAGAGCACCGTATTTATTGGTGGCAGGAGGCGAAATTATTATGTCGGCCACCTGGCTTATCGCGTCTTTGTTGAGGTTGGCCAGCACAACACCGTATTGTGCTTCGTCTCCTTGTTTTTTGAGGAGCCATCATTGTCTCGAACTGGGTGAACCACACTCTGGGCATTTCGGTCCAAAATTCAGGTATCTTCGAGGACATTCCTATTGCCGCCACGTCAGTCTGCTTGAAGTCCGTCGCTCCGCATAATGCTGCCCCATTACCACAATTTCCGCTTGACGTCATGTCTGGACAACTATGTGCCTCTTGAAAACCAAAGCCAGGGAGATCCGCTTGTGGAAGGCTGATTAGGTTGTTCTGTGCAGTTATCACGACACGGGAAAATCATGAAAAAAACTTACTTTAAAATCGCGGCGCGTGTTACTGATATCGTGGTCACCAAATGTAAGTGTACCTACTGTGTACGTATGTATAGAGGGGTGATGAGTCATGTAAATAAAACGACTGTTCCGGCGAGCGCTAGTACACGACTGAGCAGATGAATAATCATTTATTTCGATATAATAATTATTTGCTTACGCACAAAGGTTTAAAGCCAAGTTTTAACCTAACTCGAACCTAACCTGTCCGAGTCGTGGTGTCCCCAGTCCCAAGCTCGCTTCGCTCGCTCTTGCATTCTTGATCAATTTGTTGACTACCACCAACCAAGGTAGATCGAAGGAGCCCCGCTTCGTGGGGCTCCTATTTCTGTGAGCAAGGTTTAAAGTAACCTAACACCCAACCTGTCCGAGTCGGGGTGCTCCCAGTCCCGAGCTCGCTTCGCTCGCTCATGGATCCTAAGTTCTCCTAATAACAATAACAATCCTGAAGGCAACAGTCAAAGTCCAAAGATACGCCTCGCCACTCCGCGCCTGCACAGGCTTAAATAACTCTCTAAGTGTATGGTAGACAAAACTACGTGGAGCCGGTTTTGCAGCAATACGTTTCTGTCCCTGACTTTGTAGAATGAGAAACGAAATTCCGATTTTCAATATTCCGAAAAATCAGTTTATTCGGAATATTGAAAATCGGAATTTCGTTTTTCGGAATGAGAACTCATCGAGCATTACATTTTTCGAATATTTGAAAATCGGAAAACTAAGAAATCGGATAAACGACTTTCGGTTAAATCATGATTCTTAATAATCGATATTGTAATTTTTAGGTATTATGATATTCGGAGTTTTGAAAATCGGAATATCGAAATTCGGAATGAAACATTTCGGAGTATTTGGGTGGAGGAGACTCTTGGATCCATTACGAGTTTTCACGTCTTTGTGACGTTAGAATTGGGCAACGGTCTGTTTAGCCACCATCGTGTCAGAGTCCAACAATTTTTTACTTTTGTATTCCATTGGTGCTCAGGAGTTCCAGTTCCTTCTGGTTGAGATCGCCCGAGTTAGATTGAAGCCGACAGTAAAGCCATTTTAAATGTTAAGAATAACAACATCGACTTTTATTTTATTGTATCTCTGACATTTATAATATCTTTCCTTTCAAACTTTTTTATTTTCTTTTTTTTTCTCTATACCACTGTAGGCCTGTTGCCTCTGTTACTTAATACTAAAGAACATAATATTATTAACACATTATACACATTACATTATGAACACATTATATATATATATATATTTTATTTTATGATATATAAATATCGGTATATACTTATGTTATTTATTGAACTAGATATATATTTAGAAATACAGTGCGCCAGTGGCAGTCCATCCAAAGGTTGTCTGGAAGATATCGCTATTAGCGATAAGACCGCAATTGTAACCATAGAATTAGTAATGTTTATAATAGTTATGTAACAATTTTGGTGTACAATAAAGTATATTCTATCTATCTATCTATCAACATCATTATCATTCATACTTTTATATTACGAATTGGGATGTACACTCACGGAATGAAAAGGTTCGTCGATTTTCAAATTGATTCGTTTAACGTATCGCGAGCACATATTACCTTTTGAATATTTGTTACAGAATATAATGTATATCGAGTTACAGAAAATAATGTATAATGTTCGTTAATAAAGTTCAAAATTATTCAGCTCAAAGTTGTTTGACTATTTATCTTGTCAACAAGATCTCTTAAGAGGTCAATTTTTGATGAACCAAAATCTTCTTGTTGGTTCAACCTGCCATTATTATTAATACAGATAAAACTATTGTCAATCTGTCAAAGCCAGCATTGTAAAATTTCTTATTTTCTCCTCTAAATAACTATCATATAATACAATGCGAAGACCTTTGAGTGTTGAAGAAAGAGCAGCAATTATTTCCAAACATGAAGCTGGTTACAACATCACCGAGATATCGCGCCGTCTTAATGTGACCAGGGATAGTGTGAGATTCTGGATAAGGAGACATGGCGAAGAAGGTGCACTTGTTGTTCATCGTCAAAATAATTCTGGTCGCCGTCCCATTCTTAACGCCGCACAAAAATCAGACATGAGAAGGCAATATGAAGAAAACGGCTTTGTGTCAACAAATCATTTCGCCCAATTATATGATGTTTGTTCAAGAGTGATAAGAAATGCATTACATTCAATGGGATTACATTATAGACGACACGTAAAAAAAGTTGCTCTGACAACGGCTCATAAAGAAGCACGCTTAAGATTTGCACAGACTTATTTGAACTTCGATTGGAGTACCACTATATTTACCGACGAACGTGTTTGAAGTCAAGCCAACATGGGAGGCTTAATTTGTGGAGATATAATAGTACGAGATATACAGAAGACCATGTAGTGCCCAATTTCAGGTCTGGATGAATCTCAGCCAATATATAGGGGTGGATGTCAGCGGATGGAGTAAGCGAGCTCGTTCTTCTTCCTTCAAGAGCAAACGCAACACACTATCTGTCTGTTTTAGAAGACAGTATGCTACCAAGAGTCCGTACTGTGTATCCAGCTGATGAGCTACCTAAGGTCAGCTATGTCCAGGACAATGCTCGCACGCACACTGCTCGTATTGTGAATGAATGGTTCAACCGGCATAGCGATATAGTGGTGATACCCTGGCCAGCAAGATCTGCAGATTTAAATCCGATAGAAAACTTAAGGGGTTTGCTGTACCATTGTACAGCGATGGGAAAATAGAAATTAAAGGACCAAAGAGGCGATAGAAAACCACTGCCGAATTATTTGGGAAGATACTAGAGGCACGGATCTATGCTTTCGTCTTGTGGGTTCCATGAGAAATAAGTTACAATGTGTGATTATACCCGTGAAGCTAATGGTGGTTATACCCGTTTTTAAAAATAAATGCTGTTAAACTTACCTAATCGTAGTTTTAATTAACTTTTACTTGTTATTTTATAGTTGTCATTTTACTGTTGTTTTATTACATTTTGTAATATTGACGGGATGGAAAAACAAGCAAAACCTTATTCGATAGGAAACGTCATTTTTATTCAAATGTTGGCAGCACTGCTTCTAGCGCTGGTATGTTGGCATAATTCTTGCAGTACTAGTGCAAGCGAAAACCGACTCTAAGGTGACGAACCGTTTAATTCCGTGACTGTACATACAGCACTTTCCCAAGGTACTGTAGTTGCACTTTTAGGAGGGATTTAATCCTCCACAGGCCTGCAAATGCCTGAGGGCAGGTTATTTACCGCCGCCTGTTGCTCGGCGTTGCTACTCATTTAGCACCACCCGGGGGACACGTATAGGATGGACCTAGGAGAAGGTGGTAAATCCTATGGACGCGAGCAGCTTTATCCCCCTAAAAAATATGACATTGAATTTTATTTTATTGTAACTACTCGTATTTCAGGTTTGCTCCACTAAAGGCGATGAAACAATCGTATGCTGCACTGACTGTGAACTAATAAATAGTACAAGGTATTTTGATATCATTTTATAGACTAACTGAAATACTTTTAATTTAATACAAAACCCAAGCAGAATTGGGTACTTTTCTAGCTAGAGTAAAAAATGGGAAAAAAACATAATAATTTTTAATTTTGTGTTTTCCCGTGTTTTTTGGTTCTTTTTACTTATTATTTAGAAGACTTTAGTAAGTTTTTTAGAAGCCTCAACGCTTACCTTCGCAATAAAGTCATTTATATTTTATTGTGCAGACGCCAGCACATCAACCTACCTCAATCTCTCAAATTTCTTTAATGAGTATAATTATTATAATATCCCCTTGAAGTATCGGTAATCGGAAACCAAACACACTGTGTAGCAAAAAAGACGTCATCAATAGTTTTCGGTAAAATGAAATTCTAACAAAAACATTCGGAAAGTGATCGGTTCCCGTACAGTTGTAGTTTTCATTACAACTGACACCAGCTTATATTTTACTATTTCAGAAACGTAGTGTTCGGTAAACAAGATTTTTATTGGAAAGATGGCAATAAAGCGAGAGACAGTAAGTTTATTTTGGCTCATTAATCGTTCACTTAATTTTTTTTCAATAATTTAGAGGTTAGAACAGTGGTTGAGTGATTAACTTTAATTTCATTTACAAGACGGCGAGTCACCCATTACTCGCCATCTGTATTGCCGCACCTACGGTGCCGTAGGCGTCACCCGCGGTGGCTGTGTTGTGAGGTGCACGGTGTCATCTCCCTCACGGCGCCCGCCTCCTCTTTTGGAAGCATGACTGCTTCGCAGAAGGAGGTGACCGCTTTTCATTTCGTCACGCTCCGCAGCATGGGCTCGACCAATGCCATAGGCGCAAGAGGTCGCCGCGAAGATTCACCCCGGTGGTGTTGCCCCTCCGCGAGCCACTCATGGACGCGATCGTGCTGTATACCCGGATCATCCAGATAGCCATGACCCTCTCTTACATGCAATAATCTTTCTCGGTCGCGTCCACATGCACAGGGCCCACACGGGGGCCCCGTAGGAGGCCATATGGACCGCACGACACGGGCATACAGCCTCCAACAGGAGGCATTTGGCCCGCCGAGAATGAACACCCAGATCTGGAACAACTACTTGTAGGTCATAAAATTTAATTCGGTTGTGTGTAAGCGCATATACGACTACGGAAATCACCACAGCGAAGGATTTATTGTTTGAATCAATATCTACGCAATATTTCACGACGCAAGAACCGTGAACAAAAGGAGATGGAGGATATCATCTGCATATTTAAGAGTACAGATCCTGATAAAACCCCGATTTTTGTGGCTAGGGAACTGGAGAAATTACCTCCAGTTTCCTTCGATCACATTGACGTCAAGGCATTACTAAAGGACATCGTCATATTAAAATCGGAGGTCAAGTGTTTAAAAGAATCTCGTTGTCCAATTAAACACAGTGAAAGCAGAGATAAACGACATGAAATTTGCATCGTTGGTAGATCAGGAACGCACTAGTAACAACACTAACGTAAACATAAGACGAGGTGCCTACTTATTGGATAGTGGCCGTGACAGTGGTCCAATCGGTTTGTTAAACATTTCAAACCGCAACAGTAGCAATAGTTCACCTGAACAAAATAATTTAACGATGTCGTCAAACCAATTAAATGAAGATACAATTACGTATACCACGCCGCCGCCGGCAGCAAATAATTTGAATGTCACGATGGATGTAAACAAAGCGGAATCATTAGCGGAAATAACGCGCGATGGTCAATGGAAACCGAATTATCCAAAAAACGAGTGGATTTCAGTTCAGAAAAATAGACTCAAAAACAGACCGTCAGAGTCTCAATTAGTGAGGGGTGAGGCTCCATGTATGCCTGGAAATAAGTTTAAGTCCGCAAATGTGGCGATACCCCCGTTTCTTTCAAACGTTCACAATGCACTACAGAAAATGACATAGAACAGTACCTACGTACAGACGCCAGCACATCAAGCTACCACAATCTGCCAAATTTCTTCAATAGATTTTCAACCATATCACAATAGTGGAAGGTTAATGTTCGAGTAGTAAAATCTGTCAGTTTCGGGTAGGTTGACCTGCTGGCGTCTGTACTTTCCATAATAAAGGAAAAAGTCACAGTACAGAAAATCAGAATGAAGGCAGAAAAAGAATAATTATAATGCACTAGCTGACCCGTGCCCACTTCGTTGGGCGGTAAACATTTTAACTTGTGATGAAATATGAGTGTGGTTCGGTTAGTACTGAGTGCTATGGTTTATTTCCTGACTGCCAAAAGAAGGGTTTTGTTTTTATTGCATACTGACTGTAACTGCCCGCTGTCTTTCTGTTGCTAGGCGCTGCGCATTTTCTGCGCTAGATTCCCGAGCACGGACTTGCGATGTTCATACTCTTTGGTTAGCGAGCCGCTGCGAGCGCTCAGAGCTAGTCTCCCTATCCCCGGTTGCAGAGACATGCTGCCTTAAATCACTAAGATGCTGCGTACGTTCAGCGCTAGATTCCCGAGCACGTACTATAGTATTTATGTATACTTACATACAATCATTATCATCCTATTTATCATCCTATTAAATCATCCTTTTATTGATATTTTTCTTGTGACACTTATGTCAAATGTCAAACTGTCGGTTTCTTTTTCTGTCTAGCTTAGTCTATGATGCTGCTTTTTGGTTTATATAATTTAGTTTATTTTTATCAAATTGATTTCGCTGAAATGTTGTATTTAATTCTAATTTATTTTTTTATATTATGATTGTACTAAATAACTTAATTCTAAATTTTACTTATGAAATTTACGCACACGAAGGAGGTCTGATATGGTCGGGTTCCACTACATTTGAAGAAACTAATTTGAAAATAGAAAAGAAGACTGATTTTGAAAACAAGCTGATGGGTATAAAAGCAGAGGCCATTGGCAGAAGAGGGCTCTTCTATCTCAGACTGTTGAACAGTGGCTCTTTTCGATCTCAGACTTCTGTCCAGTGAATACTCTATCTTAGTCTTTGTGCAGACGTCAGTCTACCTTAGCCTTCTTGGCAGAATACTATAACTTGCTGGAGTCTATCTCAGCATTTGTGGAGTCGACGGTCTACTTCAGTCTTCTCTCTACCTGCTGCGGTCCTGCCTGTTGAGGCCAGTGCGTGCTGCATACCACCTGTCGGCGGCGGCGTTCTAACTCGGCCCTTTGTGCAGTCGACGGTCTACTATAGTCTTCTCTCTACCTGCTGCGGTCCTGCCTGGTTGGGGCCACTACCTGCTGCGGTCCTACCTGTGGAGGCCTCTTGCTGGAGGTCATTACCAAGGCCTAACCTTCTGTGCGTGACAGTGAACTGTATAGTGCTGAACTGTGTTTTGATATCATTCTTGTATTTTATACTAGCTTTTGCCCGCGACTTCGTACGCGGATCCTGTTGCTTATGCCAGCACCACGGGGTCGTCAAATCGAACATCTGATAAGTCTGATGTTCAATTGCAAGAGCCCGGGTAAAAAAATAAATGGGAATTTTGGCCTGTAGAGTCAAATTTTTATTTATAAGTATTCATCGTCATCGAAAAGTTCTAAACTGTTACCGCCTTTACTGCATGGAGGTACTCCCACCTCATGTTACTTTAAAATTATACAGTGAAATTAGTGATAGCTTTGATTTCCACATCAGGTGTTTCAGATCTTCAGTTTTATACGTCAACAGAGAGTGCTCATCAGGCTGAACAACTTTTCTAAGACGTCATTCCTATATATGTTATAGTGTAGCTGGTCTCTTGGAGTTCCACATCAGGTGTTCCTGATCTCCTATTTTTATACATCAACAGAGAGTGCTCATTAGGCTGAACAATTTTTCTAAGACGTCATTCCTATATATGTTATAGTGTAGCTGGTCTCTTGGAGTTCCACATCAGGTGTTCCAGATCTTCAATATTTACACGTCAACAGAGAGTGCTCATAGGCTGAACAACTTTTCTAAGACGTCATTACTATATATGTTATAGTGTAGCTGGTTTCTTGAAGTTCCACATCAGGTGTTCCAGATCTCCAATTTTTATACATCAACAGAGAGTGCTCATCAGGCTGAACAACTTTGCTAAGACGTCATTCCTGTATATGTTATAGTGTAGCTTGGCTCTTAGAGTTCCACATCAGGTGTTCCAAATCTTCAAATTTATTCTCTCATCAGAAAATGCTCATCACGTGGAACAATTTTTGCTATGGCACCATTTTTGTATCTCTTATAGCTTAGCTGGTCTGTTGCGGTTCTGCACCAGGTGTTCAAGTTTTCAAGATAAATTATAGCCTATATGTTGGCCAGACTTAATATCTATACAACAAAAAAAGAATCATTCAAATCCGTCCAGTAGCTTTTTCGTGAAAGGGTAACAAACATACATCCATCCTCACAAACTTTCGCATTTATAATATTACTAGCTTTTCCCAGCGGCTTCGCTCGCCCCCCCCCCTCCCCCCCTTATTGCCTATGTCACTCAGGACCAAAGCAGCTTTCAACTGGTGAAAGAATTTTTGAAATCGGACCAGTAGTTTTTGAGTTTATCCATTACAAACAAAAATACAAAGTTTTCCTCTTTATAATAATTAGTGTAGATGATGATAAAACCGTTGGAACTTTGACTTTCAATAACTCCGTTACCGTACAGCGTACATGATGAATTTTATATATTCAGACCACAAACTTTCAAGCATTAGTCTTGTGATTTCTTAATGGTCATGGCGAATGCAAGACGAATCGGAAATTGGGGTCGCTTAAACTCAAACGGCATATCGTTTGGGATCCTAGAAATAAGAACTTCCTCACCTTCGAATTTTCCTTTGAGTATCGTCGCGTAAGTCACATTGTTCTTCAATTTACTTACCACCAAACGCGTTCTGTTGCACAGTTTTGGTTGGTTTATGTTTCAAAGCATGATTACTACGAAGCCAACCTTTGTTCGTAAATTGTGCGCTGGTAAGCCAGGCATATCCAAGGGGTTTTAATTCAATTGCAAAGTTGGTGGCTAAACGCAACTGACATTTTTTTTACCGTATGGTAAAATCATCATGTGAGTCCTCCCACCCAGGGCAGAGCGGGAGGGACTGTCAGACTCGAACTGATTAAAATCCACGGTGTCCTTCAATAGCCCTTTAAGTTCCGGGGTCACGGTAAATCGTAAGTCCCGCGACCCCGGCAGGCTTTGGCCCTCTAAAGGGTGACCCCGTCATAATGCTACTCTTTGAGGCGCGCGTGGAACACAAAGCGCCGTCGACCCGGGCATGGTCCAAGGTCGGACAGCGAGTCACCCATTACTCGCCACCTGCATGCCCGAGCCTACGGTGGCTGGAGATCGTCTGGCAACGTCCGTCACCGTAGGCGTCTACCACTGCGGCTGGGGTGGAGGGAGGACGCTGTCCTCTCCCTCACGCGGCGCGCCTCCTCCTTTCATAGCATGACTGCTTCGCAGAAGGAGGCGACCGTTTCCTACTCCGAATCGCATGGCCTCGACCAATGCCGGGCGCGAGATGTCTCCGCCTGTCGCCGTTGTGAGGACACGGCGGTGCTCTGCCCAAGCGGAGCAGTCCTGGACCGAATGCTCCACCGTGTCCTCCGGGCGATCCTCGCAGTGGTGACACCCAGGCGTTTTTTCGTCGTATGTTTGTATTGAATTTATAATTTATGCAGTCCTACTTAGTACATTTTTTGGGTATTCAGTATTCACCGAAATACTTTTTTAGCATTGAAGACCGGTGGGCGCCGGGCGGCATGAACATTATTCTTCATGTTTTCCTAGTACTTTTTGTTAAGATCCCTTATTCAATTTTGGCACCAATACCTTCTTCGTGATCATGTTACTACGTTTTATGTCACGTCTCCACGGAAACAGGATACAAATTAGATCGTCTTGGTGGCGGCATGGCATAGATAATTATGATAATATCGGCACAATAAGTTTAGAAACTCAATACAAACACATCAACCGGTCAATTGATGTTTTGATTGATTTTTTCGTGTTGCTGTCATTCCATGTCAACCACGTTTTATGTCACGTCACACGGCAACGGGATAAAAAAAAAAAAGGTAAAAAGTATCCTATATGTTTCTCCTGGTTCTAAGCTACCTCCCCACCAATTTTCAGCCAAATCGGTTCAGCCGTTCTTGAGTTATAAATAGTGTAACTAACACGACTTTCTTTTATGTATACACCGTGACTTTTTAGTCGTCTTACAACGGCAGCCCAGTTCATGTCCCCAATGACTAGAACACGTTTATAATAAAAAAATAGGGATTTATGAGATTTTAATAATTTAAAAATAAAAATATTAAAGATAAAGATAAAGATATATTTATTGCGCAACTGTGTACATTCAGTTCTTATTGACATAACATTTTCAGGCTCAACAGTCTACCCATGTCGGATATGCAATTAGGACAATTACTTATAAACTATTTTTCTTAGCAAAAAACTCATTAAGACCATTAAAATACATTCTCAATTAACATTTTCTTCAATCTCATTTTAAACTTTCCATTCAACTGTTTTATTGCTGGTGGTAAGTGATTGTATACTCGAATAGCAGTTTGCATGTTATTCATTAATAAGACGCAAGGCGTAGTTAAAAACACGCTTGTCTCATAGAAAATGGAGATAGAATGATGTGCTCGACTCGTGCGCTGGGTAGGTATACTCTACAGTTCGATACGTATACATTTTTACAGGGTGTTTCATATTTCTAACTTACCTATTTATTAATGATAAAAAATATTATTTATGAAAAAAAATAAAATAATCACGCCTAGAGGTAGTTTATGTCGGGTACATTAAGTGGACCTCTTTTGTAAGACGACTAAAAAGTCACGGTGTATAGATTCTAAAATAAAATTTAATTTGTTGTGTAATAGTAAACTGTTACAGTACCTGCGATGTTCTCGCGCTTTGGCTAGCGAGCCTCTGCGAGCGCTCAGCGCTAGACTCCCTATCCCTTGTTGCAGAGACATGCTGCCTTAAATTACAGAGACGCTGCGCGCGTTCAGCGCTAGATTCCCGAGCACCTGCGATGTTCTCCAGCTTTGGTTGGCAAGCCGCTGTGAACGCTCGGAGCTAGATTCCCCAGCGTAAGCTTGCGAAATTATTCCTCGACAGGCGCTGATGATTTTCATGAGCAGACTCTTCCGTACGGCGTGCTCCTTGTCTGGGAAGTTGTAATTTCCTTTTAGGCATGATAAACAATCGCTGAAACTGTCCGAAATCCCAAAAACATAAATACCACAGCTTCGAACTCGAAGAATGAGAACAGACGGGCCCTACGTATACTGGTGTAACCCGCAAAACAGCGAAATACGTTTTTTTGCACCAAAAGCCTTAAAATTACCTTAACTTTATATCCTGTAAAAATTACATTACATTATCAAGTAATTTCAAAGATACAAACTTGAAGAGTTATTTAATTGAGTGTGAAATATCCCTAGACCGTGTTGATGTGTGTATTTAAAATTATGGTTCCGAAAACTAAGTTGGACCTGTTTTTGAGTGGAGAGTCATGGCCGGCTAATATTATATGCAGACGTTTCAGAGCTTTTAAAAACCCTCAATCTGTTGGCGGTGAAGGATTCAGAAAACCCTCCAATCAAAATGCATGAGGTTAAGTTCATTTAACATTATAATTGTAAGAACGTCAAGCGATCTATTGAGGGCATTAAACAGCTTTGCAGTATTGCGGACGTGATCGCGTTGCAAGAGTCGTGGTTACAGTCTGATCAGCTACCGTACCTGTCCAGCGTGCACGAGGATTTCAGAAGCACGGGAACATCAGCTATGGACACGGCTGCCGGTATCATCAGAGGACGGCCCTTCGGTGGAGTTGCGCTACTATGGCGTAAGGCAGTGTTCCCCTGTGTTTCAGTGATTGCGTGTGCTAATCCGCGTATTGCTGCAATACGCCTGACGACGAACGACAGGCCATTGCTAGTTGTGAGTGTTTACATGCCAACTGATAGCGTGGAAAATATATCAGAGTTCACAGATTGTCTTAGTTGTATCAGTGCCATAATAAGTGATAGTGATGTCGAGTCTGTTTTTATTCTTGGTGACTACAATGCGCATCCAGGTGAGCGTTTTTACCGTGAACTTGCCGTAAACTAATAGACTTTTCAATTGAGCAAAATTGGACTTGTATAGATACCAGTAGGTTGCAACTGTCGTCAGGAACGTTCACATTTGTTAGCGAAGCTCACGGGAGCAGTAGGTGGCTTGATCACTGCGTTGTGACTGACTGACAATGACTCAGCTGTGCACTGTGTAACAGATGTTTTCGTGAAATACGATGTTTATTGGAATTGTAAAAGTTGTGGGTAGCCGCAACGTAAACATTGAGCTCCTGTATTAAAGATCTATAAAATAGTTTAGTGAACTGCATCTACTCAAATTGATCATTAAAGTGAAGAAAACAGTGTAACTCGTGTGTACAAATGTTATCTAAATAAATTATTCACTGTGAACCTTGCAAAATTTAAATTTTTTCAAGAAATTCGGTATTTCCGAGTGATGTTTGACACTTATTGGAAGAATAAGCAATGTTTACTTAGTGAAGAATCGTGTGAATAACAAAATCTATATATATAAAAAAAAAAACAAAACACCAAAATATCTTATTATTACAAAGTGACAGTCATCGTTAAAAATACCCAACCGACATTTTAACAAACATTTTTTCTGAAGAGCCTATTGATTATCAATTTCAACACGTCGTGTAACTGTTTCGGTGGCGCGTTGGTTATATGGCCGCCTGCAAACGTACACTGCGTAGACTGTCTTGAGTTCGAGCCCCACGAGCCGCTACTCTTTTTGTAAGGATATTGGCTAGAAAATGAATCATGTATAAATAATTGTAGAACTTCAGTAAATAAAACAGCTATAAATAACTAGCTAGTGTTGTTCCTAACTGAACGAAAGAGTAGTGAAGAAAACGAATTAATATCAAGATGGAGAACGATCATTCGAATAATATTACATACAGAAAACTACAGCGTTCAAGCTCGCTTTGCGATATAGCTCGGTCAGAACAGTCACTCTTTCATGCTACTATGCTAAGCCTTCCTAACTCATCAATCGCTGAATCGCAGGAGAACAAGGATTTACTGGAAAAAATTAGTTTTTTAGAAAATCAATTGTCGAGTGCGAATAATGAAATAGAAAGCTTACAAACTGAAAATACTACATTGAGAAAAGAATTGCAAAAATTGAAACAAAAAATCGAAACTAACAAAAACACTGAAATTCCTAACAAAACTGTTTCCACACAAAAATTAGTAAAACAGAAATGTTCTTCCAAGTTGTTTAACATCAACAAATCCCCGGAATTATTACTCCAGACAGCACAAAGGCAATGTAAAGAAATTCAGAATAGTACAAAACAGCAAGAACCACAAATCCTGAGTAACCTCAATTCTGAAGGAGGCTGTAGCAATGATAAGCCACCAAATAATAGGAATATCACCAAAAGTAAAATGTGCATTCTAAGCAGCAACACAAAGAACAAATTATTGTCTATAGCCGAGAAATCCTTTAGTAACAGCTTCAACTTGTGTCATTATTTGTCACCGCACGGATGCACAATACAGCTGCTTAAGGATCTCGATACAAAATTACAACAATTCACTCTAGATGATTTTTGTATATTATTCCTTGGTGTAGAAGACTTTAAATCAACCAACAATTACTACGATATTATTTTTTATATAAGAAACGTAATGCAAACCATGCAGCATACTAATATAATAATCTGCTTGCCTACTTTTAAGTGCCCTTTTGATACAAGCCTGTTTAATTGCCGAGTAGAGACTTTTAATAACCTCTTATATCTGGATATATTGACGCATGGTCATGCCATCCTATTAGACAGCAATTTAAATCTCGAATACGACCACAGCATGTTTAACAAGTACACAGGTTCTTTAAATAATCGTGGCCTATCGAGAATTTTCAAGGATTTGTTGGATTTAATTACCAGTATAACAGAACAATCTCATATTGATATAAGTGAATCGGAAAAACCTACCGAACTAACTGACAACTTTTTTCTCGACTAAGCACCTCTACATATTACATCAAAATATTGCTGGTTTATTGGGAAAATCAGACAATCTTACAATTTGCCTTCATGAGCTACTTGATAAGAATATATGGGTCGATATCTTATGTATTACTGAGCATTTTATGATGGAGGGCTATGAAAAACATCTGAACATAAAGGATTACTGTTTAGCAGCCAGTTTCAGTCGTAAGACAAGCAAACGAGGTGGAACGTGTATACTAGTAAAGAAAGGACATCAATGGAGGGAACTGAAAAAAATAGCAAAATTTTCATCAAGTGGTGTTTTAGAGTGTTGCGCGATCGAATTAACAGCGTACAAGACTGTAATTGTTTGTGTATATAGGGTACCTAACTTAAGCAACTATAATGAGTGTATTGAAAAATTAGATGTAATGCTACGTATGCTTGTAAATAAGTCTTATAAAAATATTGTTTTAGCAGGGGATTTTAATATAGACGTATTGAAGCGAAATAAGCAAACTATTGAATTTGAAACTTTGTTACTAAATTACAACTTAAAACTTGCTCTATATGAACCAACTCGTATTGTGAGTCAGTCATGTATTGACAACTTTGCGCATAATTTCAGCAAGTTCTCTAAGGCTTCTGTACTCGATTTTGCTCTCTCTGACCATACGGCTCAACTCCTTAAGTGTCCTATTAAAACTATCTGTTCTATAAAGCAATGGCGTATTCTTAGACGTGATTATAGTAATGACAACGTAATTAAATTTAGATCATATTTGAATAGTTTGTCATTTTCAGATGTCTATGAATCTAATGATCCTAACATAGCTTACAATGCTTTCACAGAAATGTTTCTATTAATATATAACCAATGCTTTCCTAAAATACCAATAACTGTAAAAGTATCAATGAAACAGAAATGGGTATCACGCGGTATTAAACATTGTAGTGCAAAGAAACGTCATTTATTATGGCAGTATCGATTGAAACCAACGCAACATAACAAAACATTGTTTAAAAAATATTGTAAAACGTTTAGTAAGGTCATCTATTTGACGAAAAAAGCACAGAATTCTTATAAAATACAAACATCTAGTAATAAATCATAAACGGTATGGCAAATTATTAATGAAAATAAACTAAATACTCCTAAAAATAACATCAATAGAATTCGTATCAACAATGCAATTATATCTGACCCCCAACAAATTACAAACTTGTTTAATAATTATTTCATTGACAAAATCAAATCAATTACCGCAGGTGTAAATGTCACAAATCATATCCCGAACATGAAGGATTCAATGTTTATGGCTCCAAGCTTGCCTATAGATATGTTCAATATCATCTTAGCCCTTAAAAATACACATAGTGTTGGTTATGATGGTGTTAGCACAAAGATTATAATAACTGTAGCTGATATTGTAGCTGGCCCATTGTGCCATATAATGAACTTGTGTATATCTGAGGGAATATTCCCAGATTCTTTGAAAAAATCTATAGTAAAGCCATTACATAAGAAACAAGAAAAAGATTTGATGCAAAATTATAGACCGATTTCATTATTATCAATTTTTTCAAAAATATTTGAAAAATATATTTCTCATCAACTGAGCACATACATAGATAAACATAATCTTCTTTGCAATGAACAAAACGGGTTTAGGAAAAGTAAAAATATAAATATGGCAGTCTACGACTTTCTACACAAAATTATGACAAGTATGGATAAAAATATACCCATCTGTGCAATTTACTGCGATATGACGCAAGCGTTTGATTGTGTTCAGCCTAACATTCTATTAAAAAAGCTCGAAGCATATGGTGTTAGAGGCAATGTTCAAAAGCTCTTACAATCATATTTGCAAGATAGGAAACAAATAACGGAAATAACGACAATTAATGCGAGTACTAAACATGAAGTAATTTACACATCTGGGGAACGGAACGTCAACTACGGTGTACCGCAAGGAAGCGTATTAGGACCACCCTTATTTACCCTTTACATCAACGATTTTCCTAAATGTATAGAACACAGTATGACACTGTTTGCAGATGACAGTACCATAACCATTCCTTGTTATAATAAGAATATGTATGAAACTGATATTAATAATACGCTAAACAAAGCAATAATCTGGTTAGAAAATAATAATCTCAAAATCAACTTAAATAAAACACTAATAATGCATTTCAGTCAAAGACAATTAAAATTCCCAAATTTCAAAATTATGTATAACAATAATGTAATAGACGCAGTAAATTCCACCAAGTTTTTAGGATTAATCATAGACCGTAATTTGAATTGGAAGGCGCACATAGAGGTAATTAGCAAAAAACTAGCCAACAGTGCATTTGCAATATATAAACTATCGCGGACTTTAAAAACTGATGCCCTATTAGCCGCCTATTATGGCATAGCAGAGCATATTATTAGATATGGTATAATTTTTTGGGGTCTCTCTACGGATAGAGTTATCGCATTCAAAGCCCAAAAAAAGTGCCTCCGATCCATATTTAAATTAAAAATGACTGATAGCTGTAAGCCGTTTTTCATTAGCCAAAACATCTTGACTTTACCATCTATTTATATTTTGGAAATCGCGATATTTATAAAATCTCATCCAGAGCTATTTCCTCGCATGGCAGACCGGTTTCCCAGAAATAGACGCGATAACAGTCAACTCTGTCAACATACGTGTAGGACGGCACTGATGCGCAAGAGTGTTTTTTGTATGGCTCCCATAATTTATAATAAGCTTCCTAATGCCTGGAAAGAGCTAAAGAACAATACCCAAAACGTCCCCACCCTTGTAGCATCTTAAAACCTATGTTAATCGAAGGGCCATAACCATCTTATTATTTTATTGTACTACGGCGAATCTGAAATGTGCATCCGAAAAAAGTTATATCGACATGAAGGAACCGGAATCAGTCACAATATTATGTTCCCGATCACGATGGTTTTCTTCTTTAATAATAATTATTACCGTGGAATGATTTTGTTAGTTCGTGGCTAATTGAGGAACTCGTGGCTAAATAATTATAGCCGCACAGGCCGATCATTCGGGTTAAGCCGCGCTTGCCGAGGTCGGTCTGTGGATGGGTAACAATCTGTCATAGCGAGTTTCTCCGTGCCTCGGAAAGCACGTAAAGCCGTTGATCCCGGCCATCATTTGTAGATCTTTGACAGTCGTTACAGTCAGAAGCTCTAAAATCTGACCACCAGTCTTACCATGGGGTATCGTATTACCCAGTTGCTGGGTTGTGGAGGTTCAATAAGCAGTCGCTCTATGTAAAATACTGATATCCAGCTGCATCTGGTTCAACTGGAAGCCAACCCCTATATAGTTCGGAAAAGGTAGGAAGGTGGTGGATAATTTCGTTCGGAGTTTTCAAACAACTCTTTGGAACTAAATAGTGACTTCCGCACGGGAACAACTCACAGGGCAGAAAAAAGTTCTATGAAGAATTCTGTTGAATATCGTTATTGTGAAGTAACCATTGACGGGTTTTTAGGAGTTTTCAAATGAACCGATTACTTTTTATCACAACAAATATATTATTCGGTGTTTTCACGGTCTATTACAATATTGCCCCAGGCACTTGCTGGCCCAACGAAATTATCTAAATGCCTTCCAACCCCAGAATATCACACGATACTGATGGCATGCGCGCAGGCACCAACTGTCGAAAACCGGTTCCTCAGGAAAGACACGGGAACCCATATTATGTCTGTAACGATAGTCTACATTTAGATTTTAAAATCCCCACAATTCTTCAGTTCATGAAACGCCTTTCACCTTTCCAAGCATTTCTTTGAATCTGCTGATAAGCACCCAAATCCCCTCATCGCATCGACCGATACGTCCTCTTTGAGGAGTGGGTGGAGATGGGCCACGGGCGGCATCCTCACCTTCCGCTTGACGCAGGTCCTCACCGGACACGGAAGTTTCGGGTGATTCCTGTGTTTGATAGGGAGGGAAGAAATGCCTGGGTGTCACCACTGCAAGGATCGCCCTGAGGACACGGTGGAGCATACGGTGCAGGACTGCCCCGCTTGGACAGAGCACCATCGTGTCCTCACGACGGCGATAGGCGGAGAACTTTCGCGCCTGTCGAGGCCATGCTGCGGGGCGAGACGGTGTGGGAAGCGGTCGCCTCCTTCTGCGAAGCAGTCATGCTCACGCTATTCAAGCATATTACTGCTCATGTTTGACGGGTATGAGGACAGTTGGTGGATGCGCGTGTTAGATATGGTATATAACCCCAATGCAATAAATAACAATTGAATATTTTTATCGATTTAAGTTAAGGTTAAAAATAAATACTTACTGAATTTCTAATTTATTTAATCAAGTTATAAAATGATAGTACTGTACAAGATTTGTTTACTATTGTGATAGATGTGGTATATAGCCCCTATGTAATAAATAATAGCAATATATTATTTAAAACAACTATCAAATAATTTCTGAACGAAATTAGTTGATGTTCAAATATTTATCGAATTATGTCCAGGTTGCAAATAAATCTAATCAAGCTATAAAATGAATCTACTGTACAAGATTTGTTTATTATTGTGATAGATATGGTATATAGTCCCTTTGTAATAAATAATAACAATATATTTAAAACAACGATAAAATGATTTCCGAACGAAATCAGTTGATGTTCAAATATTTATCGAATTATGTCTAGGTTACAAATAAATACTTACTGAATTTCTTAATTATCTATTCAAGTTTTAAAATGGTTCTACTGTACAAGATTCGTTTATTATTGCTTATTTTATTACTTATTTAACTGCAATGTATGAGGATCTGTGATTGGTTAATAATGGCGGTAATATTTCTTGGGGGTGGTACAATTCTAGGTTTATAAAAACAGATGTACCCTCACATTCGTGGTCATTATTCTTCAATCGCTGTATGAGATAAGCCGTGCTCTGATTGTTGTTCTGTTTGATAAAAATGTGAAATAATAATAGAGAATCCAAGTGTGTGAAGCTGAAAGTTATAATTTGTGTTCTAACGTTCTACAGTGAAAATGTAAGTTAATAGATATTTATTATGATCTGAATATTACTGATAATGTATGTTTTATAAATGTGTACTGATATTATATGTTTTATAACTGTGTAAAATATGTTGCCGTGGAGTTTCTTTCTCCGTTCTTCTCCACGAAAGACCTAGGGTTTGCGAACGGAAGTAGCTTGGTAATAAATACCTAGTCTTGATTTTGTGCTTTTCTTTATAAACCCATTCCTGTACAAAAGTCCTTAGAGATACCTTACATACAGTAAATAAATAACATTAACCATCCTGATATCTAAAACTTGATAATAAAGTCGATATTAATGTCAATACATATCCTATTTATCACACACACACATCCATTTTCTAACATCAGAAGTGGGATGTGTGCCCTAATCTACTTATTAATTCTAATGCAATTCTTTTTGTATATTTCATAATCAACGTTGGAGCTGTCAATCGGCACATCCCTGCTGAAAGCTGTGACGTCATCGGATGGATGAGTTGACTTTAGAAGAGCGATGTAAACGTGCTGCCATCTCGAACAACGGGACTACGATGCTACTGAAAAAGATCGAAGCCATGTCGAGGATAACGGAACGAGAACTTCTGCACCACAGTATGAACTTTTTACTAATGTCGGTAAGGCCTCCAGAGGCTCTGCTTTATTATTATTATAATATCTCTTTATCTCAAGTAACACTGACTCATTGTGTTAGTAACAGTTTTCCTTATTCCTATGTTAGTATTCCTAATAGTTTAATATGTTTAAATCCAAAAGTGAGATGAAAAGGTCCTAGATATAAATAGTGTTATTTTTTTAAATTATTCGGTTAAGCTTTATTAGAATGTTAACGAAATTAAATAGGAATACAACAAAAGAAAGTGATGTCAGGTAGTTGCAAAGAAAAAGAATATGTGTATACTTTTTATTTATAAAAATGACTCTGTTTACATTAAAAATAATAGGACGACGTAACTGCAACAGAATTATCTGAAACAGTTTGTGTATATTTTATTGAGGTTTGACCTTCAAAGCAATAACAGCTTTGAATAGAAGTATTTGAAAATACCTGTCGATTGATAGGAAATTAGTTACACTGATTAACAAAATTGTAGCTTTTTGTCACACGAAAACTTTTATCTAATGTTGAATTTGCTAGGGCCAACAAACAATAATACAGCAAAAAATAATTGACATATCAGGTTTCTTTTGCAAAAAAGCATATATTTTCGCAAAACAAAAAAATCAGTAAATAGTTGTTGTTTGGAAAAACAAGTAAACTAAATGAAATATCTTTTGATCCGAAGAAAATATGAGAGTTGAGACTATTGACATTTTTGTTAATTTAGTATAGCTTTCATTTGCAAAATGCAAGGGTTGGCATGATTAAAACAAGTTGTTTTGGAACACAGGTTGAAATCGGTTTGAATTTGAACAGCGTTTTTTTTTTAAAAAAAAAACAAGTTTAAAATATTGTATAAAACTTTAAAATTACCATTTATGACAAATTACTACATTTAAAATAAAAATAAATAAATATTTAGGAGTATGAATAGCTTTAAATAAAATCTACCGGAGTCTTGCTATGTTACATTTTTGAATTTTTATTGGGACTGTACTTAAATAAAACATTATTTTTGTGATAAGTAATTTATTCACTCAAACGATCTTTGAAACATTAGCATATATGATAATTTCAATTTCAAAACAATCAAAGCTATAACAATGTGAATTGATAAATAACATTATTTATTATCAAACTAAAATTTGTGGTCCCTAATTTCGACTGTCTAAAAAAAGTTATTCTGTGGTTAAGTGTTAATTCCCTTCATTTTTTTATACATTTTGGTGTTTTCCCCTACTCATAGAATAAAATTCATAGTTCATATGCCCCGTCGGTCCCGCTAGGAAAGTTCTTATGCCAACCCAATGTAAAAAAAATCAACATTAAATCCGAACCTACTAGAAAAGATTACGCAGCATACAAATAGATGTTTAGCTATTGATCATTTTTGTAAATATGTAATTTACTATTGAGTCTAAAAATATGATCTAGTGTAGAAATGAAACATAAAGCTCGAATGAATAACAAATAGTGCCCTAAACAAAAAAAAAAAAACACTTGTTTATAACAATTTGAACTGTTATTTAAAAAAAAAAATAGTTGAAGAGAAACTGTTCAAAATACAAATTGATGGTCTTTTTGAAGTAGTATTTTAACTGGCTTATAAGCTTTGATATTAAAAGAAAGAGTAGTTGTAGATCTTCTGTTCAATGACAAAGTTAATCAGGCGGTCATTTTCATAAGATACGATTAAGAGTTTATATATTATGTTTTATTTTTTCAAGAAAAATCTTCTTTGATTTTGCAATAGGTCTATAGTTTGAACATCTGTTTGCTGTTTGTCTCACAAAATAAAAAAGGTGCTTTAATTATGACTTTAAGAACCTAAATATTATGATAAAATGGAACAAATCTCATACTTGAATAATATGAAAACTAGTTACAATTTGATCGAATGAACCGAAATACGATCTGAATCTTAGCCTCAAAATTAAAAGTATAGCTTAGTAAATCGGCTAAAAAATCATGATTTTGAAAAGGTCTCGACTTGATAGAACTATTCGCAATGATAATAATAATTGTCAGCATAACCGAGTCGATTTCTTTGGAAAATAAAATGCAAATCCTTTGATTCATGTAGCAAAAAAAAAAAACCATGTACATAATACCATGCAAAAGAAAATGAAAAATGAACAAGTGATAGACGTCATATTGTCCATGATATAATTATATACACTTTGTGAATACAAATAAAAGACAAAAAAAAAAGAAACTAAGTTGAATCTAGAGAAATAAGTGTTACTGTGCTATCGTGTGTATTGTATTTTATATTAGTGAAGGTTTATGATACTAAATTTAAAAACATGATTGTATGATATGTAATATGGATGAATAGATAAAACCTTGGCTGTGGTTAGACATTCACTGACTGCGGGTGATTGAGCTTCACCGACGGCGGGGTGTTTGGTCTGCCCAGTAAAGTTATAAGTAAAATTGTAAGTGAGGATTATGAACTGCTGGTCGGTCACTGCCCTGATATCTTTCTGAAATTCACGCGCAGCAGGTGATAGGACTGATATGTCAAGGCCAGAGACTATTGTATGAACTGCTGGTCGGCCACTGCCCTGATATCTTTCTGAAATTCACGCGCAGCAGGTGATAGGACTGATATGTCAAGGCCAGAGGCTATTATATGAACTGCTGGTCGGTCACTGCCCTGATATCTTTCTGAAATTCACGCGCAGCAGGTGATAGGACTGATATGTCAAGGCCAGAGACTACTTGAAAATTATTTATCTATTTATTTATTTTTCGTTTGTTCATTCCATATACATATCATTACATGAAAGAAAAAAAAAGAAATATTTATTTAATTATTTATTTATATCATTATAGTCAGTTAGGTACTTCGAGAGCGAAGTACTTGTCAGTATGGCCGTGTTAGATATGGTATATAACCCCAATGCAATAAATAACAATTGAATATTTTTATCGATTTAAGTTAAGGTTAAAAATAAATACTTACTGAATTTCTAATTTATTTAATCAAGTTATAAAATGATAGTACTGTACAAGATTTGTTTACTATTGTGATAGATGTGGTATATAGCCCCTATGTAATAAATAATAGCAATATATTATTTAAAACAACTATCAAATAATTTCTGAACGAAATTAGTTGATGTTCAAATATTTATCGAATTATGTCCAGGTTGCAAATAAATCTAATCAAGCTTTAAAATGAATCTACTGTACAAGATTTGTTTATTATTGTGATAGATATGGTATATAGTCCCTTTGTAATAAATAATAACAATATATTTAAAACAACGATAAAATGATTTCCGAACGAAATCAGTTGATGTTCAAATATTTATCGAATTATGTCTAGGTTACAAATAAATACTTACTGAATTTCTTAATTATCTATTCAAGTTTTAAAATGGTTCTACTGTACAAGATTCGTTTATTATTGCTTATTTTATTACTTATTTAACTGCAATGTATGAGGATCTGTGATTGGTTAATAATGGCGGTAATATTTCTTGGGGGTGGTACAATTCTAGGTTTATAAAAACAGATGTACCCTCACATTCGTGGTCATTATTCTTCAATCGCTGTATGAGATAAGCCGTGCTCTGATTGTTGTTCTGTTTGATAAAAATGTGAAATAATAATAGAGAATCCAAGTGTGTGAAGCTGAAAGTTATAATTTGTGTTCTAACGTTCTACAGTGAAAATGTAAGTTAATAGATATTTATTATGATCTGAATATTACTGATAATGTATGTTTTATAAATGTGTACTGATATTGTATGTTTTATAACTGTGTAAAATATGTTGCCGTGGAGTTTCTTTCTCCGTTCTTCTCCACGAAAGACCTAGGGTTTGCGAACGGAAGTAGCTTGGTAATAAATACCTAGTCTTGATTTTGTGCTTTTCTTTATAAACCCATTCCTGTACAAAAGTCCTTAGAGATACCTTACATACAGTAAATAAATAACATTAACCATCCTGATATCTAAAACTTGATAATAAAGTCGATATTAATGTCAATACATATCCTATTTATCACACACACACATCCATTTTCTAACACGCGCATGTTTTCGGTATCGTTTGGTACTATGGAGTTGGAAGGCATATAGAGAATTTCGTTGGACTAGCCAGTGCCTGGGACAATATTGTAATAGACATTGAAAACACCGAATAAAGTATTTTTATTTGAAAACTCTTAAAAAACCGTCAAAACTTCACAATAACGATATTCAAGAGAATTCTTCATAGAACTTTTTTCTGCCCTGTGAGTTGTTCCCGTGCGGAAGTCACTAGTTCCAAAGAGTTGTTTGAAAACTCGGAACGAAATCATCCACCACCTTTCTAGCTTTTTTCCAACTATATTGGGGTCGGCTTCCAGTTGAACCAGATGCAGCTGGATATCAGTATTTTACATAGAGCGACTACCTATCGGTCCTCCACAACCCAGTAACTGGGTAATACGATACCCCATGGTAAGACTGGTGGTCAGACTTTAGAGCTTCTGACTAACAGTAACGACTGTCAAAGATCTACAAATGATGGCCGGGACCAACGGCTTTACGTGCTTTTCGAGGCTCGGAAGAAACTCGCTATGAGAGATGGTCACCCATCCACAGACCAACCTCAGCAAGCGCGGCTTAACCCGAATGATCGGCCTGTGCTACTGTAATTATTTAGCCACGAGCTCCTCAATTAGCCACGAACGAACAAAATCATCCAACAGTAATAATTAAAGAAGAAAACGATCGTGATCGGGAACATAATATTGTGATGATTCCGGTTCCTTCATGTCAATATAACTTTTTTCGGATGCACATTTCAGTTTCGCCGTAGTACAATAAAATGATAAGATGACTATGTAATGGCCCTTCGATTAACATAGGTTTTAAGGTGCTACAAGGGTGGGGACGGTGTCCATACAATTTTGGACCTTGTTCTTTAGAAGCATTTAAAAAACAATTAAAATCATTTTTAACTAGTAAAGCATACTATGATGTTAATGAATTTTTAAGTGAATCGTTTTAATTTGACATGCTATTTTATATATTTTAATGAAATTAATTTAATTTTATGTGATAATGATTTTGATAATGATGTATGGATTGAATGTTATTGTACTTGACATTATCCTTGTTTTATGTAATTTTACTATAGTATGTTTTTATAATTTAGTGTTATTTAAATCTACCAATTAAGTTAGAATTGTAATGTAACGAATATTAATATTATTGGTTCATAAATAATTAATTCTAAACTTAAATATTTGCACACCATGACAATATGGTAAACATGTTAGCACAACTCCATGTACTATTTTTAACACCTTGCATGCATTGTATTGTATGTACACACATGTTTGAGCAAATAAAGAATCTGAATCTGAATCTGAATTGGTCTGACCATTTACCGTTAGTTATAACTTGCAATCTTAATGTTATTAGGCAGAAATTAATTGGGAAAAGCACTGTTTGTAATAAAATACAATGGGGAGAGTGGAATGCAGACCAATGTATCGCTTACGAAAATATGTGTAATTCATAATTAAAACACATAGACTTGTCAGAAGACTTACAAAATTGTTGTGGCAAATATTGTATAATCATAGTCCTAAAGAAATAATTTATATGCTAATATTGTGAATATCCTGTGTTTGTGTGCGACGGCGACGTATGAAAGCTGTCGTGGTAAGCGTAAATCGTTAGCTGGTTGGAACAAACATGTGAGTGAGGCTCACAGGAGGGCCAGGCTGGAGTTCAATATGTGGTGTGTGGTCGGTCGACCATCCTCTGGTCCCATTTTCGATGCGATGACGCTGGCATGGATGACCTTTAAGGGGAAGCTTAAGTGGTTCCAAAAACACCAGGAACAAATTAATAATAATAATATAATAATATTTTTATTAACTTCACAAAAAGGGTTTCCGTATTTCATAATTTTGCTCTGGACCCCACACTAGGATACCCTGTGTTGTGAGGTCCAGCCTCCTTCGTCACTTATTAGAACAGAAAAACATGAAGTTGACAAAAAGCAGAAAGATTATACAAAACAAAAAATAATAATAATAATAATCAAGAGAAAGAATGTAGATGTTTGTGTCTGCATGTATGAGTGCATTGAGTGTTTAAGTGTATGTGTATGTATGAGGAAGTGTAGTGTGTAGTGAAAGTGAGTGGTTGTTTGGGATAGATTGTGTGCTAAGTGTTTTTTATCTAAGCGACTGGAGATTATATACTCATGAGAGTTTCAGTTTGGGAGTAGTCCAAATCCAGAAGCCAAGCTGTAACATTTGCTTTACAAACTCGTCTAGACATTCGTATAATGTTAAGGTCCTTATTAATTTTTGAGTATATATGGGAGCCCATAAAAGTAAATGCTTTGTTACCGAAGTTCAGCCTGCAAGGCTGCTTTTTCCATTTCAGTACCCTTTGAGAACGCCCAGACAAGCTCACTGTGGAAAGTGCGGTTTTGTGGAATTTAAGGACTACTGCCAAATACTGCCAATTAAAATGGTTTTGGAAAGCCACGAACAAATTGAACCCCAAGCCTGGCATTCCTGGGGTGCTAAGACAGGAAACCTCCTGGACTGGAGTTCCCTCTCGGATACGTCTGGGGGGAAGACCAGTTTTTCGGGCCGGTGCACCCTGGGATGCGGGCATAAACTCTTCCTTAGGCACTGTGTGCCTAAGGGGTCTCTTTGCCCGTATGCGAATAGCCTGTCGGGTGGACGCTCCAACGCGTGTCCCTCTGAATAGCAGAGGGCACAGCGGCGGAGCGGGCTTGCGGACGGTGAGTAATGGGTAAGCTCGCCGTCCGACCAAGGACCAAGCCCGAATCGGTGGCGCGTCGTGTTTCACGCGTCACCGACGGGGCCCCTTATGGGGCCAAATGCCTGCTGGGGTCGCGGATTTTTCTTAATCCAGGAACGTAAAGGGCATCCGAAGGAACACGGGTGGATTTTAGTCAGTAAGAGTCTGACAGTCCCTTCCGCCCCACGCAGGCCGGGAGGACTCATTTGATGATTTTGCCACCCAAAAAAAAAAGCCTGGCTTTCCTGTGAGCGTCGATGGGGTTTCCAGCCCTAAGGAGATAGCGGAATTGTTCATGAGACACTTTTCTATTAAGTCGACACTGCGGCCGCCGTGCCAGGTTTTCGGTGCTGGCCCTGAGCGCGGGGAGTTGTCCACTGTAATTCTTGCTAAGGAAATCAGGCTCGTTTTGCAGAGAATGGCAAGAGGCAAATCCCCTGGGCACGACGGACTCAGCATTGAGCACCTGCAGCATGCTGGTTTCCACTTACCGCGAGTGTTGGCACTATTATTTAATTTGTGTATGTGTCATTCACATCTGCCACCTGACCTGATGCGGGCTGTGGTGATGCCAGTGGTCAAAAGCAAAACTGGAGACGTATCGGACAAGTCAAACTACAGGCCTATTTCTCTCGCCACCGTCATAGCCAAGGTCCTTCACAGCGTGCAAAATTCACATCTAAATAAGCATGTGCGATTCAGTGATGCCCGGTTCGGATTCCGGCCTGGGCTTTCAACGGAGACTGCTATTGTTGCCTTGAAGCACGCTGTCAGGTATTACACTGATAGAAATACACCTGTTTATGCGGTTTTCCTTGACTTGTCTAGGGCCTTTCCTTGTCCCACACGATCTTCTTTGGCAAAAACTGGATGAGACGACACTACCGCCGGAGCTTGTATTACTCCTCAAGCATTAGTACCTGAACCAGGACACTCGGGTGAGGTGGGCGGGTGAGCTGTCGGAGGCATGCCGGCCGGAGTGCGGAGTGAGGCAGGGGGGGCGGACCTTTGCTCTTCGGTCTGTATGTCAGTGGTCTGATTGAGCGACTCAGCAGCACACGTGTCGGCTGCTACGTGGATGGAGTTTGTTTTAACAACATCAGTTACGTGGACGACATGGTGCTGCTGGCTCCCTCGATCAGTGCTCTCCGAAAGCTACTCAATGTATGTGAGTCGTACGCTGTAACTCACGGGTTAATTTATAATAGCTGTAAGACAGAATTCATGGTCTTCGGGTCTGGCACCAGGTGTCCCACTACTATCCCTCCTCTTCTGATGAATAGACACCCGATTAACAGGGTTTACAAATTTAAATACCTGGGCCATCTGGTTATCAAAATAAAATAAAATAACCCTGTTTAAGGCGTATTGCACAACACTGTACTCGGGAGCTCTGTGGTTCACATATACCAAAAAGGCTTACAATGCTCTGCGTATCCAATACAATAATGCATTCAGGGTATTGTTGCGACTGCCACGGTTCTGTAGTGCCTCGGCAATGTTTGCGGAGGCTTCGATGCACTGTGGCGTAATATATCAGCCTCGTTACTCTGCAGGCTGCGGGGCAATCCCAACACTATTCTGCAGTCGATAGCCGCCCGGGCAGACAGTCCGCTAGTGTGGGCGCTCGTTAACCGGACACGTTCCATTTTATGTATTAAGTACTAACATAGGTTAAGCAGTTTTGGTACTAACACTGTAGATCATTGTAGTCTGTGCAAATAAAGATGAATAAAAAATAAATAAAAATAAGTAACACGAGTTGGACTCGTACCGTGAGGGCTGGTTCGAAGTGGCGCTGGACAAGAGCACATGGAAGGACTTGGGGGAGGCCTTTGCCTAGCAGTGGGACAGTATAGGTTAAATAAAAAAAATAAAAAATGTTCCGTGCGGGGATCGGACCGGCGACACGCTGCGAAGAAGTCGATCGCTCAGACACCTCCCATCAACCGTGCCGTCAATGCCGTATTATGAGTATTCATTTTTTTGTGACGTACAGTATTTTTTTAAAGAGATTGGTATTCTCACAGTGGCTTCACAATACATATTCGCCAACATTTTATATGTTAGGCAAAATATTCACATGTATAGTAAAAACAGAGATATTCACAACTTTAACACTAGAAATAAGCACAAACTACGTGCACCATTTCACCGGCTTCATAAGGTGCATAATTCATTCGTAGGGATCGGTATAACTTTTTATAACAAGTTACCGTCTTCTTTTCTAGACTTACCTTTTAATGCATTTAAAGCAAGAGTAAAAGCCAACCTCTGTTCTAAGGCATACTATTCTGTTAGCGATTATTTAGACGATAAGGATAGTTGGCCGCTATGTTGATCTCAAGACAATGATGTTCATGTTCTTTTACCAAGATTAGCTTGCTGACAGGTTATATGTTTTCATATAATTCTGTATTATTATTAGTATACATTTTTTTTATTATGTCGTTTATTCATCTTTAAACATATAAATTACATTTTTAAATATTTCTTAAATAAAACCAATAAAAAAAACATTTAAAAATATAAAAATAGTGATCCGCCGGTGTGGGAGCAGGGTCCAAGCTACCGGTGGTTAGGGCTCCAGAGACAGGAACCTCCTCACAATGCGAGCCGTATCGAGGAGTACTGCCTTCTGAATCAGGCCCTTGATCCAACTACCCAACGAGAGCCTCGACAGATGTTCGTCGAGGCTCTTGGCCATCAGGCCATTGGCCGTTACAACAATCGGCACAATGATAGCCGAGCTCACATTCCACATGTCGACAACCTCGCGCGCCAAGTCAAGATATTTTATTTGTTTATCTTTCTCGGCTTTCACGAGGTTTTCGTCATGCGGGATGGTAACATCGATTATCATTGCGCGGCGCGCTGATCTGTCTATCACTACTATGTCAGGCTTATTAGCAATAACAGTCCTGTCAGTAATGATAGGCAGATCCCAGTACAACGTGACATGGTCTTTCTCGAGAACTGGGTCGGGCACATACTTGTAATACGGTACTTCAGAATCAACAAGATTGTATTTCAAAGCAAGTTGCTGGTGGATAATCCTGGCCACTAGGTTATGCCTGTGCAAGTACTCGCCATTAGCCAGACGAGAAAAGCCAGAGATAATATGTCTGATCGACTCACCCGGACGGAGGCATGCCCGACACACGTCAACCGTCCCGTCTTTCATAATATGTCTCCGGTAGTTATTCGTCAGCATAACTTCGTCCATAATTGCACAGACAAAACCTTCAGTTTCCCCGAAGAGGTCACTGAAACGTAGCCAGGACACGGACGCTAAGAAATCGACATCGGGCCCATGAAGAGCCCGGTAGAAGCGTCCGTGAAGTTCCTTACTTTGCCATACCTTCTTGCGATCATCCATAGTGAGTACTACAGGTTTGCGCCAGTCCTCTTTAGCCATGGACAACGGGGTGAGTCCCTTATCCACCGCGACCACATCTCGGTGCATACCCACGTCCATTTTCAAGAAATATTCTCTAAGACTGCACACCTCGCGGTTGTGGAGGGTCTTAGCATTTAATAATAATAATAATAGTAATAAATCGTTTATTTCGGGCTTTACACCCATACCACACAAAGTCATAAAACAAAAAATTCATCACACACCATTATAAAAATCAAATTAAAATTTAAAATATTTAAAAAATTGAAAACATGACAAATTAAAATTAAAAAGCCTCGGCCCCCACATTTCCTCGGGATGTACAGTCTCATTACTGATGATCGTGGGTGATGCAACCGGTTTGCGGTCAGCAGTGTGCGGACTCGTCTATCCAAGGCGTCGAGTTCAGTCTGAGTCCATTTGAGTATGCCGAAAGAGTACATTAAAACCGGCATGACCCAACCGTTGAAGGCGCGCACCTTGTTTCCGCCTGAAAGAAGGCTATTTAATACCTTCTTGAGGCGGCCGAAGAAGCGGTCCCTCAACGATTGTTTCACGTCCGGTACATTAATGCCAAGTGCTTCCGACATACCCAAATACTTATAGGTTTCGGATGTGGAGAGGGATCTAAGGTTTATGGAATCTGAAAGTTGAATTCCTTCAGATTCCATAATCTCCCCTCGCTTTACATGCATGACTGCACATTTGTCCACACCAAATTCCATCCTGATGGCACTACTAAAAGTTTCAGTTACTTTCAGTAGCTCCATCAGTCGCAATTTGTTGGGGGCAAAGAGTTTCAGGTCATCCATGTATAAGAGGTGAGATATGACCTGACCACCTCTCCTCAACCGATAGCCTAGACCTGAATCCTCCAGCAATGTGCTTAAAGGATTCAGGGCTAAGCAGAACCAAAGTGGACTCAAACTGTCGCCCTGGAAAATTCCCCGCTTGATCCATACAGGTTCATCATTTGCCTGGATCTGTCGACATCCTGGATAGCGAAGGACTGTTCTCCATTGCCTCATACATGACTCAAGGAAGGTGCGTAGGGTTGCATCTATCTTGTACAACTCCAGCACCCTCATGAGCCATGTATGTGGCACCGAGTCGAAGGCCTTCTTATAATCTATCCAGCATGTGGACAGATCCTTGCGGGATCGACGAACCTGTTGGCTAATGGCCATGTCAATGAGGAGTAGCTCCTTAGTACCACGGGACCCGTTCCTACATCCATTCTGAGAGGCGGACATAATTGAGTTACTTTCAATATGTGTATTGATTTTCACTCTCAAAATGGATGTAAGAAGTTTATAAACCGTCGACAAACACGTGATCGGTCTATAATTTTTGGGTTCCGCGGTACTACCAGCCTTATGGAGAAGGTGGGTGACCCCTGTTGTTAGAAACTGTGGTAGCGACCCAGACTCCAAGGAGGACTGGAATTGAGATGCCAGACGAGTGTGTGAACTACTCAACCATTTGAGCCAAAAGTTATGCAGTCCGTCCGGTCCCGGAGATTTCCAGTTAGGTAACGGACGGACTGCTCTTGCCACATCTGATGGCGTAATAGAAATTGGTTCCATTTCAGGGATATTTTCACACACTCGTTCGACATCACGCATCCAGTCGGCCTCAGCATGACTGACGGGCACCGACCAGATGCTGCGCCAGAATGTACTCGTGGCGCTGTCATCTGGACGGCACAGGTCAGTCATGTTTTGTTCAGGTCGCTCCCAAGCTCTATATACCCACCTCTCATCGCTCCGGAACATGCGATTCTGCGAGTACCGATCAACCCGTCGCTTATACCGCCGAATACGGCTTGCCCATGCACAAACTTTTTGCTTCAGGAAGTCGATGCGCTCTGTGACACGGGACATGTAGTCTTGAGGACCGATCCCAGTCCCCGAGAATGCCCGTCTCACAAAGCGCATCACACGTGGTCGTGTATTTCCCTCCCTGAAGCATTATAGTTTGCCGATGAGTACCCTGGCCTCGCCGATACGACGCTCAATCCTGCATTGCCAGGCCGGTACAGCTGGTTTTGGTCGATTAGCTCCGTCACTATCCGGGAACTTGACATTAGCCAATCGACATGCCGCAACAGCCCCGCAAAACAGGATTGAATGTGTATCGACAAGATCCTCGCTGCTCTCGAAAATATTCTTAAGCAGCGAGTTCAAGGCACTCACCAGCGCCCTATTTTTTCTGTGCATGGGTAACCGTGGCAATCGGGGTCTAAGTGTAAAGGGAGTTGAGCGGTACTCACAAATCGCATCCTCCAGTGCGCTCCTCAATCGTTCGTTGCACTGGCTGCTTACCGTGGCAACCGTATCATCCTCCTCCACAACAGGAGCAATATTTGAGTGCGACGGAACACTGTTAATAAATACGGGCGTCGTTGCTGGTGGTGGAGATAAGATGGTACGGTTGCTCAGTACCTCTGAGCGCAGCCTATCAAGTGCGGTGTCGTCCAACATGTGATTACGTTGGATGACCCGCACCTGATCCGAAAGTCGTTGGGCCGAGACGTTTAGGGTTGGTTCAAGTACCTGGAACAGAGACAGCATCCTAACACGGTACGCAGTGAGGTTAGTTCCCCCCTCTGTAGACCCATAGTATGCGCGCATGACATTTTCATTTATGGACTGAGTCCATCTCATGCGCTGCACACAACCACCGGTAGCGGGGACCCGGCTCGGGGCCGGTTGGCCCCTAGATCCCAAGCTTCTCGGTGGCCGGCGTCTCCCCTGCCGACGTACAGGTGTTGGCGACGTCGGCGGGGAGAAATATTCGCCGCTCGAGCTCGACGCAACTGCCGCTGCCGGTGACGTGGGAGATCCGATGTCCGGTGGCGGCGAGGCGGAGCTGAGCGGCGACTCCGGGGATGGTGGGCGTGCGCGTGCTGCTCTGGCTCGTGTCAACATATTAACTTAAACATTTTCATATTTTTCATCCTTATTTTTGATAATTTTTGACATGACATTTATGTCAGCCGTTGTCACAAATAGTTATTTCCTTTAAAACACATGTTTTGGCTTGTTTTGTATTTGATTTACGATTTTTGTCGTTTGGTTTACTATTGTAACTTGATTTGCACTATTTATTTAAGGTTTAAACATATAAATTTATAAAAGAAGGAATGATAAAATTTTCAAGTGTATGTTGACGTACAGTGTTGCCAGTTATTATTATTATTATGTATCTATTTATTTTAGTATAGATCGTAGGATATCATTATGTTACTATGATATGTGTATTAAACCCTCATGTAAGCGGACATACATAGCATTTTAAAACTATTGTCGGAGCTGATGAAGATTGTAAAACCACCTTTGCAATGTATAGATTCAATTTTCCTAGTATTATATAGCTGCATAACCAGCATTGTGTGAGTGCCATGTACTTTAGAGCCATTATTGATTAGATACCTACGTGCTTCACTTTATTGACTTGAATAACCCTGGCGGTTGAAAGTTATGTCATGCTCACTCGAATGTCTCGCTGATGGTGGCGCGTGTGTCGGATCATTTAGCTCCCTTCAAAATGGTTGAGCTGAATGGTGCTGATGTATGTGTCATGTTCGTGAACGGGCGCTGTCAGTTGAGACTGGTCATCTCTTAGCTGCCACGGTCTATTTTAATTATTAATAACTTTATTTTTGAATTGTCTTTTTTATACGTATTTACTATGGACACTAATAATTTGCCACATCGTTCTCACATAATGTACCATCTGATGATGAATGATGTAACAAAAGTTTTGTAATAATTTTGGCGATTGAAAAAGAGTGTCCATGGAGTTTCTTGCTCATTCTTCTCCATAGAGATCTACGCTTTGGAATGAGCACCTACGGTACTTTCACAGTTTTCATGTCTTGTGACTGGGACTGTAGCACCATAACTATTTTTGTACTATGTCTTTTGACAATGTCCTGCAGTTTGGCAGAAGATATGTATTTTACAAAACTGTGTAACTATTGTTGAAAGAATAAATAAAAAAAAAAAAAAGTCTATGTGACAGGCTTCACACAATTCCATACATTACAAACAACAACGCTACGCCACGGATTCGGTTCGTCTGTCAGTTTGACAAAGGCATAAAGGTTGCGATTACCATTCGTCACATGTCATTAGCTATTTTGTCTCTATCCCTATTAGGTCACATTGACTAATGTATCACCTTGTGCATCTGAGGGTCTAGACAAGTGGCTTACGCTCAGAAGCGATTTTATTTTATGCTACGCCAACGCTTCGTCGCTTGTTACAGTTCTCTTCTACTACTTGCTAAAAATAAAAAATAAAAATATTTTTTTTTAATTTTAACGCAACGCAATTTGTCAACGGTCGCGGGACTTATCTCATTACCGTGACCCCGGAACACAAAGGGCTATTGAAGGACACCGTGGATTTCAGTCAGTACGAGTCTGACAGTCCCTCTCGCCCTGGCCTGGGTGGGAGGACTCATTTCATGATTTTACCACGCAAAAAAAAAACACAATATGTCAAAATAGTTTGACGTTTATAAGAAACTAAATATTATTTGTTTTCTAGTTCTTTTATTTAACTACTTAAGATAAATACAAAATGAAAGATAAAAAAAAATACGGATTGGAGTAGAGTGGAGTGGAGTGCAGTAGAGTGGAGTGGAGTGGAGTGGAGTGGAGTGGAGTGGAGTGGAGTGGGGTGGGGTGGGGTGGGGTGGGGTGGAGTGGAGTGGAGTGGAGTGGAGTGGAGTGGAGTGGAGTTTTTTTTAACTTTCTATCGTTAAGCAAGTTAAAAAAACAGGTTCAAGCAATTTTCGACCTTATTGACATTTAAAATTTAGTTTGTTTTTTCTCACATTCTCGTTACCTAACATTAACATTTATGCAAACACCGGATTTTAATGAATTAGCAATGTTAGCGAACGAGAATGTGAGAAAAAATTAACCAAATATAAATTCAAATTCATTTATTAATTTTGTGAACACAGGGTATAGTTAGGTTATACTTTCTAGCTTGAGTCCTCAACTACACGGGTTTCTGAAGGGAAGGTCTACAGTCCAATCTGGTCTTGTTCAAAGATTTTATTACTGAGATTATGGATAATGGATCCCAAGTAGATGCAATCTACACCGATTACAGTAAGGCATTTGATAGAATAGACCATGTCATTTTACTGAGGAAGCTCTTCGACTTGGGCATTAGAGGCGACCTTTACAGATGGTTTTCGTCTTACGTACAAAAAAGGACACAAGCAGTGGTCCTCAATGGCTTTATATCCTGTTGGTCAACCAGCGCTTCTGGTGTGCTACAGGGACTGTTGGGGCCACTGTTGTTCGTTCTTTTTATTGATGACATCGGTGAGTGTTTCAAACATTCTAAACACTTAATGTTTGCAGATGATAGGAAAATCTTTACATCAGTTAAGTGTCAAAACGATGCTATACGTTTGCAGGAAGACATATCTAGATTAATCAACTATTGTACACTCGAGAGCAATGAATCCGGGTCACTTAAAGAATCCTAAAAATCTCGGAAACTAAAAGTGCTAGGTTAATGCAATAAATTGTATTTAATAGACAATGTAATACTCCTTAAATGAAGGTATTAAAACTTCTTAGTTATTGTAAAGTTATATCATAAAAAAATCAAATTTGAAAAAGGGCCACTTTCGAAGATGGAACTACGAAATTACAGCATTTGGTTTTGGTTTTGTTTGTAATCTGTCATTTGTGTGGGTACATAAACCATGTTGATAGTGCTCTATATTCATTATTCAAGCGGAAATTATGTCGCTTACGCCTGAAGAATGCACCAGAATACTTACAATGCTGGAAACCGGCCGGAGTCAGCGTGATACAGCCAGGACTGTCGGTGTGTCGCTGTCAACAGTACAAAGAGTTCTCCGACGTTACGAAGAAACTGGTTCTAACCTACGCAGACCAGGAACGGGCAGAACCAGGTGTACCACAGCACGAGAAGACCGATACTTGGTGAACACCATGCTTCGAAATCGCTTTCTCACAGGAACTGAACTCACCAATCAGTTTCGACGCCTCGGAGGAAGTAACCCAAGTGCATGGACAGTAAGATGTCGGCTTGCTGAATCTAACTTAAAACCCCTTAGACCTGCAAACGGCCCTAAACTGGAGCGTGGGCATCGTATTTCAAGACTAAGATATGCCCAGAGCCACGTAAATTGGAGTATTGAAGATTGGTCAAAAGTTATGTTCTCCGACGAATCAAAATTTATGCTCTACAAGCACGATGGAAGACACAGAGTGTATCGAAGACCAGGGGAAAGATTCAAGCAAGCATGCATCGAAGAAAAAGTAGCCTACGGTGGTGGGTCTGTACTTGTGTGGGCCGGAATTTCTTCTGAAAGTCGCACAGAGCTGGTGATCATAGAAAACGGCTCTTTAACTAGCGTAAGATATGTGGAAGAAATCCTCAATGATCACGTTGGTCCATTTATGGTCAATTTAGGTGAGGATGCTATATTTATGCATGACAATGCCCGACCTCATACAGGTATTGTGAATGACTACTTTCAAGAGATGAACATTACTCGTATGGAGTGGCCAGCGCGCAGCCCGGATATCAACCCGATCGAGCATGCTTGGGACGAGCTAGGCAGATGCGTAAAACAACGAAACCCTCCCCCAATCACGCTTTGTGAGCTCAAAATTGCTCTCACAGAGGAATGGGAGAATATTCCCCAAAATCGTATAAGGAACTTGGTGTACAGCATGCCAAACCGCGTAAACGCAGTAATGGAAGCACGAGGAGGCAATACGAAGTATTAAAATTCAAGAAAATCGTAATAAAGTTCAAAAAATTCATGTTTCCTATTTTTGTTTTAAGGAGAGATCAGCAGTTTTTTTCTTTATGTAATTTTGTGTTAATAAAATGTATGGTGACTCATATTTTTTTTACTTTACTTTAAGGAGTATTACATTGTCTATTAAATACAATTTATTGCATTAACCTATCATGTTTAGTTTCCGAGATTTTTAACATTCTTTAAGTGACCCGGATTCATTGCTCTCGAGTGTATAATAAATAAATTAGATCTTAATATCTCTAAATGTCACATTAAATTAACACAAAAAAAGTAATCACATTTTCAAAATCAACCAATAATTTTTAATTATTCAATCACTAATCAAATTTTATCTAGAACTCATGTCACCAGAGATTTTGGCATTTTTCTGGACAGTAAGCTCACCTTCGTTTATCATGTTGACAACATTGCCAAAAAAGCTTCGCTCAATCAAAGCATTTAACCAAGTTGTAATGAACGAACACACTTCAATTGATTTGTTTACAAGTAGCTCAGCTTCAATTAGTACAATCTTGTCTTAAAGTTGTGTTGTTCTTGATGAACTTATTTGTTCTTGATAATTTATTTTGTAATGGTTATGCATTTGTGCTGTACAGGTATTGAAGTCAATATTATATCTAATTTGGCCCTGTTTCCTTTTCGTGCAGACGCCGGCGCATCGGACTGCCCGTTCTGTATTTACCGAGTAAAATGCTTTTGTCATAAGGCTGAAAATCTATTATTGGATTTGACAGATTTGGACAGCTTGGTGTGCTGGTGTCTTTATATTCTGTAAGTACAATATGACCATGTTTTGTTTTTGTTTTGTGTACAACAATAGGATTTTTTGCTAAATGTGGAGGCTTTTAAATGGCTGCTTGTTGATCAACTCATTATCTACTTGTGTACGTACGAGTACATTGCTAGCTGTAAGCCACCCAAATACAATAAAATAAAAATAAAGGATGTTATAAAAATTGTTTGAGCTAAGCTGCGGACAGACGGACGGACGGACGGACATGGCGAAACTATAAGGGTTCCTTGTTGACTACGGAACCCTAAAAATGGAGTAACTTCTCCCGTTTTCCCAACATTTCCCTTCACTGCTCTGCTCCTATCGATTGTAGCGTGATGAAAAGTATACTATAATATAACCAGCTCAGTACCCTTTTTTTTTTTGCGTGGTAAAATCATCAAATGAATCCTCCCACCCCAGGCAGGGCGGGAGGGACTGTCAGACTTGTACTGACTAAAATCCACGGTGTCCTTCAATAGCGCGTTATGTACCGGGGTCACGGTAATGAGATAAGTCCCACGACCCCGGCAGGCTTTGGCCCTCTAGAGGGGGGCCCCGTCATCATGCTGACACTCCTTGAGGCGCGCGTGGAACACAACGCGCCGTCGACCCGGGCATGGTCCATGGTCGGGTGGCAAGTTGCCCTTAACTCGCCGCCCGCATGCCCGCGCCTACGGTGGCCGAAGATCGTCTGCCGACGTCCGACGCCGTGGGCGTCTACCAAGCTCAGTACTCTTAGCACGAGTTTTCACTCTTTTACTTTACAGCGTCTTTTCAGTATTTAAAGCGTTTCTTGTATGAAAAAATGGAACAGCGCCTCTGGTGTGCGAAGAAGGAACTAATTTTTTCCTTGAAAATTGTCAATTTGAAATTGTCAAAGTTCCAGTTTACTTTACGTCTCAAATACTGAAAACTCGTGCTAAGGGTACTGGAGTATGAAAAATAATTGTACCAAGTTTCGTTAAAATCCGTCGAGAAGTTTTTGTTTCTATAACGGTTATACAGACAGACAGATAGATAAAAATTTTACTGATTGCATTTTTGGCATCAGTATCGATCCCTGATCACCCCCTGATAGTTATTTTGGAAATATATTTCATGTACAGAATTGACCTCTCTACAGATTTATGTTGAAGGAGGTTTCAGCTGATGTTGAAACTATACCTTTTATTTTATTTTTTTGATAACTGTTACTATGACTGAACTTAAACGAAAAGAAAATTGGGCCACATGGCGCTACAAAGTCACTCAGCTGTTATGGGGCATCCAAGGCGGATTGAGTGCTGTCGAGGGCAAACTCGCAAAACCTATCCACCCAGGGAATACAGCGACTACAGAGAAAGTGGCTACGTATGAAAAGGAAATTCAACACTACAACGAAATTGACAGCCATGCCGTTCTGTTGTTAACGGCCAACATGACGGACGAGACGCTGCAAAAAGTCATGAGGCTTCAAAATGCTCAAGAGATTTGGGACGAGCTACATCGCCTGTTCGACTCATCGTCCGATGACAGGACGACACATACTCTCTGGGTTTCTACCATTATTGTAAAGATCATAGATATGGCGACACATATCTCCAAAGTGAAAAATCTATGGCATGATTTGAAAACAGAACTGATGAAGGAGTACAAGTGTGACCTACCGGATGTCCTCTTAATTTGCAAGATTCTCGACACACTCCCCGAGGATTACTTCAGTTTCAAATCAACATGGTTGCTAATGTCAAAGTCAGATCGCAATATAGAAAATCTAACTGCTTAATTGTGCCATTTTGAAAAATCATTAGCCGGTAATAGAAACGGAAATTCAGATGTATTGGTCGTCCAACCAAACCAAAATAAAAAGTTTTCCAAAATAAAATGTGCTTATTGTGGCAAACCAGGCCATAAAGTCAAGAGATGTCAAAAGTGGATCTCAGATGGAAGACCACCGAAAGCTTCTACTACAAGCAAAGCTAACCTGACAATTGTTACAGCAGAAAGTCACCAAGCGTTAAGGAAAGCCACCGTTTCCAAGACAAATAACGAGAGTTGGTATGTTGACAATGGTGCGACAGTCCATGTCACAGGTCGTAGAGACTACTTCACCACTTTCGAAAGTTTGAAGATTCTACAACAGATTATACGTTGACCACCGCAAATGGTGCTGTTGTTAAAGTGATTGGAAGAGGTACAGTTGACTTGATTGCCTATGTGCATAAAGAAAAGCAAGACATTCGACTAAATAATGTATGGTATGTACCAGGTGTCACTAAAAACCTGTTTTCGGTACTTGCGGCACAAGACACATTGGAAAATAGCGAGTTTAAATCCGAAAGAGAATCTTGTTGGTTAAAAGAAAAAGGAAAGGTCTTGCTAATGGGAAAACGTTCAAAGAATGGAGAACTCTATGCACTACTTGCGAAATCAATAGTTAATAAAGCTGCTTCCAACATTGAAGCCAACGTAATGATTAACCTACAACTTTACCACGAAAGGTTCGCTCACCAAAACAAAAGACATATTAAGAAGGTCATTGAACAGGAACTTTTTTTTTTTTTTTCGTGGTAAAATCATCAAATGAGTCCTCCCACCCCGGACAGGGCGGGAGGGACTGTCAGACTTGTACTGACTAAAATCCACGGTGTCCTTCAATAGCCCTTTATGTCCCGGGGTCACGGTAATGATATAAGTCCCGCGACCCCGGCAGGCTTTGGCCCTCTAGAGAGGGGGCCCCGTCTATGTTGTTCTATGTTAGGGGTTATGGTTTCCGCACTTAGTCCTTCATGTGGACCATTGTGCGTGGGCCATAGTGGCCTTTGGTGGCTTATTCCAACCAGCCCACCTCCCTCCAGAAGTTGATCAGGTTCTTTGGTCTGTGGAGAACATCTGTGTAAGTCCTGGGTGTCCCGAGGGTCTCTGTCCTGATCTGGGTGACACCTGTGCACTCGAAGAGCACATGTGCAACGGTTTCCTCAGTCTCCATGCAAGCCCTGCACAGGGGACTGTCCGTTATGCCTATTGTGTGGAAATGTTTGTTTAGGGAGCAGTGTCCCGTTATGGTCCCTGTCAGCAGACGCATGCCGGTCCTGTCCAGGCGTAAAAGACGCCTGGTTAGCCTGCCATCTAAGGATGGCAGAGCTTCCCTGGATTGCCTGCAGCCTGGTGTCGAGGTCCACAATCTTTCTGCTTGTGTGAGGATGCGCTCCTGCAGCCATCTACGTATCTGGTTGAAGGGGATGGGTATAATGGGTTCAGGTCCGCAAACTGATGCGCTGGATGCTCTCCCTGCTAGTTCATCAGCCGCGTCGTTGCCCAGTGATCCGCTGTGTCCTTTGATCCATTGTAGTGTCACTTTGTTGCGTTTAGATACCGTTAGACGTTCTAGTGCATTGTGACATTCTAGTATTAAGCTTGAAGTGGTATATTGTTTCTCCAACGATTGAAGGACTGAGGCGCTGTCAGAGAGTATACGTAAATGCATATGCTGCTTGTATAATGCCCATGCATTCCGCCTGATAGACGGTGTTGTACATTCCCAGCGGGCTGGATATATTTATGTTAAGGTCGTGTGAGAAAACTCCAGCCCCGGTTCCGGAGTCATTCTTTGATCCATCTGTGTATATCCTCAGCTCTTTCGGGCCTGAGTAGTAACATTGCTCTTCTGCAAGTGTGATACTGTAGTGTTTTGCAAAGTGGTATTGTCTTGGGGCTTTGTCGCAGGGTGATGCCATCATTGGCTGTTGTTCGATCGCATCATTCTTGATTCGCGTGTGTTTAATTCTTGAGTCTTTGTTTAGGGTTCCCTAGGCATGAAGCCTAAAGGCGGCTAGGGCCGCCTCTTTCTGCACGATGAAATGTAGAGGTGGCCGTCCAAGCATTGCCTGTAGGGCAGCGGTGGGTGCAGTTCTCATACAGCTGGTAATTGCCATACAGGCAAATCGCTGCAGCTTTTCGAGGTCTTTTTGGGCTGTGCTCAGGTTTGTTCTGGGCCATCAGACCAATGAGCCGTTCGTGACTGTTGGTCGTATGACAGTGGTATATAGCCAGTGAGTGGTCTTGGGACTGATCCCCCAATTCCTGCCAAGCATTCGCTTGCACTGCCACAGGGATATGCTGGCTTTTGTAGTGATGTAGTTGATGTGTTTTGCCCAATTTAGCTGTTTATCCAAAAAGATGCCCAGGTATTTGGTTTCAGTTGATAGGCTTAGGGTGGTTCCAAAGAAACGTGGAAGCTGTAGAGTCGTCAGCTTCCTCTTTTTCGTGAAGAGAATCAGCTCGGTTTTTGAGGGATTTACTGATAGCTGGTGTTTGTTGCACCAGTCCTCCACTATTTTCAATGCTTGGCGCATGAGGTTGCACAGGGTATTTTCGTGAGTGCCATTTATTATTATGGTTATATCGTCGGCATACCCTACAGTGAAGTAGCCGTTATCATTTAGTGTTTTAATGAGGTCATCTACAACCAGGTTCCATAGTAGCGGTGAGAGGACTCCCCCTTGTGGGCAGCCTTTCGCCACGATGGTCCTTGTAGTGTCATTTATTGTAACTTGTACGGCTCTTTGCTTGAGCATGTTGCTGATCCATCCGCTCAGGGTCGGGTCTATGTTGTGCCTGTCTAAGGCCATGTTGATGCTGTTGAACGTGGTTTTGTCGAAGGCGCCCTCAATGTCAATAAAAGCGGCCAGTGCTGAGCATTTGTGGTCCACTGCACATTCAATCTTGGATACTACGCTATGTAGCGCGGATTCCGTTGATCTGCCCGTGGAGTATGCATGCTGTTGTTTGTGAAGCGGTTTTTCCCGAAGAGGTCCGTCTCGGATATACCTATCACAGAGTCTCTCAGGGGGCCCCGTCATTATGCTGACGCTCTTTGAGGCGCGCGTGGAATACAACGCGCCGTCGACCCGGGCATGGTCCATGGTCGGGCTGCGAGTTGCCCTTTACTCGCCGCCCGCATGCCCGCGCCTACGGTGGCCGGAGATCGTCTTGCAACGTCCGTCGCCGCGGGCGTCCACCACCGCGGGTGGGGCGGAGGGAGAACATTGTCCTCTCTCTCAAGCGGCCCGCCTCCTCCTTCGCGAGCATGACTGCTTCGCAGAAGGAGGCGACCGCTTCCCACTCCGTCTCGCCATCGTCTAGCATGGCCGCAACCAATGCCGGGTGCGAGAGGTCTCCGCCTGTCGCCGCCGTGAGGACACGTCGGTGCTCTGCTTAAGCGGGGCAGTCTTGCACCGTATGCTCTACTGTGTCCTCCGGGCGATCTTCGCAGTGGTGACACCCAGGCGTTTCCTCCTTTCTTCTTAGACACAGGTGCCTCCCGAAACTTCCGTGTCCGGTGAGGACCTGCGTCATGCGGTAGGTCAGGACGCCGTGACTCCTATCCAGTCACTCCTCAAAGAGGGGTCTTACCGCCGCGATTGCGGGGTGCCCAGCCGTCGGTAGTGACAGTCGTTCCCTCCATACTGCCCTGAGATCGCGCCGGAGCTCTTCCCGCCGCGCCTCGACTTCTCGAGGCAGCGGGGATAAACCCCGGCGCTGCGCCTCCACGCGCCACTCATAGACGCGCTGGAGGGCAGTCGCCTCCAGATCCCAGGGTGGTTTGCGGTCCATTCCCACCCTCCTTCGGCAAGAACCGATACTTTGTCCTATTCAAAGATGACTATAGCAAATATCGCTACGTTTATTTCATGAGAAATAAATCGGAAGTTGCAGATAAACTTGTTCAAGTTCTGAAAGAGATTAAAACAAGGGGTCACATTGTAAAAGAAATTTACAGTGACAATGGCGGAAAGTTCGACAATGCTAGAGTAAAGCACATTCTGCAAAATGCTAATATTACCCAAAGGCTGACTATGCCCTACACCCCAGAGCAAAATGGGACAAGTGAACGGGAAAGTAGGACGCTTGTAGAAGCCGCACGCAGTATGATGCACTCTCACAAAGAACTTCCGATTGCCTTGTGGTGCGAGCTGATAAGTACAGCCGCATATGTCCTTAATAGGACAGGGCTCACATGCATAGATGGAAAATCACCATACGAACTTTGGTATCGTCGAAAACCAGGAATAAAGCATCTCAGAATCATTGGCAGTGAATGCTACGCCCATGTGCCCAAACAGAAGCGTATGAAGCTTGCCAAGAAAGCTCAGAAATGTATCCTAATCGGTTACGAAGGTGATGAAGGGTACCGTCTAGTAAGCTTCGACAAATGTGGAAAGCCCACGATCATCAGATCAAGAGACGTAATATTTAATGAATCCATCATAGAATCGATTGGATTAAATGATGAGATTGAACGAGAATCTGATAATGAAATCGAGTACAAACTTCCTTCGATCAAAGAAAATGGTCAAGTGTCAAGAGCAAGGGAGGATGAGCCTAGCGAAGCCATTCAACCGCCTATTGACATGTCAGGTGCAAGGGATGATGAGCAAGATGAAGCCAATCGGCCATCTATCTGTATGCCCCAGACAAGCCAAGATTTTCCTGACTCAACGGATGAAGTGCCTCAGATTGATAATCAGGAACAGGAAAGTTACGGTACTCCATATGATTCTGAGGAAGAAGAAAGTGTAGATAGGGTCCTTCGCGATAGAAGCCAGTTACGACCACCTGCGAGGTACGGTGACTTCGTATTAAACTTGAGTTCCTTCGTTGAACCTAAGACTTACAAAGATGCACTGACAAGCCTGCAGAAAGAGAAATGGCTGAAAGCTATGGAAAGCGAGATGAAATCGCTGTCTGAAACTAAGACCTGGAATTTGGTGGACTTACCCAAAGGACGAAAACCAATTTCTTGTAAATGGATCTATAAAGTTAAGACAAATGCGGATGGAAGTCTTGACAAATTCAAAGCAAGGCTAGTGGCTAGAGGATTCACTCAAAAGGAAAGAGTTGACTTCTACAAAACTTTCAGCCCTGTGACAAAGCTAGCTACAGTCAAACTGATCATAAAAATCGCAGTTGATGAAGATCTTGCTCTAACACAGTTTGATGTTGCAACGGCATTCCTCAATGGTTCACTTGATGAAGATATTTACATGAACCAACCGGAAGGTTATAGTGACGGAACAAACAAAGTGTGTAAACTTCTGAGAAGCCTGTATGGCTTAAAGCAGGCTCCAAGATGTTGGAACAGATGTATCGTGGATTACTTGATCAGTATTGGATTTAAACAATGTCAAAATGATCCTTGTTTATTTGTGAGAGTTAAACAAGGTGCCAAGATCATACTTGCATTATATGTGGACGACGGTTTGATCGCTGCCACGAACCCTATTTAGATTCAGAAAGATTTTTAGCTGAATTGAAGAAACGGTTCAAAATAACCGTAAAACCTGCGTCATACTACTTAGGTATGGAGATTTTAAAGCATGAGAACGGTATCAAGCTTACGCAGAAGCATTATGCTGAGAAATTGCTAGAACGCTTTGGAATGCATGAATGTAAATCTGTGAGCACTCCTATTATCAAAGATGCTACAGCACAACCAACAGCAACCGATGAGGAACTTAAATTCCCGTACAGAGAAGCAGTTGGAGCACTTATGTATCTGATGACTGGATCTAGACCGGACTTGTCTTATGCTATCAGTGTTGTTTCACGCAATCTCGAGAATCCCAGCAGGGAGGCTGTTACAAAAGTAAAGCGTATATTCGGCTACATCAAAGGCACTGTTAACTATGGTCTAATTTACCGAAAAGGAAATAAAGGACTACTATGCTACCAGTGACTCTGACCATGGAGGAGATAAACAGACAGGACGCTCTACATCGGGTATCCTTTGCACGTACTCCGGTGGAATTATATCCTGGGCCAGCAGGCGCCAGACCTGCGTAGCGATCTCGAGTACTGAAGCCGAACTAGTAGCAGCCAGTGAAACTGCAAGGGAGATGATCTGGCTGAAAACGAAAAGGCTGATAATAGAAGTCTCCCAACTGAACGGAACTCCAAGCCAGAAGGTGGACAATGATGCAGCGATAAAGATATCCCAAAATCCTGAACTGCACAGGAGAACCAAACATATAGCGCTTAGGCTAGATAAGAGAATTGGTGGAGGAAGTTCGGCGTGGCGGTCTGAGGGGGAGGCCTATGTTCAGCAGTGGACGTTTTCCGGCTGATGATGATGATGATGATGAAGGAAGTCCAAGTGAAATATACTCCAACTGAGTATCAATGTGCAGATATGCTGACAAAGCCAGTAAGTGGGCCAAGGCTTCTGGTACTTCTAAAGAAAATTGGCCTGATGAGCACTGATTAGCAACAGTGATATCAAAAAGGGAGGATGTTGAAGGAGGTTTCAGCTGATATTGAAACTATACCTTTTATTTTATTTTTTAGATAACTGTTACTATGACTGTGTCACTCATGTTTTTTCGTTGTGTAAAATACATTATATTTAATTGTTTCTATGTGCGTTTCACTATACAATCCGGACTCTTCAACAATTTATTATAAGTATAGATTAGCAGCAGCTAGCATTGTGGAAGGCCTTAAGGGCGGCAATAGGGGATATTTAGTTATTGACCGGCCAACTCACTGCATCTAGCCTTTCTCCAGTCGTAGCGGTTCCCGTTCCACTGGATCAAGGAGGGTATGGACGAGAAAGTGCATCTGTGTTTGCGCGCACACTTATGCACTTTAATATATCCTGCGCACCTGACTGCTTTCGAATAATGGCTTCCGATTTAAGTCCTATGGCGATGGACAAAGGTAGAGAGGTTCGGCTGTATTGCAAGCTGAGCTTTGTCTGATGTCTGCACATAGGCGGCTCAAGGAGAGTGGTCGTTTTCGTGCTGCAATTTGGGTGACGGCACGGATTGGGCAGCACGTTGAGTGACGAAGCAGCCCTATTTAGGGAGGCACTGCTTCCCCCGCTCAGCCGGGGAGGGGGCTAGAAAAGGTGTCCCAAAAATTGTTCGCCCACTTTATCTGGGAGGTAGTAACCACAGCTGCCTGTGCAACCCTTTCTTTGTGGTCGACGCAATAAAAAGTATATAAAATCATCAACTATGACATTTGGTGCGTGGAATGTGCGTACTCTTCTGGATCGAGTTACTAATCAATGCCCTGAGCGTAAGACAGCAATTGTAGCACGTGAGCTTGCTCGATACAATGTAGACATAGCTGCACTCAGCGAAACCCATCTTGCTGACGAAGGTGAACGGGAAGAGTGTGGCGGTGGATACACTTTCTTTTGGAAGGGGACTGCTATGTCTGAACCCAGGCGTTCAGGGGTGGGTTTTGCAATTAAGACGTCCATTGCCAAGAAATTGGGCGAATACCCAACGTACAAATCAGATCGTATGATATCGTTACGCCTTCATCTAGATAATGATAATTACTTGAATGTGATAAGTGTATACGCACCTACCATGACAAATTCAGACGAGGTTAAGGACAGATTTTATGAAGAATTGGCTCAGGCTCTGGCTAGTGTCTCGCCTAGGGAGCAAATATTAATCTTGGGTGATTTTAATGCAAGAGTTGGGCGTAACTTCGAAGCGTGGCCTAGTGTGTTGGGTAGGCACGGAGTCGGTAACATGAATAGTAATGGGCAATCATTACTCAGCCTTTGTGCCCAGTTCAGTTTATCCATCACTAACACACTATTCAGATTGCCGATGAAACATAAGGCTACGTGGATGCACCCTCGTTCCAAACACTGGCATCTAATTGATTACGCGCTTGTTCGCCAAAGAGACATACCCCAAGTTAAAATTACACGTGTAATGCGAGGTGCAAATTGTTGGTCAGATCATAGGCTTGTTATTACAAAGCTTAAGCTTCGCCTCCATCCTCCTCGCAGATCATCTCTAGTAAGGGCTGCGCGCCTTAACGTAGGAAAACTTGAGAATTTCAACATGAGAAAGGAGTACGCCCTTGCTATCAATTCTGAATTTAGTACATTTACTGTGTCAAATGATGATCTTGAGGCCCAATGGCAAGACTTCTCTTCTCGGCTTTTGGGCACTGGCTTTCAGATGTTGGGCACTAAAGTACGCGTTAATGAGGATTGGTTTGATGAGAATAACGAGCTTATAACAGAGGCATTGACAAGGCACCGAAACCTACTAAAGCAACAAGATAACAATAGACCAAACAGACAAACCGCAAACGCTATCAAGCAGAGGAGTTCCGAATTGCGAAAGTTAACCAGAGGTATTAAAGACAAGTGGTGGCTAGAAAAAGCCAAATATATCCAGTGGCTATCTGACACTAAGCAACTTGGTGCGTTTTATGAGGAGGTGCGTAAATTGATTGGCTCGAGCCATTGTGTTAATGTGCCTATCAAATCTCGTGATGGTTCTGAGAGCTTATCATCTAAGGATGAAGTGCTTGCGCGCTGGGCCGAGCATTTCAATGAGCTTCTCAATTTAGATCGCTCTGCAGATATGGCGTATATTGCATCTTTGCCAACGATACCTACAGCTACCGGCCTAGACGAACCGCCAACTTTGAAAGAAGTCAGAGATGCTACAGCTCAACAACATAATAAGAAGGCGGTTGGTATCGATAATCTTCCAGGGGAATTACTTAAGTATGGTGGTGAGAGACTTTATGAAGTTCTGAGAGAGCTCTTCGTGACCATGTGGGATGAAGAGCAGGTGCCGGATACTTTTAAATTATCTCGTATAAGCGCCCTGTATAAGAACAAAGGTGACCGATCAGACTGCAACTCTTATCGTGGTATCTCACTGCTCTCTACACCTGGAAAAGTATTTGCGAGGATTCTTCTGAACCGCCTCATTCCAGTATCAGAGGCAATACTTCCGGAAACCCAATTTGGCTTTCGTCCTGAGAGAGGAACCTGTGAAGCTATATTCTCTATTCGTCAGCTTCAAGAGAAAAGTAAAGAACAAGGTCGACCTTTATATCTATGTTTCGTTGATCTTGAAAAGGCATTTGACAGTGTTCCCCGAGAAGCTTTATGGACTCTGTTGTTAAAGCTGGGATGCTCTGAGAAGTTCGTACGGCTGATACGACTCCTTCATGATGATATGGCCTGTTGCGTTGCAGTAAAAGACGACCAATCAGATTTTTTTAGGGTAACCTGCGGCGTGAAGCAAGGTTGTGTACTTGCACCTACACTGTTTGCTCTCTACTTTGCGGTCGTCATTCGGGAAACCTTGAAACTTATCTCTGAGGGCATTCGGATTCGTTTCCGAACTGATGGCGGTTTATTTAACCTTGCCAGATTGAAAGCCCGCACTCGAGTCTCTATTACTACAGTAACAGAAATCATGTATGCTGATGACCTGTGCTTCGTGGCGGACACCTGCGAGGGTTTACAGGCGCTGATAAGTGGTCTCAATGACGTTTGTTGCAAGTTTGGTCTTTCCATTAATGTTAAAAAAACTGAAGTTATGGCCATGGACATAAACGACCAGATATTGATTCCTGACATATTAATCGGTAGCAGCAAACTCAAACAGGTGGAATGTTTCAAGTATTTGGGCAGCATAGTGACATACAAAGGGGATCTTGACGCTGAGGTAAATCAGAGAATTTGTGCTGCAGCATCAGCTTTTGGTAAATTGCAACCCAAAGTTTTTCGTTCGCATGATCTCAAATTAAGCACTAAGATCTCGGTGTACATGGCAATAGTTCTTCCAAATCTGTTGTACTCGTCAGAAACGTGGTGCCTCTATCGTAAACATATAAGGACGTTGGATAAATTTCATCTAAAGTGCCTTCGAAGCATCATGAACATCAGATGGTCGGATCGTATAAGAAATACGATTGTTTTAAGGCGAGCTAACGTCCTCGGCATAGAGGCTTACTTAATGAGGCGTCAGTTGAGGTGGTGTGGGCATGTACATAGAATGCACGATGATAGACTTGCGAAACGTATCTTCTATTCGGAACTCCAAGAAGGAAAACGGAAACGCGGTGGTCAGTTGCTACGTTTCAAGGATGTTCTGAATAGACACTTTAAGAAGTGCCAAATTGACCCTTCAACATGGGAGAACCAGGCACAAAATCGGCCCGAGTGGAGACGCTATGTACAGGAGCAGGTTTACACCTTTGAAGAAACAAGAAGGTTACAATTGGACAAGAAACGTGACGACCTAAAAGCTAGACCACCTGCAAATATAACTTACAATGTCATCAATGGTGTCCTTACTTGTCCACTTTGTGCTCGGAGTTTTACGGCAAAAGTTGGATATGCGAGTCACTGGAGAGCACATGAAAGGGCATATCAAAACTCTCAACCACTCTAAAAAAGTCATCGATTGCAGTCGCTGTGGCCGAAATCGGCTAGATGGCATCATCATCATCATAAGTATAGATAACAATAAAACAGATAATAGCAGAGTAAGGCTGCGTTTCCAACAGAGATGTGCGATGGAATTGTGTCGTGCGAGGATGTCTAGCTGTGCTGTGAAAATGTGAGGGCGTTTCCACCAAAGCTGTGCGATGAAAATGTGCCTACGAGGATGTGTAGCGGAGCTGTTAAAATGCGCATTAATGTGCGGTGCGAGGATGCGTTGCGAAGCTGTGAAATGTGTCGACGGGTTTGCGGTGACAAACTCCGTCTATGGACTGGCTGGTACAGTATGCGCAAACCTCGCAACACATCCTTCTCAACACATATTCCTCGCAAAACATCCCTCGTACACATCTCTCGCAACACATCCCTCGTACACATTCCTCGTACACATCCCCCGCACACATCCTTCACTTGTTTTGTATGGGTGGTGTACACAGTACAGGGGTGGGCGCTAATAACTGCAACTCAGTTACTAAACTAACGCGGTATTAACGTACACATTTATTGTAATATTTTATTTGTTCCAATAAACTATTTGTATTTGTATTGTATGTACAAAAATCTAGCTCCGCTGAGCCGTTTCCACCAGAGCTGTGCTGACCGAGGCGAGATAAATGAAGCGATTCTATTGTTTCTTTACAAACACATTCCTCGCTACACATCCTCGCACATCTCTGGTGGAAACGCAGCCGAAACCCTTTTATTCGTAAAATTCAAGACGTTAAAATTCTTCTCCTTAGCAACCCACTGAGCATTGCTCTATCTAGCTCATCATCTTGGCTATTAGAAATGGATGGGCCATCTTCTATATCATTATCATTGTCTTGGTGCTTTGTTGCATCACTAGGTTATTGTATCAGTAAAGTCCTATACAGTAAAATCCTTTTCTATTAAAATAATGATTGCAATATGTATGCAATCAATATTGTACACAAGGCAAGCCAGATTGCATAGGAACTAGAATAATTAACGAACACAGGTAAATGGGTCATCTTAGTGAAAGATTAGCAGTAAGCTTTGGTAGTACATATTTGTTTGGAAATGTATCCTCTAACTTCTCACTACAGTTTATGAAAAATCTACTTACTTTTACTTCGACGGAGATTTCTCGTGTCCCATATAGTGCCGCATGAATACGAAGGTAGAAGCAAAGGTTTTTAAAAGACTTTTTGTCCAACCTAAATCACTCAATAAGTAACATATCCGGCATTTCGGCTATTTCTTCTAAAGCCCGGCGAGATAGATTTCTCCGTTGACGTCTTAGCCACACATCTTCATTATGTGCAGCCCACAAAAATCTTAAAGTAAGCATTTTGTATAATATTCAAAAATTCCGCGCAATGACAACAACAAAGTCCAACAGCTGATTCAAAAACGCCATTTTCTTTCGTTAGCGTCAAGGGGTTGGCGTTCGCCTGCTGTCGAAGCGTTAGTACGCTCACGGAGCGTACTAACGCTTCGACTTGCTTGTCAAAAGGTGCCCCTTGGGGGAACCGATCAATTTACCGAATTTTGTTTGTTCGAATTTCATTATACCGAAAACTATTGACCGACATCTCTTTTGCTATATGCATTATTTGACATATTTTCGGATCATCGAAATACCATTAGCCATAAGTATTATTTTAACGCTGGATTCAGGTCGCTTCCAACCGGTATATGTGGAGATCTAAAGGGGAGGCCTATGTTCAGCAGTGGACGTCCTATGGCTGAGATGATGATGTTCCGCCGTTTAACAAAATAACTTTTTACTATTGACCGAAGCCTCTTTTAAACTTTTTTCAATTGCCAAATGATTTATTTGCCATATTTTCACCATACCGAAACAACATTTTACCGAAAAATTAAATAACTGTCATAAAAATCCAATATATTGTGCTACAAAACTTTGTGGCGGAAACGAAATGCTGCAAAGCCGACTTTACGTAGTCTTGTCTGCCCTACCCCTAAAGTGTAATTTAAAATCGCGTAGGCGCGGAGGGGTGGGGTGGCCCGCGAGCTGAGGAGCAGGTGGTCAGAACGGCTGCCGCTGCGGCTGAGGCCGTAGCTGCGGTGGTGAGCGTTCAAATCATCTGCGACGATAAGCTCGCGTGGGGCCACCCAAAACCCCGCAGCGCTGAAGCCATGACAGAAACAATGCTTGTTGCATGTTGCATGCTTGCTTGAATGCTGCGTGTATGCTGCATGTTGCATGCTGCGTGTTTGCTGCATGTTGCATGCTGCGTGCTAGCTGCATGTTGCATGCTGCATGCTACATGCTTGCTTGCATGCTGCATACTTGCTTGCATATGTTTTTGTGGTGCTTGTTTGCATGTTGCATGTCTGTTTGTATGCTGTATGCAAGTGTATCACAACACAAACCTTTTTACAAACACAAGAACGAAACAATACACAATAACAAGGCACAAAAGAGTATCAAGAATCACCCAAAATCCGCAAAAAGATTCGAACACACGTGCTAGCCAGAACACCCTTTATAGTCCAACTATGTAATTAACAGCAAATGTCATAAATGATAATACAATACCCGTCAGAGTTATATTATCGTATATGACATTTGCACAATTATTTTGTATTTTCTATCTACATTTCAATGGCGCCTGCTAAAAATGTAACAGCAATAATTAGTATGCACAAATTTCTGGGCGTTTGGTGAAATGAAAATATGGCAATTAAAATAGTGGTATAACGAATGTTTGGAAACATAATACTTCGAACAACCGTCATTTCGAGTAAGTGTAACATCGGTAAAAAGTTTTTCGGCCGAATGAAGTGTTGGAGTAACGAAAAAAAAACGAATAGATAATAAAATTGACCGGATTTCAAATTGTCAAATGAAATCCGGTCAAACGTTTTTCGATCTTATGATAGGTAACCGCTACTTTGCTATACTTTTTTTTTTAGGTGGTAAAATCATCAAATGAATCCTCCCGCCCTGGGTGAGGCGGAAGGGACTGTCAGACTCTTACTGACTAAAATCCACCCGTGCTCCTTCGGATGCCCTTTACGTTCCGGGGCCACGGTATCCTGTGTTAACGAAAACCCGCGACCCCAGCAGGCATTTGGCCCCATAAGGGGCCCCGTTACTTTGCTGACAACTCCCCGAAGGCACGCGCGAAACAAGACGACGCGACGTGCCACCGACCCGGGCTTGGTCCTTGGTCGGACGGCGAGCTATCCATTACTCACCGTCCGCAAGCCCGCTCCGCCGCTGTGCCCTCTGCTAATCAGAGGGACACGCGTTGGATCGTCCACACGACAGGCTATTCGCATACTGGCAAAGAGACCCCCTTTTTTTTTTTTTTTCGTGGTAAAATCATCAAATGAGTCCTCCCAGCCCCGGGAAGGGCGGGAGGGACTGTCAGACTTGTACTGACTAAAATCCACGGTGTCCTTCGGTAGCCCTTTTGCGTACCGGAGTCGCGGTATACGTATGTCCCGCGACCCCGGCAAGGCTGTGGCCCTCTAAAGAGGGGCCCCGTCATTGTGCTGACGCTCTTTGAGGCGCGCGTGGAACACAACGCGCCGTCGACCCGGGCATGGTCCATGGTCGGACAGCGAGTTGCAAAGAGACCCCTTAGACTCACAGAGCCTAAGGAAGAGTTTTTGCCCGCATCCCAGAGTGCACCGGCCTGAAAAACTGGTCTTCCCCACGGACGTATCCGAGAGGGAACTCCAGTCCACGGGCGCACGTGGAGGTTTCCTGTCTTAGCACCCCACTGGGCTATACTTAGCGAACGATAATTTTCATTGAACGAATAAGTTACATTTCGTACGATAGATTAGAAAATGAAAGTTCACTTGTGTACCACCAAGATAATTTGTTACGACTAGGTCACGTGAGATATCGTTCGAAAAATTATTTCCATACATTTGCTTGAGCGTTTTCGTTTATCGTTAGCCACTTGTCGAGGCCCTCTGGTCCTTTTCCTTAACTCGTCTGATGCTCTAGTTGTACAAGGTGATGTATTAATTAGCGTGAATGTAACATAATTGGGATTGAGATCAAATAGCTAATGTGACTGGTCATCGCAACCACTTCAAGTACGGTCAAATACGTAGTCATCGTGCTGGGGCCTCCGTTCTCACTCCATTTTTTCCAGGTTGTCTCGAGTATCTCACTCTGCAGTACAGGTGCCACGGTGAAGGTTACCGCACTTACATCAGCAAGCGCTATGACGCGGAGAAAAAATGCCACAAAGTAGATTCCTATTGTGAGGCATATTTTTACGGCAGGAGCAACGCGGCTTTTCCAGTATCTGATGTTCAGTATCCTCATCAGGTACCTAAGTGAATCGGTTACGCATTATAAAAACTAAAGTTATTCTAACTGTTTTAGATTAACAACGGTTGATTCACAATAACAGGATGAATTTTCCAACAGGCTAAATTCGAAACTCGTATGAGGAATATCGAAAAATTCTCAAAAGGAGTCTAGAGGCCGATTTTAATGAAAATAATAAAAACTGCATCATTGGATTTTAGAAATAATAATAATCCTCGCCAGGAATAGATCAGCTGATTTAAAAAAAACACAAAATAATAAATAAATACATAAATAATAACAAAATAAAAAACAGAAATCAGCAGCTGCACGCCATGACTGAAAAAAAAAGGCTTCCATTCAGTATAATGCTGTGCTATGGAGGACGCACAGCACAGCGCTGATAAAAAAAAATGTGTAACGATCTGTATGTATTTTAAATGGTAGGTCTTTTGACCGTAAGCGTAGTTTTATCGAAAATATTTGGAATAACTTTAGACATTGTGATGTGTTACTTGTGCATTAGTCTATTTCCCTATATTTTCAAATTTAAAGCCCACTGCCGTCCAATGCCGAAATCCTCCCCCAAAGAACGCCGACCATTCTGATCATTGGCATTCCGCATCCATCCGAATCTTTACTGCCTTTCTCATCCAGGCATTGCTGGGATACGGTAACGTCGACGTGGAATTAGCTAAGTGGGAAGCATCGGGCACCATCATCAGTAATAAGTACATCTTGACTGCGGCTCACATTGGCAAGTTACTACTTCAAGTGTAAGTAATTCAATTTAACGATTCTGCTACCAACATTATTTAAAAAATAGTTTAGTAGGTTTAAATAATAAAGGATGCCGCAATCGTGATGGTTAGGCCCCACTTTGAAGAATCGAAGGAAAGGCGCCACGGTGGCGACACTTCTTCCGCCTTTAATGTAAATTATTTTTGTCGTAAAATTAGTAGGAAAAGAATATTGACGAAAAACTATCTATGGGAGTCATTGTTCAAATATGGCGGCCCGAGCGAGAAAGATATAATTATGGTGACAAAAGTTGAAATTCGGAAAGAAAATATCGACGAGCTCAAAAATCCCCTTCTTTTCGAAATTTGTAATCGACTTGTTAATTATTCACAGAGGTCCCCTGAGGTACGTCGCGCTAGGTGTTATAAAATTGACTGACGATCCATCATCCACCTGGCAAATACATAAAGTGAAGAAGTTAATCCGACACCCGGACTACAGACAATTCAGTTTGTACAATGATATCGCCCTGATTGAAACTGAAGATACGTGAGTATAGAAATACAATAGCAGTACTTCTATATGTCTTGTAGGGCAAGTTAAGCTACTACTTTTTCATAGGCCTGAACCTGCGTAAATCGCACGCACTAGGGCTAAAGGAACAGCTTAGTTTTTAGTTGATCATGTATGAGCAAAAGTGAAATGTCGAAGTGACCACCGAGTGCCCAGTCAATAATGTTGGGTATTTACAAGTTAAACTAGTGACACTGTGCCAAAAATAACGGCCATCGTTTAGTTTTCATTGACATCACACGCGTAGAAAGTAGCAACCTAGAAGAAAAGAAAGAAGAAAGTTCAACCAAGTAACCCTCAAGGTGCCGGTTCGCGCGCGAGACAGCGACAGGAGACAGCGACAGGAGACCGCGACAGGAGACCGCGACAGGAGACCGCGACAGTACTTAACATTAGGCAATGTATGAGCGACAGTTCGCGAGCGAGACAGCGACAGGAGACAGATACGGTAAACAATCTCCGATCGCGGGCCGTGTCGCGGTCTCCTGTCTCGGTCGCCTGTCGCGGTCTCGCGCGCGAACCCGGCACCTTAAGCATGCATCAGTTGTAAATTGTCCGGTTTGTCGCTCTCAAAAAACGTGTGCACTTCATTCGATTGTGAATAATGTGGTCACACGGGGCTAAATGTCTCGACTAATTCAATGTGGCCCAATATTAGCTAAAATATTATTAGTAGTTTGATCTCAGGATCATGCTTATTTGTAACGCCCATCTTAAGGTGCCGGTTGGTATTCCTGGAAGCCTCGATCGTGCAGGCCTGGGTGTCACCACCGGACAGGCCTGCTGACATCAACGACGAGGCGGAGTGGTTCCGGGAGGCCATGTCGGAGATCTGTGACGTGGCCATGCCCCGGGTCCGGTCGCGCGAGCTTGCAGCGCTGCGCGAAGCGTGCGTTGCCGCGCGACGCCGGTACACCAGGTTCCGCAGGTGCCGCACCCGACCTCCGGATGCGGCGACTGTAGAGGCGGAGCTGTACGAGGGCTACAGGGCAGCGAAGGCCGTCCTCCGCGACGAGATCTGGTGGGCCAAGGAACTGGCCCGCGAGGAGATGCTGGGGACTCTGGACGGGGCGGTACAACGGCTCAAAGCCAAAAATACCGCCCCAGGACCCGACGGTCTGCCAGGAAAAGCCTGGGTCTTGGCCTCAGGGACTCGCGGGCCTCGACTGGGGGGGCTCTTAAGCGCATGCTTGGAGGGGGGCCGGTTACCGCTTCGCTGGAAGACGGGGAAACTGGTCCTCATCCAGAAGCACGGGCGCCCTGCGGACCCTCCGTCCGCATTCCGGCCCATCGTGCTGCTCGACGAGGTGGGCAAGCTCTTCGAGAGAGTCATTGCAGACCGCCTCGTCAGGCACCTGAATCACCCGGGCCCGAACCTTGCGGAGAGCCAGTTTGGCTTCCGCAGGGGGCGCTCGACGGTGGACGCCATCATGCGCGTGAGGGCCCTCACGACGGGGGATGCAGTAGCCCGGGGCAGGGTCGTCTTGGCGGTGTCTTTGGATATCACCAACGCCTTTAACACCCTGCCCTGGAGTTGCATCAGGGAGGCACTCCGGTATCACCGGGTGCCGACCTACCTCCGTCGCATAGTCGAGGACTACCTGATGGACAGAGCCGTCATCTGCCGCGGCACCTTTACAACTACTATGGCGCCCAACGTGGGTCGTAGCCTCAAGTGGCGCCCAACGTGAGTCGAAACCCTACGTTGGGTGAGATTAGTCTTATGAGCTATAATGTATCCCACTGCTTACAAAAAGCAGTTCTTGTCTCCTTCTTAACCTCTCTGCTTTGAGCGACTATTCTATCTGTCTTTGGTTCCACCACCGTCATCATCATCAGTATTGAACGCCATTTCATTCGGTCACCGGCTTTTATTTCACACTAATTTCAGGATTTTTTTCAACCAAAATGTCCTACCAGCTTGCCTGCCCGTTACAACAGGTGATGATAAGAAGGCTATCTACACGACTTGGATCCAATTGGAATCATCATATTATACGGCTGATGCAGGCAAACGAGCCAGGACGGTAAGTCATCAAAATCACTCTCAGAAGTATGAAAGGTTGGTTCTTCCAATGTTTAATACTGGTAGATTCTTTGACAAATTGGGCTGTGTAGTGGTGGGGATACTGTCTGAGTCATTGTTCGGCTACTGTGTAAGTGTGTATATTTTTAGAGGATATATTTGTATACTGTAAGTCACATAATCGTAGAATAGAATAGAATAGAATATTTATTTATTTGCATAGAATGTAGGTTTTAACAATAAAATGGATGAATGGTTTACAGAATCCTTGTACATCCTGCCATATTGGCATGCAAACATTAATTGGATAAATACTTTGAACATAATATTTGCTACAATATATAAAATTGAATTAAATTTAACTAACTATAACAACATAATTATTATTTAAAAAAAAAACTAAATTGACATAACAATGAATCATACCTATTTAAAAGGTTAACAATCTTTATCAGTTAAGAAGTTGGTTACAGAGTAATAGCACTTTTCTAATAGCAGTGTGGTAAGTTTCTTTTTAAATATTCGTAAAGGTTGCTCTTTAATGGAGTTTGGGATTTTGTTATATATATTACTGGTGCCACCTGAGTACAATAAGTTTTGGTACTGTGATCGCAAAGTAACAGTTCGATGCCGAGTTTCATTTAATGTTGTAAATAGATGTTGATTGGATTTAACAAATAAAGCTATTTCTAGAATATAAATGCATGGAAAGGTTAAGATTTTATGGTTTTTGAAAATGGGTACACAACTATCTGTAACTGACAAACTAAACATTGCTCATATGCAGCGCTTTTGAGCTTTAAAGATATTTTCCCTATCGCTACAGTTACCCCAAAATATAATTCCAAATCTTAAAGTGGAAGCTACAAGACCATGATATACAACTAAAACAGTTTTTATGTTTACTTTTTTTTTAAGATTGTAAAAAGTATTAAGCAGATGCACTAAGTCTTTTGCAGACATCATCTGCTTGAGCTTTCCATGTGAGTTGGCTGTCTATTAGTATACCTAAAAATTTTGCAACATCTACTCTTTCTATATTTTGATTATCGTAATGGATATTTAAATTTTTGGTGCGAAGCCTTTGATAAAAATTCATTATATTAGTTTTTTGGATATTTATAATCAGGTTATTATTGTTCAGCCAGTTTATTATGGTTTTAATTGTATTATTTATTTCATTTTCTTTGTTGTGACATTTTATGAGTGCTGTGCTGTCGTCAGCAAATAACACCATTGAGTAATGGATTTGACGAGGTAGGTCGTTTATATAAATTAAAAATAACAATGGTCCAAGAACGCTCCCCTGTGGGACACCAAATTTAATCTCTCTATAGGAAGATACGTATTTGAGTTCACGTTTGGATTTTACACAATCATGTCCTAGTGATCTCTGTACACTGTTTACGTCCGTTCAAGTATGATTTTATTAGATTTAGGCAATTACCTCGAATGCCATAAGTGTACAGTTTCTGCAATAACGTCTCATGGCTAACATAATCAAAGGCTTTCGACATATCTGTGTATACATATAGCACTTATGGGCGTTTTGGAGTCTACATTTGACATTATAACTTTGAGCAGGTCAAAAATGGCCTTGTTAATACCCTTATTTTTTCTGAACCCATTTTGTTCGTCGCAAAGTAAATTGAATTTAGACAAAAATTATGAATTGATTTGTGGATAATCTTTTCTATTATTTTTGAAAACACCGGTAACAAAGCTATCGGTCTATAATTTAATATGTCTTCTTTACTGTTCTTCTTATGAAGTGGTTTCACTATTACGGTTTTTAAGCTATCGGGAAAAGTTCCTGATGATATACTTATATTAATAACGTGAGTTAGGGGGGCAGCAATATTATCAGAAACAAATTGTACGACTTTTGTGGATATGCCATCATAACCAACACTCTTTTTGTTCTTTAATGATTTAATTACCCTTATTACGTCCTGTGGTATAACAGGGGACATAAATATTGAGTGTGAGTTAAATTCTATCTTATTAACGTCGTCTAATGTGTTTTTTGGTATGTCTGATATCTGATCAATGAAGAAATTGTTAAATCACTCCGCTATTTCTTTAGGGTCCGTTATTATCGAATCATTCGTTTTTATTTGTAAAATGGGTTCTGTAGTTGTTTTACGATTATTTATAATCTGCCACGATGTTTTTGATTTATTTTTAGAGTTTTGAATTAGATGATTATTTTGAGCCTTTTGGGTAAGTTTGATATTTTTTTTAAATCTTCGAGAATACGGTCGTGTAAAATTTTTCTTTGTTTTCATTTGTCGGTTTAAGCCTCTTTTGCCACAGCAAATATCGTTGTTTTTTGCTACAGATCCTGATGCCTCGTGACCATTTGATGGCTATTTCTGGTCGTACTGTAACGGTCTTAGAAGGAAAACATTAATTATATAACAGTAGAAATAAATTAACAAAGTTATCATATATTATGCTATATTTGGATCTTCAGTACTAAATAGGTACGTCAGAAAATGTTAAGTTTTGCAGATAATTATTGAATTTAATTAGATTTTCATTAGATATATCTCTTATTACTTTTTGCCAAGATTTTATTTGACATGTTTTATTAACTTTCATTTTTAGGATTTGAGCTGTGTGGTCTGATAAGGCTAGGTCTATTACTTCGCATTTGCATTTTTGTTTTAGATTGTGAGCAAAGTTATCCAAACAGGTGTTGCTGCTAAGTCTAGTAGGTTGATGAATTTGTATTTTAAGGTTGTAGCTCAAGAGAAAATATTGAAATTCCATTGCTAGTCTATTCTTCTTCAAAGTGTCTATATTAAAGTCACCACATAGTATAATTTTGTTTTTAGGTTTACTGCATACTTTTCTTAAAATAACATCCATTTTTCCGTAGAATGTATGCATGTTACATACTTTAGGCGGTCTATACACCGTGTTCCGGACGATATACATAAACTTCGACCAGATGTTCAAACCACGGAAGTAAGCATTTTTCATTATGGACACATTAATAAATTCTTATTTTTGTTAATTTTCATACAAACTAAATACCTAGACGTAAATAACCCGATATGCATGCCTCTTTATCCGAATTGGCAACGTCATTCATAACATTTGGCGGGCTGAAACAAATGAAATGCAAATAGTATTTGATAGATTTCAAATTAAGATACTTTCTCACTGCATAGCTCAATTAAATTTCATTAAATGAAATTACAAATATCTTTGTAACGAAGCCTTTTTAAGTACTACTTCCTTTGTTGGATTTGATTTGTAAAAGCCATAGAAGTATTTGCTAAAGTTTATGGATAACGTGAAGAACACGGTGTATATGTATACAGATAATTATAATGTTTTGTTTAATTAGTTGGATAGCACAACATTCAATAATCCCTGGTATAGAACATTTCATGATGTCCGGTAGTTCCATGTATTCATGGCAGTTTTTGACTAAAATGCAGGCTCCTCCACGTTTTATGTTTTTTTCTGCAATAGCATGCTGCTAGCTTAACCTTCTACTGGTGATGTGAAATTGAGTAACAGTATTGGTGACGTACCGTCATTTTGACGTACTTCTACACTGACGAATATCGGGAAAACTAATTGCATGGGGATGAAACAAATGGCTTTATTTACAAGTAGAGATCTTACTTTCATAAATTAAACACTTTTTATATATTATAATATAAAAGTTTAAATTATATTATTCACACAAACTTAGTATTAATATTCAGCTAGTATTTTCGTAGATATTGAAATAAATCAAGATAAAATTTTAGTAAATGAAACAAAATGAAATCCAACGTTCTATTCTTATTGATACCGTATAAACGAAAAAAAAACGTTTTCACATACTACTACAATAGAAAAAAATAAAGATTCATCTTGGTAACAAGCGCTTTTTTTAAGGCAATAAAGGCAGCAATCTTGCACTACTTGTATTAGATGTGATGTTCTTTTTTCTTTTTTGTGGGACTTATTGAGTAACAAAAGCCTATTGCTTTCCAAATTACTTTATGAGGCTCATCCTCGGAGTCTATGTCAGGTTCTGGACTTTCTGCTCACTTTCGGTGTTGCGATCAGATTCCACTTAGTGATTCCGTTCCAACTCATCTCTGCTACTTTGTTTTAAAATCTCAATGTTAATACTCGTAATCTTCGTCATTTGGATTAATTTTTAATGAAAACTACAACTTGATAATAGTATAAATAACGGACACTATTGGTGATGTGACGTCAAATTGACGTCGGATATCCTATATCTCATCATCAGCTATGCGTTTGCGATGATCAATTTGTGTGAAATCCAACGCCAAACTGAGCTAGATGCAGCTACAGAAAGGCGCGGATGAGTGGAACAAATCGTTCGATAGATATTCAGTGGTTTTAGTTGCAAGGTGTCAAAATGACGGCACGTCACCAATAGAAGGTTAAAATTGGGTAACTGCAATAAGTTTTCGTGTCCGGACATAATGAAGTGCTCCGTAATACACAATATTATCTATATTTACTTGTTTACTCATTAATTCTTGAATGTGCACTGTAGACGTAGACACAAACACACAGAGGCACATAGGTGGTAGGGCTCACCAGGGCCGACTGACTCGCGACCACCATCCTATTTTTAATGTGTTCCGTTGGCGTCGGTGCGCAGGAGTTCTAGTTCCATCATACGTCTCATTTTTGCTTCAGAGCTAGATTGAGGTCGAGAGCAAACCCACTAACTTATCAGCTTTGCGAAGATCTTGTAACACCTCGTATAGTGATAGACAAAATATAACTAAATATAATTACGATGACTGTTTAGCTAAACTGAGACTGGAACAAGTAAGCGGATATATAATATACTAGCTGTCCCGGCGAACTTTGTTCCGCCTTAGAGGCAATAAATGAGCAGATTTTCGATTTTTTATTAGGATATCAAATACATTTTAAAAAATGAAGTCAAAAATCAATGATTCTTTATTAGCTATGTATTTTGGTACATGGGTTGCACTGTTCAGTGAAGCACGTGATGGAAGATATTTTTTCTTTTATTATCACGCGCAAGAACAAATAACGCTGGCGGTCATCCGACTCGTGAACATGCCACATATTATATACCTAACTGACCAAGTGAAAAACATGGATTTTCTATTTTCAGACTATAAACTTTCAAGCATTGGCCATGTGATTTGTTAATGGTCATGGCGAATGCAAGACGGATCGGAAATTGAGGTCGTTTAAACTCAAACGGCATATCGTTTGGGATCCTCGGAATGAGAACTTCCTCACCTTCGAATTTTCCTTTGAGTGTCGTCGCATAAATCACTTTGTTTATCAACAATTTACTTACCACCAAACGCGTTCTGTTGCACAGTTTTGGTTGGTTTATGTTTCGAAGCATGATTACTACGAAGCCAATCTTTATTCGTAAATTGTGCGGTGGTAAGCTAGATATTCAAGGAGTTTTAATTCAATTGGAAATTTGGAAAGTTGGTGGCTAAATGCAACTGATATTTATTTTTAACGCGATAAAATCATCATGTGAGTCCTCCCACCCAGGGCAGAGCGGGAGGGACTTTCAGATTCGTACTGATTAAAATCGACGGTTCCTTCAATAGCCCTTTACGTTCCGGGGTCACGGTAAATCGTAAGTCCCACGACCCCGGCAGGCTTTGACCCTCTAAAGGGGGGCTCCGACATAATGCTGACACTCTTTGAGGCGAGCGTGGAACACAACGCGCCGTCGACCCGGGCATGGTTCATGGTTGGACAGCGAGTCACCCATTACTCGCCGCCCGCATGCCCGAGCCGACGGTGGCTGGAGATCGTCTGCCGACGTCCGTCACCGTAGGCGTCTACCACTGCGGCTGGGGTGGAGGGAGGACGCTGTCCTCTCCCTCACGCGGCGCGCCTCCTCCTTCCATAGCGTGACTGCTTTACAGAAAGAGGCGACCGCTTCCCACTCCGTCTCGCCCCTTGCGATGGCCTCGACCAATGCCGTGCGCTCAGTTCTCCACCTATCTCCTCCGCTCGTACACGGCGGTGCTCTGCCGCGCGCGGGGCAGTCCTGCACCGTATGCTCCACTGTGTCCTCCGGGCGATCTGAGCAGTGGTGACACCCAGGCGTTTCTTCGTCGTATGATTGCATTGAATCTATGCAGTCCTAGTACATTTTTTGGGTATTCAGTATTCACCAAAATCCTTTTTTAGCATTGCATCTTCATGTTTTCCTAGTACTTTTTGTTCAGATCCCTTATTCAATTTCGGCACCAACACTTTCTTCTTGATCATGTTAATACGTTTTATGTCACGTCTCACGGAAACAGGATAAAAATTTGATCGTCTCGGTGGCAACATGGCATTGATAATTATGATAATATCGGCACAATAAGCTTAGAAACTCAATACAAATACATCGACCGGACAATAATTGATGTTTTGATTGATAAATTTTCCGTTTTGCTGTCATTCCATGTCAGTTGCGTTTTATTATATCATGTTTTATGTCACGTCCCACGGAAACGGCATAAAACAAAACAAAATAAAAAAAGGTAAAAAGTATCCTATATGTTTCTCCTGGTTCTAAGCTACCTCCCCACCAATTTTCTGCCAAATCAGTTCAGCCGTTCTTGAGTTATAAATAGTGTAACTAACACGACTTTCTTTTATATATATAGATGTAATGCCCCCCCCCCCCCCGGACGTTGTCTCGAGTGGACGTTTCTGTGTTCTCGTATCTATTTTAAATCCATAAAATAGTCAAAAGTGAAATCCCACCAAAAACATTTCATGTAAAATGTTGCCAGACGACCACATAGTGTTTAGCCTGTGAAAAAGATATCAGTACCCTGAGCACGAGTTTTCAGTATTTGAGACGTAAAGTAAACTGGAACTTTGACAACTTCAAATTGACAATTTTCAAGGAAAAAATTAGTTCCTTCTTCGCACACCAGAGGCGCTGTTCCAGTTTTTCATACAAGAAACGCTGTAAATACTGAATGCTGCTATCTGCGTGACAGGAATTTTGAAATTAGAAATACGTGTTAGCTTCACCAATATTTTATTGCGACTGAACTGTTGTACATTTACTCACAACATACCGGCCCCCAAAGGACCAACGAGTCCTTTAAAAAAAAAACAATGAATCTGGTAAATAACAAAGGGCTGGTTAAGACTAAATAAACTTAATCATAAAGGTAAGTATAACTCTATTATGTTAATATAAATAAGCACATAGGTATAAGTAACTAACGAGTAACATCATAGTTAAATTCACAAATATGTAATTATACATGCTTGAATCATATTCTCCTTTGCAAATAAATTAAATAACAGTGAAAAATTAGGTAAGTTAATTACTACGTTAAGAATCATCATCATAATCCACAGGTAAGTGACATAATTTAGTAATACATCTTTTGACAACACTCTCACCACTCTTAACACTATAGACTCTGGTCAGACCGTCTGGGCCTGGGTGTTTTTCAACTATTCTTCCCAAATGCCATTTTCCAGGTGGTAAGTTGTCTGTTTTTATAAGTACTATTTGTCCTTTTTCTAATTCTGTTTCTCGTTTTATCCATTTAGGTCTTTGCTGGAGACGTGTCAAATATTCGGTTTGCCATTTTTTCCAGAAGTCTCTCAATAGTTTCTGCGTATGCTGCCAGCGTGAAAGGTAAGTAACTTTTATATTTTCTAAATTTGGACTAGGAACTACAATTGGAGCTTCTCCGATGAGGAAGTGACCTGGGGTAAGTATTTCTATTGAATCAACATCTGAATTGTCTGCAGGGGTGAGAGGGCGGGAATTCAGACAGGCTTCAATCTGACATAATAAGGTTGTCATTTCCTCAAAGGTTAAGTTTGTGTTAAGAACTCTTTTCAGGTGGTGTTTGATGGACTTCACACCTGCCTCCCAGAGACCTCCAAAGTTGGGACTGTACGCAGGTATGAAGTGCCACTGGGTTCCATCCTTTGCTAATGAATCCGCTACATCTCGAGGGAGCTCACATTGTGCGTCGTGCCATGCTTTCATCAGATCTTTATTACTCCCTACGAAATTCCTTCCCTGATCGCTCCATAAGTGAGCACATTTTCCTCGCCTGGAAGTGAATCTTTTAAATGCAGCAATAAAGGCTTCTGCTGTTAAATTGCCGACCAATTCCAAGTGTATAGCTTTGACGGCCATACATATAAAAATGGCTATATACGCTTTGTCGGTTCTAGCTCCTCTTCCTTTAGATACCAATATTTGGAATGGTCCTGCGAAATCCACTCCACTGTGTAGAAATGGTCTGGCTGGCGTCACGCGTTCTTTCGGTAAATCACCCATTAATTGTCGATTTGGCCTGGCATTGTGTCTAGCACACACAAAACATTGTCGAATGCATGCTTTTATGACGTCTTTTACTCTTAGAATCCAGTACCTGGATCTGTGTGTGCGTTTTTCACTATCAATCGAGTCAATTCATTTTTGCTACCAAGTATGACAGGGTGCTTGCTTTCAAACACAATGTCAGCAGCGTTTCTTAATCTCCCTCCTACTCGAATGACGTCGGCTGGATCTATGAAAGGATTCAAAGATTTCAATTTGCTGGTTTTATGTACTTCATTTCCATTTTTTAATTTTAGTATCTCCTCTTCGAATTCATTTTCTTGTGCTATTTTTATACATTTGATTAGTGACTCTTCTAACTCTTTCGTTGTGATATGTTTTTCAGTTTCAGGAATAATTGTGCTTCTTTTATAATTTAGTAATCTTCGACAGCAGGAGACGGAAGTAAGTAGCTCTTTTAAGTTGTTGAAAATTTTAAACTGTTCTATCATTTTTATATCTTCTTTGTAGTTAATGTTCAGGTGTGTTTGTAATTCTTTGTTAGTTTTCTTTTCTTCATCAGTTTGTATTTTTTCCAGTCGAGTGAATTTAATTTCTTCTTTGCTCAACCAGTCAGGCCCATTCCACCATAAATTACAGTTCTTTAATTCTTCAACTGACATCCCTCGAGACGCAATGTCAGCGGGGTTGTCATGGGATAATACATGGTACCATTGATTACAGTGAATGTTTTCCAGGATTTCCACCACACGGTTTGCAACAAATGTCTTCCATCTACATGGCTCGCCTGACAGCCATGCTAGAACTATTGACGAATCCGTCCAAGCAAAGGTTTGTGATTTTGGTATCTTCATTGCTTCCCCTGCATGTTTTAATAATTTTGATAGCAACAGTGCTCCACACAGCTCGAGGCGAGGAACAGATATCGTCTTTAATGGAGCTACTCGTGTTCTGGCTGCCACCAGGTTTGTATAAATGTCACCGTTGGGGCAAGTAACTCGTACGTACACTACTGCAGCATAAGCACGTGATGATGCGTCGCTGAACCCGTGTAAATGGATGTATTCTTTGTTTTCACAAGTTGTATGTATCCATCTGTCAACATTAATTTCATTAATGTGTTCGAAATCCGATCTCATGAGTGACCATTCGTTTGCCAAGTCTTCACTAGTTTTGTCATCCCAACTAATTTTTTCTAACCAGAGTTTTTGCATGAGTAACTTAGCAGTAATAATTACTGGTGACAACCATCCCAAAGGATCATACAGCTTCTGTATGTCTGAGAAAATGCTTCTTTTTGTTATATCACCCTCTATTGGTTTTAAGGTAAATTTATATTCTAATTTGTTTGTTTTCAGGTTCCAAAGGATTCCCAACGCCTTCACCTTTGCATCTATATTCAAATCAAGATGTGCATTCGAAGATCTCTCGTCTGGTGGTATGGATTTCATAAAGTCTTCGTTATTTGATGACCACTTTTTAAGTAAGAAGCCGCCTTTTTTCATCAGTTTTTTCAGCTGTTCTCTGGCTTCAATAGCTGCCTCCAGTGTGTCTTTTCCAGAAAGGAGATCGTCTACGTAATAATCGGATACCATTTGTGAAGCAATAGGATAATTTTGACATTCGTCATTTGCTAGCTGGAGTAAGGTTCTGCATGCCAAGTAAGGTGCTGAGGCGGTACCAAACGTTACGGTAAGTAAACGATAGTCTTTAACAGGATCAGATGGATTTTTTCTCCATAGTATACGTTGGAAATCTGTTTGGTCCTTGGAAAGTAGTACCATTCTGTGCATTTTTTCAATGTCCGCTACGAAGCACACAGCGTGCATTCTCCATCGCATGATGATGCTACGGAGGTCATCTTGAATTAAAGGCCCAACTAGCAGTTCATCATTGAGCGAAATGCCATTGGAACCCTTGCAGGAAGCATCGTACACAACTCTTGTTTTAGTGGACTCTTTGTCACTACGGACGACTGCGTGATGTGGTAAGTATACAGCCTTCCTTTTAGTTAATTCTTCCGTAGGTACCTCTTCCATGTGATTTAGTGTTTTGTATTCTTCCATTACTTTTACATAATTATGCTTCCTTCAACTCAGGTTGTTTTACAAATCTTCTTTCCAAATGTAATAAACGATGCATTGCTATCTCTCGAGTATTACCTTCTGGTGATTTAGGGTTTTGTGTTTTAAAAGGTAATGAAACGACGTATCTTCCTTCTTCATTTCTTGAATGTGTATTTTTGTAAATATCTTCACATAACTGCTCTTCTTGTGTGTATTTTCTTTTGTTTTCAGTATCTATTTCCCATAGTGTTTTTAACATAATATCCATATCTATTTGATGGTGCATAACAAGAAAAGAGTTGCCTTCGTTTTTGTTTTGTATCTCTCCGAATAAAATCCAACCCAGGCTGGTTCGTTTTGCACATGGTGTGCCTGGTGGACCTTTGATTAGCTCCTGTTGTATAATTTCAGCATATTCCTTTACACCTAGCAGAAGATCGACAGACCCTGGTGAATGGAAAGTCGGATCTGCTAGGTCTAGACCCTGTAGGTGTTGAATATCGTTGTACACAGCGACAGTGTGTTGGGGTATTTTAGTGGTCAACTGTTTACACATCACATAGGCTTGTATTTTAAGACAGAAGTTGTCTTCTTTTCTAGATTGAACCTGTAGCTGAACCACTTGTTTGACATCTGTTTTAGTCGATCCCACTCCAATCACGGTACCATTCGCTGATTGTCTTTTGAGTTTCAGAAGCTGAGCCGCTTTTTCACTGATGAAACACGCTTGGGAACCTTGGTCGATCAGCGCTCTTAAAGTGATAGTGTGTCCTTCTTCGTTCTTGCATTTCACCATCGCAGTTGCTAATAGCGCTGTCACTTTTCTACTGTTGTGATGTGCCGTCATTGTTATTGTTGTCTCCTTACTTTCTTCTATAGTATGATTGACCGACACATTTGAATTTGTAGTAGTTGTATCATTTTGTGTCTTTGAAGTGTCTTCTTTTTTCTCGTGGAGAAGCGAATGATGTGATGACGCTTGTTACAAATTCGGCAGTTAAACGGGATTCGGCATTTTAAAACTGCGTGGCCCGGTGACAAACAGTTGTAGCACAATTTGTTTTGCTTCACATAATCATTCCTGTCTTTGACACTCATGTCTGTAAACTGCTTACAGTGACATAACGTATGCTGGTCTCCGCACTTACTGCACTTTTTTCAGTTGAAGTAGTAGCTGTGGCAGAAAATGTTTTTCTTTAGGTTTATCCCGAACAGTAGCACTAGCTGGTGATACAAGCTCAAGAGTACGGAACTTCGATTCAAGAAACTTCTTCAAGCAGTCCCAGGTAGGTAACTCTTCAGAATTCTCTTTAAATGAATATTCTTCCCAGTCTTTGTGAGTGTCTTGATCCAATTTCTGTACAACAAGAAATATTATCATAGGATCCCAAGACTCCGTGCTAACCATCATATTGTTTAAATTATTAAGACATTCATGGGTTGTGTCTAATAATGATTTCATTTGACTGGCACTCTGTGTATTCATTTTTCTTTGACTGTTCAAACGTTTGAGAACGGCATTTACTATAAGTCGTTTATTTCCATACCTTTGTTTCAGTGCTGTCCAGGCTTGCGAGTAATTAGTGTCCGTTATCTGTATATGTTTTAATAGCGTCTCTGCTTCGCCGCTAATGCTAGACTTCAAGTAGTGTAATTTTTGTACATCACTTATTGAACTATTTTTGTGAATTAATGAAACAAATAAGTCGTGAAAGGTTGACCATTCTTCGTATCGCCCAGTAAATTTTGGCAGTTCAATTTTTGGGAGTCTGAGTTGTGATGTAAATGTCCCTGATGATTCATTCACGCCTAAGTTGTAGGCCGTACTGCTGGACGAAATTTGTGAGCATAAATCTTTGAGGTCAGCTTGCATGGATAAATAAAGATCTTCACATATATAATAATCTTCATTCACAAAATAGCTTATAGTACTTCGATTTTCGCGTGTTGTACTTTTTATTAATTCTTGGTGGGTGGCAGTGAATTTATACCAATATTCGTCTAAACATTTCAATCTTGCTTCGATATATCCCCGCGTCAATCTTTGTTTTGGGCATTTCTTCTTTGTTTGTGTTTTTTGTAGTAATTTTGCAATTTCTTCTAATGTTCCTAGTAATTGTTCCGATGTAGACATGGTTGTAAGCACTTATCACTTCTCGAACTCAGTATTTATCCAAACACAACGTTAACTTCGACGCGTGGATTGTATTAGAACACAGTTTTTACGTTATTTTTATTCAATTTTGCACAAAAAGTCCTAATGAGTTTGTTGACGATTTGGGCTCGCTTCTTATCTAAGGAATGCGGCTGTCTATTGTTCTCGACGCTCGGGTACGATCACTCCACTTTGCACTAATAGTCCGGCTCGATTGCGACCATATGGTTTAGGCAATAAGGTTGCTATCTGCGTGACAGGAATTTTGAAATTAGAAATACGTGTTAGCTTCACCAATATTTTATTGCGACTGAACTGACAACATTTACTCACAACACGCTGTAAAGTAAAAGAGTGAAAACTCGTGCTCAGGGTACTGATCTCATGTTAAGCCAAACTTCTGAATCTACACGGCCTAACTCTACCGACCCTAACTTCACAAATTCTAAATATCAGTAAAAATGTATGGCTTCGCCGTTTCGCTACGTGACGGTGATGCGAATATTTAGTTTCTGAAGCAACGAAACAGCCAAGCCATACCTACATTTTTACTGATATGTAGAATTTGTGAAGTTAGGGTCGGTAGAGTTAGGCCGTGTAGATTCAGAAATTTGGCTTAACATGAGATCTGATATCTTTTTCACAGGCTAAACACTATGTGGTCGTCTGGCAACATTTTACATGAAATGTTTTTGGTGGGATTTCAGTTCTTTTTGTAAGTTGCTAGGCAGACTTAATTTTTTTTTCTTTTTTTTATGATTATGTTTTTGGGAAGAAAACTTCCCAGTGGCGTTTACGCAAGTTTGACAATACTTATTAATAGGTTTTTTAGTTACTGTCTAGTACACTGTCTACAGTACCGTGTTAACTTATATGTCCTAATTCATAAAATTGGTGTAAATCTCATTCAAACTTCCACCCCCCCCCTAATTTTAGGGGATGGGGGGCGAAAGTTATAAACTTATCTGGGGACATGATAGTGTTTTTATAACTTTTTTTATAACGTCCACCCCTCCCATTTTAGGGGATGGGGGGTGAAAGTTATAAGTTTATGAATTTTTTTGTTGGTTGTATACTAAACTGAGATTACATACCAAATTTCAGCTTTCTAGCACTTCAGGAAGTAGTCCAAACATTTTGATGATCATCAGTGTGTCAGTGTGTCAGTGACGAAATCGGTGTATTTTAGATATCAATAAAATCTAAAGTATTAGAGCTATTCAATTGAAACTTTGTAGGTTTAATAAGTCTATTATTGACATCATAATTATCCTGAGAATAATAATATGAACTATCTGGTACATCGGAAACCAACTCTATGAGGGTTCAAAAAAACGACGAAACACTTCGAGAAAAGGTAGGTAGTGCCCTGGCGCTTCGCTTGGCTCGTCTTGGCGGGGCCACTACCGTGGCCCCAGATAAATTGAAAACAAGTGACTGTATTCCGTGAAGAATAGCAAAAGTAATAAACAGTGTAAAAATCAAAACTGTGTGTGAACTTATACCGAAGTTTTAAACAAAAACATTTTTAAGTGATCGTTATTTTTCTTTGTGTCACAGTGTCGAATTGATTGACCTCTACTTGTAACCTCTGACACCAATTATAAATCCGTACCAACATATCACCTAATTTGACTAATGAAATTACAAGCATGGTGGCTTAGCGGTTCGCTTAGCTTGCTCCAAGACACGAGTAATCGACGAGTCGTTGGTTCGAACCCCACCTGGGAAGATTATTTTAAAGAAAGAAAGAAAGTTTTATTTGCATAAATTGTAGGTACATGACATAAGATTTTTAAATAAGTTGTGATCCTTGTACAAATTTACCTTAAAATAGGCATGCAAAAATTGTTGATTGTATCTCATCATAATATGATCATGCAAGTAATATTATTAGACATGAATATCGAATACAAAATAATTAATTAAATTAGGCATGTCAAAAAAAAAAATTATTATATCAAAAATCATGAATAAAAAATACAATTGAATAAACGAACACAATTACACGAATATAATGTCAAAATGAATACTTTATTTTATTAAATTTATTTCTATAATTGGTGGTAATTAAGAATTATTAGTTTAAGTCGTCATCATTTAAAAATTCGTTAATAGAATAATAACATTTCTCAATAAGTAGTGCTGTTAATCTCTTTTTAAAATTGTGTACTGTGTCATTCTTTATTATGTCAGGTATTTTATTATAAACTAGCTTCCGCCCGCGACTCCGTCCGCGCAGATGTCGGTCTTCGCGTGGATGGTTTATTTCTCCATTTTGAGTAACTCTGACAATGACATCTTATAAATATCTATTGGACCCAAATACGGCTAAGCCTATAATAATTAAGGAGATCTATTGAGCTATTGCTGTTGCTCGCGTTCTGTAGTAAGTATTTTTTTCATAGTAATTCCGACCTTGTATTTACAAATAACTGATCGGAACAGTAATCAAAAAGGTCGCGCTGAAAAGCACGGGTTTTTGGTCCTCTAAACCAAAAATAACAGAATTGAATTACTGTTTAACTTTATAATAAAACATAGGCACAACGCCATCTAGTGGTGAGTGGTGGAACCTTTTTAGAAATCAATGGAGGCAGGCGTGGCGTAATGTTCTACTTGCTTGATAATAGGTGTCGCCAGTGGTTCCATAATAGGGTTTGTTATAGATTTTTTTTTCTTCGTATTTTTCCAGGATAAAAAGTATCCTATTTTATGCCCAGGATAATAAGGTATAATTATACCAAGTTTCATCGAAATCGTACCGTTGGTTTTCACGTGATGCCTGCATATACAGACAGACAGACAGACAGACAGACAGACAGACAGACAGACAGACAAAAATTTTTTTAATCTCATATTTGGGTTTGGTATCGATCCAGCAACACCCCCCGCTATTTATTTTTTCAATATTTTCAATGTACAGAATTGACCCTTCTACAGATTTATTATATGTATAGATCATAGGACCCATGCAAGTAATGTTTTTTTTAAGTAAAGCAGTATTACATGTAAAAGATTTTTATACTGACTCCTGACTGGTCTTTGCCTCATTTGTTGTACTGTAGTGAAAAGGTGAATGTTCCGTTTAACGAATATTGCCATTTCTAGGACATACATTGCTGGAAAGGTTAACAGTTTTAGGGATTTAAACACCGGAACGCAGCTATCTGTTGTCTTCATGTTCATAATTGACCTCAAGCAACGTTTTTGGGCTTTGAATACCTGCTCCCTCAGACAAGAATTTCCCCAGAAAATTATCCCTTAACTAAGAGTAGATGCCACGATCCCATGATATGCAATCAAAGTTGTAGACATGTTCACTTTCATAGCTAAATTGAAGGGGACATAAGCAGATGCATTTAATTTTTTGCAAACTTCTTTTGCTTGTGGTTTCCACGTTAATTGACTGTCGATAATTATACCTAGTAATTTCGCTTTTTGTACTTGGTCTATCTTATGGTTATCATATTCAATATTTAAATTTGGTAAAGATGTTCGTTGGTAAAAAGATATAATGTTAGTCTTTTCTAGATTAATTACTAATTTTTTTTTTTCAAGCCAATTTATAATGTCTTTTAGTGTATTATTAATGTCTTCTTCATATTTATTTGTGTCAGAACAACCAATTAATGCGGTGCTGTCATCAGCAAATAAAATCATTGGGTCTTTAATGTGACCTGGTAAATCGTTTATATACATCAGAAATAAAGGAGAACTTAGGACCCCACCCTGAGGCACGCCGTGTTTAATATATCGATATTCGGATAAGTATTTCTTTTCACGTTTGCTTTTAATACATACCCGGGATATTTCTGTGTATTGTCTACGGTCGTTTAAATATGATTTTATTGGATTGAACACGTTTCCTCTTATGCCATACATAACGAGTTTACTAAGTAGCGTTTCATGATGGACACAGTCAAAAGCTTTTGTCATATCGGTGAGGATTGCACATATAGGTAATTTCTTGTCAACATTTTTTAATATTATACTAAGTAAGTCGAAAACAGCTGAATTAACACCTTTGTTCTTTCTAAAACCCTTCTGTTCAGTGCATAAAATATTATATTTATCTAAAAAAATTATGAATTGAGTCGTATAATATTTTTTCTATTATTTTGGAAAAGATTGGTAATAAGGCAATGGGCCTATAGTTGGCTAAGTTTTCTCTGTCTTGTTTTTTGAAGAGCGGTTTTATGATAGCTATTTTTAATGCATCTGGAAACACTCCAGAGCTGATACATAAATTTATAATGTGACAGAGGTGTGAAGCTATATTATCCGATACAAATTTGACTACCTTTGTTGCTATGCCGTCATATCCGAAGCTGTTTTTATTTTTTAAAGACTTGATTGCCTTCATGACATCTTGAGGTATGACAGATGACATAAACATTGAATGCGGATTGTTACATGTATTGCCGGTTTCATAAGTTACTTTAGTGTTCGTTTGTATCTGATCAATGAAGAAATTATTAAAGGCGTTTGCAATGTCTACTTTAATAATTTTATCTTAGATTTTAATTTGAGATATTTGGTCGGTGGTGCGTATGTTATGATTATTTATAATCTGCCACGACGCTTTCGACTTGTTTGTGGACGTATTTATGAAGTGATTATTTTGCGCCTTTTGTGTCAACTTTATTATTTTCCTAAATTTTTGTGAATAATTTTTAAATATTACTTTGTTTTCCTTTGAAGGTTCATGTCTATATTTCCATAACAGTTGTCTCTGCTTTTCTACAAACTCGTATTCCATGTGAAACCCATGTTACTTTTCTGTTCGTCCTAATAGTAACCATTTTATTTGGAAAACAAAGTTCGTATAACATACGGAAATGCTCTATAAAATAATCATACGCTTCGTTCGCATTTCCTGTTTTATATATTTCCGAAAAAATAAGGCATTGGAGGTGATTTTTAAATTTAATTAGATTTTCTAATGAGAGATCGCGTTTTTTTGTACGCCAGAAGCTTACTCTGCATGTTTTATTTGTTTTTACTTCTAAAAATTGCGCGGTATGGTCTGACAATGCAAAGTCATAAACTTCAGTTTTACATTTTAACTGAGAACTACAAGCAAAATTATCCAGGCAACTGTTGCTAGCTAACCTAGTCGGTTGACGTAATTTTAGATCAAGATTGTGCCCTGAAAGAAAGTATTCAAAGTCCTTTGTAACGTTGTTTCTTTTTAGAATGTCGATGTTGAAATCCCCGCATAAAACTATTTCCTTATTAGATTTTAAACATGTATTTTTTAAAATAGCGTCTAAGTTTTCGTAAAATAGATTCAAATTATTCATATTTAGGATTCATATTTTGGAGGCCTATATATACAGAAAACAAGTAATTTTTGTTGGACAAGAACTGAGATCTTCAAATTTGTTTAAAATTGTTTCCTGGTACAATACGACCCTAAAGTAGATATTGGTAGCAGTAATCAGTGAGACGCTACATACCTCCTAATATTATATTAACAAATTAATACAATAATGTCCCGCTCACCCGACGCCATGTACCACTCAGACACCGACCTTACGATTGTTCCTGCTCGCGATACTAATGTGAATATTCTGCAGCGTAAAAGGAAACAACCTGAGAGTGAAATTAAAGACGCGATTAATATGTCGCACCCCGGCAAAAAAACTGTCACAATACAAAAATACTTGTGTAGAGAAAATGTAACTTTAATAGATTTTTGTTTATTAATACGTGAATAATTTAAAGACTATAATAGCCAGACTTCGATCATTAAAATAAACTAGATACACAATGAGCGACAAAAAACGTCCTCACCAAAAGAATGACCAAATCAGAGATCGGTCATCCTTTTCTTTTAGTACTGTTCTAACGCTCGGAACGTAAACATGCCTCCGTGCTCGTTTAAAAAGTGCAAAAACACTCTTCCAGGACCGGAAAAATGGATGGAATTTCACTTTTTCAGTAAGTACTAATATTACCAATATATAATAACTATCACTGTACTATAAATACTGATATTTCGTCCAGAAATCGCCGTAAAACATTTATTTTAAAATTTACGAAATTATCAGCGGGGTTTATAAAGCTCCTAAATTGAAAAGACTTTTACTAGACGTACAATTCGTATTGTCGCACGGCTACTTGTTTTATTCGGGTAACATGTGTTGATCCTGTTCTATTTGGTGGAGACGCTATTGTTTTTTTTTTTTTAATTTAAAATTTAATTATTTGTTTTGTTTTATTAATCACAAATATAACATCACGCCTGTATTTCCGAAGGTTTAGGCAGAGGATTGGCACCACTATAGTAACTTTTATTAAATTAAACTTTTTATTATAAACATAATTTTATATGTTACGTAATTGAAAATTTGAGTGCTTTTTTGTTTTTTTTTTAGCTTTCCTCGAGATTCCGTGCGATGTGGAAAATGGATAGTGTTGTAGCACGTGAAAGAACCGAAGAATTCTTTAAGCCGACCCAATAAAGCGTTATATGTTCAAAGTATTAATTAGAAAGTGATGTATATCTGACCAATAAAGGCCTCAAGAGACTACATAAAACAGCTTTGTTAACCTATTTTTTATAAATTTTAGTTAAGATCCTTTGTCAAACTGTATTTGTATTTTAATGTGTCTTCTAGTTGCTAATAAACACAACATTAATCTGTCTATCTCAAAAACCAAGAAAAATAAATGATTATATAAATGTTATAATATAGGTATTAGTTTCATTGAAAAAAAATATTATATAAGTACTTAAATTCAGGTAAATTATAATTATGTTCATTATGCATAACCACATGAACCCATTAAAAGCATACACCCAAAAAAAATTAAGCGATCATTAATAATAACCGCATAAAAATATCTACAATTCGACTCCACTATTCCATGTTCGGCGGCGAGCGGCGAGACGGGCAGGCGCCGAGGCGGCAGCGAGTCGCGGTCGTAAAATCTTTCATGTCCGTTCTAAATCCGACTTTCATTCATTCGGATAAGGTTTAATTTCTTTTAGTAAATGTTGACCAGTTATGTTTCTTTCTCTTTCTATTCTACGAACCTACTTGAGGACAGTTTTAAGTTCGTTTTTGTACGGGACTGTGTATCTAGTTTATTTTAATGATCGAAGTAGCCAGATTACTGAAATTTTATGTGTGAATAGGTTATATAAATGTTTATTATAAGGTTTTAAATTGAATAGCAAAATCGTGATTATTTTTAATTAACTTTTAAGAAACTTTTAATTAGATGTGTATTATGACTCTTTTTTCGATTAAAATGTCTGTAGTTTTTTAATTAATACACTTTTTATGTGTTTGTGTCTGTTTTTTACATGACATGACAATATCTACAATGCTTTTTCGTCAACAATACAGTCATAATGCAGATTGTGCCGCTTTTTTCGAAAATATACTATTCTTATATTGTGAAACTTATACCGATAAAAAGTCACATCACGATAAAACGCTTTTCTGGCGACACAATACACGTTTACTTCGTACTAACCATAGAGTATAGGGTACTAACACAAATGTGACACTGTTCACGCCTATGATCGGAGCGAAACGGCTCCATGAAAAAGAGTATTTAGTGACATCTAGCAGTAACCATGCGCAACATAATAACGACGTTTTTGTAGCCGAACAAATGAAGTTCGCGCTATTGAATACTGTGATTATGTCATTTTGTACAAAACATGTGTTGTGACAGTTTTTTTGCCGGGGTGCGATGTTTTCTCAGGAAATAAATAAGAAGTTGGTTGACTGGCGTCGGGATCTAGACGGTGCCATATCAAAAAATTCCGAAAATATTCTCACAATTAAATCTGATCTTGCAGCTGTTACCGAAGTCACATCTATACACATAATAAATCTGTAGAAGGGTCAATTCTGTACATTGAAAATATTGAAAAAATAAATAGCGGGGGGTGTTGCTGGATCGATACCAAACCCAAATAATTATGTGATTAAAAAAATTTTTGTCTGTCTGTCTGTCTGTCTGTATGTGCAGGCATCACGTGAAAACTAACGGTTCGATTTCGATGAAACTTGGTATAATTATACCTTATTATCCTGGGCATAAAATAGGATACTTTTTATCCTGGAAAAATACGTAGAAAAAAAATCTTATTTTTCAGTTTTATTCATAGACGTTGTTCTGTAGAACCGCGAACACACGTTGCATTACCCGCAGTGGATTCAGCGCCGTAACCTGTAGCGCCGAAAGTCGGATTTGAGTTGAACCGTTTGCGACACACGCGGGCCACGCCTCCCCGACTCCTATATAAGGAGCCGCGTTCCGCGCCGCGCGATGCATATAAATTCTGAATTTTGATGTGAGCGGACGTGTCCAGTGTGACGAACGAACGTCCGTGGAATTAATATTGTATGCGTGTCATTTTAAACCGTGCTTTTCAGCGCGACCTTTTTGATTACTGTTCCGATCAGTTATTTGTAAATACAAGGTCGGAATTACTATGAAAAAAATACTTACTACAGAACGCGAGCTGAACAGCAGTAGCTCAATAGAGGGATCTTCTTAATTATTATAGGCTTAGCTGTATTTGGGTCCAATAGATATTTATAAGATGTCATTGTCAGAGTTACTCAAAATGGAGAAATAAACCATCCACGCGAAGACCGACATCCGCGCGGACGGAGTCGCGGGCGGAAGCTAGTCAGATATAAAAAAGGACCTAGAATCTTTACGATCTGACCACTCAAACTTGAAGGCGCGTGTATCAACCTTGGATGACGAGCATCAGCATATTTTACTGGATATAACAGAACTTAAGAAGTCTATTGAAAATGCTTGCGATCAGCAAAATGATCTCAAAAAATAAATAGATTCTTTGAAAGCGCAATCGCCTGACCATTTGAGCGAAATTGTGCAGGGATTCGAATTAAAACTTGACTCATTGGAGCAACAAGCTAGGCAATGTAACATTGAGATCTGCAATTTACCTGAAAAGCGCACTGAGAACCTAGTAACGCTTCTGCAGACCATCGCTACACAAATAAACTTTACATTGCCTCAAAAGGATGATAATGCCATTCACCGTGTTCCTCATGCGCACAATGCTATTAATAAACCAAAAAACATCATAGTCAAGTTCAACTCACGCATATTACTAGATAATTTTCTGAGCACATTTCGCCTGGCAAAAGGCATGCGTACCGATCAATTAGGACTTACTGGAAATTCGCAACCTATTTATATACATGAGCATCTGACATTGAAAAAAAAAACATTTATTTCGTGAGTGTAAGGAGGCGGCTAAAAAGAATAACTTTAAATACTTGTGGGTCAAACATGCCACCATCCTTGTTCGAGAGACTGATGCTTCTGTTGCCTTGGCCATACGATCGACACATGATATACAGAAAATCAAACCTGCCAAAAACTCTGCCCCTGTTATAAAAATAATAGCAATGCTATTTATCTAAAATTTGCTCACAATCATTTTATATTAGCGATTTTAAATCTTTGCATGTTAGTCGTCACCGTCAATATTAGTTTTAGGTTACCTTTTTGTTTTGTAAAATGCATGTTACTTGCCGATATTTATTTTACGCTACTTTTTCGTTTTGATAACTGTATGTTGCTTGTTAGTATAAGTTTTAAGTTGCTTTTTTGTTTTATTGTTTACTTTAACCTACAAACTAGTTATTCTTGCTCTATTATTATTTTAAACTACCAATCAAGAAGTATGTTTTTCTCAAATTATTATCCTTTCACTTTGTTTTTAAGGGTGGTTTTGTCGTTAGTTTTATATATCGCTCAGTTCGACCTGGACTCCATGTACGTTTCACTTGTAGTGTTTAGTTACGTCTTATTGCAGCCGCACATAGTATCAGTACATACTAATTTATTCTTGGATTCACAAAATGTCGGATAGTCTTTCATTATATTATCAGAACTGTAGGCGTCTACGTACCAAACTGAACACCCTGCACATGAATATCTTATCCAATTGTTATGATGTGATAATTTTGACGGAGACCTGGCTCACTCCTCACATAATGGACGGTGAATTTATAGATGAGCGATACGTAGTATACAGACGCGATCGCAATCGAATTACCACAAACAAAAAAGATGGAGGGGGAGTGCTCATAGCCGTACTGAAAAACTTGAACGCCGTTCATTTGCAGGCCGAGTTGCCATGTAATCCGTCCATAGAGCATGTCGTTATCCAGATTCCTGGTCTTGGTCAGGAAAAATATTACATAAGTGCGGCATACATTCCACCTAAAGCCACAGAAGAAGTTTATCTGGCCCACTTTGAAACAGTGCAAAATAGTCTGAGATCATTGAATCCAACTACTTTCCTCTTATTTGGTGACTATAATTTGCCTGACATAGAATGGCTCACTTCTTCTGACAATCCTTCCGGAGCTCTTAACTGTTATGGAAACTCATCATTATGTAGACAAATGGATAACTTTATATCCTTAATAAACGGTTATCAATATAATTCCATAACAAATTCTAAAGGACGTATTTTGGATTTATTGATTAGTAACGTGAGCTGTAATGTCCACGCGCCTTCTTCTTATTTGATACCTCCTGACAATTTTCACCCCCCTTACTGTTCTTCTATTAATTATAAATCCAAAGTTAAAATGTTACCACGTGCATCAATCTATAAAATATAACTTTTACAAAGCCAATTTTGATCTAATTAACGAAGATTTAGCGACTATAGACTGGGTCGAAATCTTTAGGGGTAAGTCTGCCGAAGACTCTTTAAACATTCTCTATGATTACATTTTCAATACCATAAAAAATATGTTCCTAGGTCAGCCCCACGATCTCCTAAATTCCCCCGTTCTCAAAGTCATTAATACGAATATTCAAAACCAAAAATAAAGCTTGGATCAAATGGAAAACTTACAAAAACGTGTCTGACTATGAACAATTTTCTTTTCTAAGGCGCAGATTCTGTGTGGAATGTAAATCAAGTTATAACAAATACATTGATTCTGTGGAAGATAGCATACATAAAAATATTAAATATTTATGGAATTATATATCAAATCGTAAATCGAATGCGGGTATCCCTTGCTCAATGACATACAAAAACCATAGCGCCAATAACCCCAAAGAAGTTTGACAGGCCTGTTGGTCTAGTGGTTAGTGACCCTGACTGCTATGCCGGAGGTCGTGGGTTCGATTCCTACCCAGGACAAATGTTTGTGTGATGAGCACGATCATTTGTTCTGTGTCTGGGTGTAATTTATCTATAATATGTATGTATTTAGAAATATATAAGTATGTTTATGAGTTTTCTAGTACCCATAACACAAGCTCTGCTTAGCTTGGGACTAGATGGCGTTGTGTGATAGTTGTGGAATATTATTATTATTATTATTGTGGAATATTAATTTATTTTCAAAATTTTTTCATTCTGTATATGAACCATCCACATTTGTGAGGGATGCCTGGTCTCCTCCTGAGGCATACTGCGAGGGTGCTGCTATAATTAATAACATTAATCTAACCATAGATAAAATCATAAAAGCATTAAAATCTCTGGATACTACCAAAGGTCCTGGACCTGATGGTGTTCCAGCAAAATATCTTAAACATACGGCCAGTACAATATGCACGCCTCTTCATATTATTTACAATAAATGTATCACAGAGGGTACTTTTCCCGACATCTGGAAAAAGGCTAATATTACGCCGGTTCATAAATCTGGTTCTAAAAATGAAGTAGAAAACTATCGTCCAATTTCTATTTTGTCTGCCATGTTGAAGCTTTTCGAGAGACTTGTCCATGACGAGATCAATCCTATCTTGCATAACATTATAATTAAACAGCAGCATGGATTTGTCAAAGGAAGATCTACAACTACAAATTTGTTAGTTTTTACTGATTATTTGTTTAATAATATGGATCAACGGTCACAAGTTGATGCTGTATATACAGACTTTCGAAAAGCCTTCGACAAGGTAGATCACGAACTACTTCTTGCAAAGATTGCATACAATGGCATACGAGGCGACTTATTGAGATGGTTCTCATCTTATGTTACAAATAGAACTCAGAAGGTGGTGATACAGGGTCATGAGTCTGAATCAATTAATGTAACTTCTGGTGTACCTCAAGGCTCAATCCTTGGTCTCTTTGTTCTGTTTACATATAAATGACATTAATAGTTGTTTTAAGCACTAAAAATTTTTACTTTATGATGACCTTAAAGTTTTTAGGAAAATAAGTTGTGCTGATGATTGTATTACATTTCAAGATGAACTTAATAGACTATCAACTTACTGCAGTAATAATAAGATTCAACTTAGCATACCTAAATGCCTGTCTATAACATTTACAAAAAACAAAAATATTTTCTCTCATACCTACTACTTAAACAACACCGCTTTGACAAAGGAATCTTCAATTCGAGACCTCGGAGTGCTGTTGGACAGCAAGCTACATTTGGATCAGCATATTGACAAAATTATTAGCAACGCTTTCCGAATGTATGGATTCGTAATGAGAGCGACCACTGACTTCAAACGGACACACACATATACACTCTTATATAAATCCTTGGTGAGATCTCAGTTGGAATATGCAGTTATGATATGGAACCCTTTATATAAGAAATATAAATACAACCTAGAGAAAGTACAGTACAAATTTTTGAAAGCAACACACTATCGATGCTATCGTAGAACCCTGGCTTATAAAGAATTACTCACTCATTACAAGTTAACAAAATTGGAGTCCAGGTGCACTTTTCTGGAAACTATGTTTCTGTATGACCTTTGCGCTAATAGATACGATTGTTCGGATTTAACAAACAGCTTGTCCTATGTTGTACTTAGAACTGTAGTGCGACGAGAGGTGCGCGCGCGTCCCCTGTTTGCAGTGTCTTCTTGTTGCACAAATGCTGGAGTTCGTGCACCTCTTCGTCGCTTGGCACAAAATTATAATACACACTTCTCAGATGTAGATTTCGAAGTACTCTGAACAACAAAATCAAAGACTTGTATAATGTATAACTACGTAGTTTTTAAGAAACTGAAATTGCGTCTCACTTGTAGACGTTCCCAAAATTGTACGTCATATATAAACTGTGGATAACGTAGTGAGTTACAGACTTATAATATGTATGCACCTATTGTTATGTTTATTTCTAGTGTGTAACTGTTTGTTTTCCCAAACTAATAAATAAAATAAATATAAAGATTGAAAAAAAAAAACCTTTAGGTAATTAAAATAATGGTTAAAATGTTTAATTTTTCAGGTAAATGTATATAAATTCTCGGAAGACGAATGTAAGGATGCTTATAGTCCATTTAAAACGCAGTTTAGTGACGGAATAGACTATAACAAACAAATGTGTTATGGAACCAAGGAGCAACCTCGAAGGGCTTGTAAGGTAAAATCCTCTTTTATAAATAATTCAGCAGCGTCAGCATGGGTGAAAGCGGCGAAGAAGATTTCTGGGGGATGGCGGCGTACCGCACAGTTATTCAGTACGCCGCCACGCAGTCCATTACTGGACATAGACCTCCCAAGGAGAGCCACAGCGCACTGTCTCTCGCCTTCTTCATTCAGCCACTGCCAGATATTTTCTTCAGTTCATCGGTTCGTCTTGCCGGAGGGTGACTTACACTTTTTACCCGACTGCGCGACGCAAAGGAGGTTAATGTGTTTATCAGTCTATGTATGTATGTATGTAAGTATGTATGTATGTTTGTTTCTATGTGGCGTTCTAGAGACCAAATGCGTAGGCCGATTTTGATAATTCTTACGTCAATCAAAATCAAATCAAATCAAAAGTCATTTATTCAAATTAGGCTGATTTATCAGCACTTTTTGAAGGTCAATTTTTTACATAAGACAGTCCCCCAAAGCCCATTCAAATTTTACCAATCAAATCTTCCCAAGGGGCCCCGACTGTGAGTCGTTCTGTTCTGCTTCTTCCTGCTGTTCTGTTGGGCTTGTTTCTTTCTTTTTAGTTTCTATTTAAGTTAACTTTTTCACGTATTTTCCAAAATTAGTATTTACGCAGTCGGGTTTTTTGTTTTTCTTTAATTTTTTATTTTTTTTACCAATGGGTGGTCAATTCGAATACCTTAGAATACTATAAAATAAATTAATACTCCACCTCTCGTCAGTTCTGAGACATCTTTGGCAAAAAAGGCTGAGAAAATGCTTCTTGCACTTTTCTCTATCTTTTTTTATCCAGGTGGAACTCGTTCGATGGATGTTTTCCACCCTAGAGAGAGCGGGTCTGACAAATTCGTACTTACTAAATCCAGCCTGGTGTTCCCTCGCACACTTGTGACAGGGGACAGCTGGATATTATTATACAACTTCCACTGCCCTGTTTAGCCTGCTTGACCTGTGAGTCCCGTCCTAAGAAGCCAGTGGAGTGATTGTGGGACACCTTCTTGTAGTATAATCTCAGGTCCAGTTTGATTTATCTCTCTCTGCCTTTCCGTTGTAGAACAAAGACTAAATTTTGTATATCTTTTTCCAGGGTAATTCCGGAGAACCATTACTGATGCCGAGAAAAATATTCGGCAAATGTATGCACATGGTCATTGGAGTGACGTCATTCGGCTGGTCACAATGTGGAAGTAAACATAACTTCCCTGATGTTTACACCAGGGTGGCTTATTACAAATCCTGGATTGAGAGCGTGGTGTGGCCTTGAGTGTCATCTGACTACGAATTAGGTGTTAGACTAAGAGACTGGTCGAAATGAGGTGGACATCACATGGCATGCTCCTATTGTTTGAAGGAGCACTTTAAGAGCGATTTTGCCTCATATATTTGATCAGACCTTATAAAAAATAAATACCTTACGTTAATTAAACTTCAAAGAAATAAATAAATGTATTTTTCTCCTTTTTTTCTTGTTTTAATTCTATCTATCTTCAAAGGCACAAAACCAATCCAACTGCGTCGAGGGGTAAGACAGGGAGACGTCATCTCTCCGAAACTGTTTACAAACGCGTTGGAGGACGTTTCCAAGACGCTTGATTGGAAAGGACGGGGCATAAATATAAACGGTCAGTACATCTCGCACCTCCGATTTGCGGATGACATTGTCATCATGGCGGAATCTCTGCAGGAGCTGGAAGTAATGCTGAAAAGCCTAAGCGATTCTTCAAGGTGTGTCTTCAATGCAGAGAAAAATGTCTACGAGAACTTCTGGTTGCAACCGTGACAGCAAGACTCACTAGTTGACTTTACAACATTTCTAGTAATAAATACTAAGTCCTTGTTATATTTCGTCGCTTCATTCTTCAGATACAAATTACCATGTAGTGCCTTTATTCTACAAGGCTCTATTCGCACGTTTAAAGATCGACTTTTAGTCAATTGTCATATTTTTTTTTTTTACCACACTACCGCCGCGTCGCGTGATGTCTGTGCTGTGAACTTCATTCCTTTTTCTTGCGAGGCATCGTTCGCACGTACCGTATCTAGTGCTCACCAATCGTTATAATGCCAAAAAGAAATCAAGAAAGAATTGAGCGGTATCACCGAAAAATACAAAAATTGGAACATCAACAAAGAAAATACAACAGAATTATTTATTCTTCATCGGACGACTCCGATCAAAATACAGGTTAGTAAATCATTATTTATTAAGTGATATGTGGGTTGGTTAGATCGCCTTTCTTAGGCACAGTTATAAGGAGTAACAAAGGCGATCCAAGCCAGTGCGATAACTGAAGAGGTATTAGGCTGCTCTCAATTCCCTCGAAGGTTTTCTGCAAAATCATGCTGGATAGACTGTCAAAGGCCGTGGAGCCTCTTTTACGCAATGAGCAGGCTGGATTCCGCAGGAACCGCTCATGTACGGACCAGATTAACACTCCGAATCATACTGGAACAGGCATCAGAATGGCAAAGGGAGGTTTATCTAACCTTTGTCGACTTCGAAAAAGCCTTTGATACGCTGAAGTGGTCTAGCATCTGGTCCCACCTCTTGGAAATTGGAGTGCCACCGAAAACCGTTCGTTTGTTACAAGCCATTTACAAGAAGTATTCTTGTAAGGTAACTCACGACGGCCTCATCTCGGACGACGTAGCAGTGCACGCGGGTGTTCGCCAAGGTTGCCTCTTGTCGCCGCTCCTTTTCTTAGTCGTTCTTGACGGAATAATGCTTCGCATCCTAGAAAACAAGCGCCGCGGCATAGAGTGGGGATTATCCAACGTCTTGGAGGACTTGGATTACGCCGATGACCTATGTCTGCTGAGTCATACCCACGCCGATATGCAAGCTAAGTTGGACGATTTGGAACAGGAAGCGGCAACAACAGGGCTTAAAATAAACATCCGGAAGACCCAGGAGATGACAACTGGTGTGAAGAATCGCTCACCGTTGCTGATTGGCACAGAGGCAGTGGAACGCGTCCACAAATTGACATACCTCGGGAGCGTCGTGTCAGAGACTGGTGGTAGTGAGGAGGACATCGTCTCACGGATAGCCAAAGCCAGAGCTACTTTCGCGCAGCTGAGACCTGTTTGGCAATCACGGAAACTGACCCGAAGGATCAAACTTAAAATATTCGGATCCAATGTGAAGTCCGTGCTGCTTTACGGGTGCGAAACGTGGAATGCTACAAAGGACATCTCACGCCAAATACAAGTCTTCGTCAACCGTTGTCTTCGTCGAATTCTCGGAATTTACTGGCCCGAGACCATCTCCAACGTAGAGCTGCTGGGGAAATGCCACGAGAGCCCGATCGACAGCCAGATCAAGCGTCGCAAGTGGAGATGGATTGGCCACACGCTCCGAAGGGACCCTGACCACATACCCAAACAAGCTTTGGATTGGAATCCCCAAGGAAAAAGAAAGCGTGGCCATCCCCGTCAAACCTGGCGACGCACCGTGCTAGCGGAAGCGGCGAGCATTGGATTGACGTGGAGCGAGGTGAAACGTGAAGCTCAAGACAGATCGCGATGGAAGACATCTGTGGACGCCCTCTGCCCCATCTAGGGGTCATAGGACTTTAAGTCAGTCAAGTCAAGTCATGTGGGTTGGTTACATATTGCCGAGAGATATCATCTCTAAACTTGTAATGCCTGGAGGTTGACCGTGTGTCATCACGAAGTTAACTCGCTATACCTAGAGGTTAACCGCGTGTTAGCACAAAGGTAATCGTAATTGTCTAAAGGACGATTATTTTAAAACAACTTAAATGCCTGGAGGTGGATTGTATATCCTCACGATGGTTATTAAGTGGCGCTTTAGCGTCGTTATACTCGTATTACCTGAGAAATTAACAGAGTGTTAATGTAAAAAAAAAAAAAAATACGTCTACCCTCAATTTTTATTTTGTTGTTTTAGACGGCGCGCATCGGAATGACGCCGATCCAGACGCTATAGGGCTAATCGAGCAGACTGGCAATGACATATCACTCGATGAGGAGATCAAACCTAATGGTGAACGAGAACCAACCCCAGTACCGGAATTGGATCCTACCATTCTCTCCGCCTTAGGTGAGACCACCGAGGAGAAGCCAATGTTTGGCCCTAAAATTCACGAAAACTTATCGCGGCTTTGGCTGCCTATTCTCCGCAAAGGGATGAATAAGGAGACTAAAGAGAGGCTATAAAAGGAGTACCTCGTTCCGGCGAATTGCTTATTATTACAAGCACCTAAATTAAACCCGGAAATTTCGGCCGCAGTAATTGAAGCCGTGTTCGTGACAAAAGAGTAGAAGGAGTACAGCAACAATTAGGTCACGGAATAGCCGCTCTTAATAAAGGGTTAGATTTGCTTCTTGACGATGGCAAGGACAAAGTTCAGGCTATAAAATTCTTAAGCGACGGTTGTCGCTTACTGTGCGATCTGCATTTCGAAGAGACAGAGGCGAGAAAGAAGTTCGTCACTCCGGGTCTGGATAAATCCTTTTTAAATATCATGCAAGATAGTGATCGTGATGAATTGCTTTTAGGAAGCAAACTTTCTGAAAAGATAAAGGCCACGAAAATTATCGAAAAACATGGTTTGCAAATCAAGAAGCCCGTACCGACTTCAAAAACACCAACTTCATACCAACCAACATCGAACCGGCAGCGCTCCCAGGGAAACTGGGGAGGCCCTCCTCGCTTCTCGTCGAACAGAGGGGGAGGGGAGGGCCAAGGAGGACTGCACCAGCACCTCGCAAGCCCCAGACAGGCGCAGCTCAACCGAAGACATCTGCCCAGAGCAAACAGGGTGCGGCAGCTCAGCAATAGAGGTACATGCTGGGAGAATCCAGCATTTTTATAATTGTTGGCGTAAAATTACTGGTAATCCATTAATTCTTAAGTGGATATCTGAAAGATGCTCCATTCCTTTTTCAAAAAAAGTGACACAGGTACCATAGCCACAGGTACCGTAGCCATACCTAATTCTGTATCTCCGAGTGACCAACCGCATATCGTCGCTGCGCTTTCAATAATCGCTATGTGTTTTTTACTCACTTTACAGGAGACGCAAAAAACGGATTTTCTCGGAAAATAGCCGGAGTATTCAAATAATTATTTTTTCTTTAATACATTTAACAAATGTACGTAGTTTTATATTACGTTTGGATAGATAAGATTATTATTAAGGCCAAAAATAAACATAAAAGACAAATTGGACACATAGCGTTTTTTATTTGAGTCGTAAATACAAGCTATGTGCATTTTAGAACACATAACTACTTTATAATTCTATGGAATATTATGGTACTGACTTCAAGCTGACACATAGCTATTTTTCAGATAGAAATAATGAAAAGAAACAAAATAAAAAAAACGTATTCAAATGACATTACCACCTTATTGAACCGATATGCGGTGTCTAATGATAAATGATAAATGATATTTATTCAGTAAATTGGTTTTGGCAAACTCTTTTACACGTCAAAAAGACACTATTTTACACTAGATGAGGCCGGTGTTTCGTACCTGACTACTCTGAGAAGAAACATCCGAAACAAACTCAGAGGTCACAGTCTCTTTTAAAGTCCAGACAATTTTGTATTGATCAAATTATATGAGAACCATGCAGGTGTCTGAGGTGGTCTTTTGAAGAAAGAACCACACAGATTTGAGTGGACCTGTCCAGTCAGTGCAAGCATGTGTCAGTTACCGTGTAGCTCAACTCATAACACAAGGAGCTCAACGAAACGACGAACAATACCAAAGAAAGGACATTTGGGTAGGCCGCATAAATAACTCAAACTGTCAGACAATAAAATTAACTGCAAGAAAATAATAAAAAAGTAGAATAAAATGTAACCCACATATGTTCTCATATTCACACGCTAGTAAAAACACAAATAATAAAAAAAAAATACAAAATTAAAATTACGAAGTAATTCATGTCAACAAAATAAATAAAATAAAAACATAAAAAAACAAATGACATAGAAAATGTCAAAATGTGTAAAAATATAAATAAATTACAAAGTAATCATGTCAAACACAAAAAAACAGAGAAGTAAAAGTAAAATGTCACTGTGTATATAAAAACAAAACATGTCAAAATAAAATAAAATGAGTATAAATAAAATGTCAGGGTGTATAAAAAACCAAAAAAATGTCAAAGTAAGTAATAATAATAAAAAAAAATAGTATAAAAGAAAATATTGAGTGAATTTAATTGGAGCAGCTTATTCCCATGCCTTTTTATCCTCTAAATAATGATTAATATGATAGTAAGCTTTCATGGACAAATTACGTTTTATATACGATTTGAATTTATTAATACTTAGCATTTGAATAGGGCCGGGAAGCTTATTATAGAAACGTATGCATTGACATCTAAACGAAATCCCTATTTTTTTGAGCCGAGTTGCTGGAACAATAAATTTATCTTTATTCCTCGTGTTAATACTATGAATATCACTGTATTTTTTAAAAAGATCAATATTTTTATGTGCGTACAAAAGATTTTCATAAATAAATTGAGACGGCACAGTCAATATATTAATCTCCTTAAACTTTTCTCTGAGGGAGCTTCTGGGACTCAATTTATAAATAGAACGAATTGCCCTTTTTTGCAATACAAAAACTGTTTGAATATCGGCGGCATTTCCCCATAAAAGAATACCATACGACATCACACTGTGGAAGTAACTAAAATAAACTAAACGCGCTGTCTCTAAATCAGTTAAGTCGCGGATTTTTCTAACGGCGAATGCTGCAGAACTAAGTTTTTTTGCCAATTTTTTTATATGGGGGCCCCATTGAAGTTTATTATCTAAAGTTATGCCTAAAAAGACTGAGGTATCTTCCGGTTTTAATTCTTGATCCTTTATCCGTATTACAGTTTCTACTTGTTTAACATGAGGTATCGTAAATTTAATACATTTCGTTTTTTTCTCATTTAGAAGAAGATTATTACATTCGAACCAATTCACTATTTTTGCAAGAGCTCTATTAACATCATCAGTAACGATCTGCTGACGTTTGAGTTTAAATAAAAGTGAAGTATCGTCTGCAAACAAAACTATGTTATGATTGTCTTTTATTAAGTAAGGCAAATCATTTATATAAATGAGAAACAAAAATGGGCCAAGAATTGAGCCCTGGGGTACCCCCATTTTTACAACAGATCCAGGGGATCTCTTTCCGTTGACGTCCACTCTTTGAATCCTATCACTCAAATAAGAGGTAAGAAGATCCAAAGAGGCGTTCCGGATACCGTAGTGGTGCAGTTTCCTGATCAATGTTTCGTGAAGAACGCAATCGAAAGCCTTGGACAAATCGCAAAAAATGCCCAAAGCATCGCACTTGTCTTCCCATGCATCATAAATGTGTCCTAAAAGTTCAACACCGGCATCAGTTGTTGAACGACCCCTTCTAAAACCGAACTGTTTATTATGCAATAATTTATGTTTGTCAAAAAAATTCTGCAGTTGAACTAAAATAAGCTTTTCAAAAATTTTACTAAAAGTAGGTAGTACTGAAATAGGTCTGTAGTTAGTAGGGTCTGATGTACTACCAGATTTGAATAGTGGTATTATTTTACTATTTTTCATTAGATCAGGAAACTCTCCACTGTCAATACAATCATTAAAAATAGAAGCGAGTGTAGGAGCTACAATATTTATAATTGACTTAGCAACGTCTACTGAGTGACCCCATAGATCAGCGGTCTTCTTAATATTTAAGGTGTGAAAAATTTTGATTACATCTTTACAAGTAACATAATGAAAATGAAAATCGGAATCGCAAGCAGGAACATTATCCTTTAGTAAAGACTCTGCAGCAGCAGGTGACGAGTTTAATGATTTAGTAGTCGATACAGGAATGTCGGCGAAAAATCTCTCAAAGGCTGTGGCAACTTGAGTGTCTGAATTTAAAATACTATCACCAATGGCAAGGCTGAACTCACTATCTGTCCTGCACGACTTACCCGTTTCGCTATTTATAATTTTCCATGTCGTTCTAATTACATTACTACTGTTTTTAATTTTAGAACTCAGGTATTGAGCCTTTGCTACACAACAAACTTTTTTAAACAATTTAGAATAATTTTTAACATATGAATTAAATTCCACAGTATTAATATGGGACCTCTCTTCATACAGCTCATAAAGTCGTTTTCTACTTCTATGAATACCAATGGTGGCCCAGTCATTAAATGAAGCTTTACTATTAACAGAGATTGTTTTGGGAACAAATGTGGTATCAAATTGTTTGCAATACTTACTGAAAAAATCGTTAAAATGTTGATTCGGGTCATCATTAGTTGACAAAAGAGATAATTTATGCAAAAGTTTATTTTTAAAATTTTCCAATCTACTTTTGGTTTTTGGGTTAACTAAGATATCTTGTTTAATTACTTTTTTGTTAACATTTTCAATAGTAATAAGTTGCCCGCAATGATCAGAATCTATTAGGTTAATAATTGCTTTATGAATTTCTTTGACATCAGTATATATATTATCTAGGCAAGTTGAACTAGTAGGGGTTATTCTAGTGGGCTCCAAGAATTTATTTTCAAGATTGTATGACTGGAACAGGCTTAAGATTTTAGTACTTAGCGCAGAATTTTCTAACAAATTAATATTAAAATCACCACAAGTTATAATAGCCTTTTTTGAATTACTAATTCTGTGCAGCACTTCATCCATGACCCTCTCAAAATAGTCATACAACCCTGAGGGAGGTCTGTACACGCTTAATATAATAAACTGCTCCAATTCTATACAGGCTATTTCAACTGTCCGTTCAACGGAGAGGCTAACAATATCCTTACGGTCTTTAAATTTGAGCTGATTATTTACTAGGATTAATGCGCCGCCATGTATAGCATTCACTCTGCTGAATGAACTACCAACCTGGTGATTGCTAAAATTAAACATGAACTGGTGACTTTTGAGCCAGTGCTCCGTTATACAAAGAATATCTATTTTATTACAATTCAAAAAAAGTTCGACTTCTAATTCCTTGTTTAAAAATCCTTGAATGTTTTGATGCACCAGGTTGATACTATTAAAATTTCCAACACTTTCATTTGAAACATCTGACATATTTACATAATTGCAAGAGATTGCCTCTATTGTCTCAAGGTGTAATTTAAATGATGATCAGTATCGGTCAATGTAATCAAATTATTGTAAGAGTTATTTAATTCAATATTGCATTGCTCAATAGAAGCATCTTGTTTATATATGTTCTGAGCTGTGATAGAAAAAAAATAGGCTAAAGACACAGCTATCTGTCTTTTACAATAATTTGTAAGATAGTACTTTTCTACAAAATATCTATCTTCTGTCAAATAAAAGTTTTTACCCACATAATTATTAATGTCAATTAACTGAAATACATCATTATTACATGTCAAGTTGTGCAATGTCATATTAATATTAAATCTAAAGTTATTTTCCTCCTGTGGCAAACTGTTACTGTAGGGGAAAGTAAACAACACAATCTTTCTTAATTTTAAGTTATTCAATGTTCTATAGTAATGGAGCAATTCCCCTTTATTTAAGTTTCCTCTATTCCCTATTATAATTAGTAAAATAGTGTCCTGATTAAAATTTAATTTAATGATTTTTTTCATAATATCATTTAAAGAACATCCAGGCATACAATGGTTTATTATTTTATTTCCTGGATATTCATCTGTTATTAAAGGACCTAGATCTTTTCCAATCTCATCACAAAAAATAACTATATCCTTATAATTTTGTTTGCATTTTTCTTTGGAACTGTTCACCGGTGCATGTAAATCAACACATGGCTGCGGTAAGGTGGTATTACATGTTGTCAACGAATGGTCCGGTGTATGTACATTGGAAGTTGCTTGACAGTACTCACAGTTGTTATTTTGAGAATTCACCAGATCATTCATTGCCAACACATATTCCCTCATAAGATGTTCAGAGGTATTGTATTTACTAGTCATTGAACTTAGCTTGTCTTGTAGGTAGTCTAGTTTAGATTGCAGATCTTCTGTGTCAATTTTGTACTTCTCGGTGCTTTGCTCCAAATTAAATGAATATAAATCCAATTGTTTGAGTAAGTTTAGTCTTTCTCTATTTAATTTCACATTTTTAATGAAAAACTTTTGCCTTTTGACTAGTCTTTGCGTTTTTACAATGTATTTATTGATTTTTATATATTTTTTTAATTTATTTTTACTGGTGACTACTGTAGTGTATGCGCGGGCGCATTGGCGTTGTCAGTCGGTTACCAGCCGTAGGCGAGTGAGCACGTCTTTAGGCTTGCGCATACAGTGTATCCTGATCAGATAACCTGAGTGACAAAAAGTGTGTTTTATTGACCCCCGAGACATTACAAATGGCGACGAGGATAAAAGTGAGTACATGACACATTAAAAACAAAATAAAATGAAGGAAGGAATATAAGTAATTGTTTATTGCCTATCAGTTGTTTGCGGGTAGATTCGTTCCAAATAGCCTATTACAAATTATTTGTTATTATATAAGAAAAAATACTAGCAAATTAACACTCATTTTACATTGACTTATGAGCTAAATCAAAATCACATATGAATCGAGCCAATACGTAAGCAATTGTTACTGATAAACAGTTTCATACCACTATCCTTCATTGTAAATGGCCATGCATCGTATTAGATGGAAAATAAGGCCACGCAAGGATATTACAAAAATATAATATTGTGCAAGTATGCGACCTAACGGTAACTACCCACAATTAGTAAAAAAGTTTAACCAAACGTAATTATCGACATAATGAGATTTATGATCGAGATAATAAGAAATACTTACCTAACTGTTCACAACACAGTAGAAAGGATAGGTAATTAGTTATTTCAGCTCGCTTAAAGATATTATTACTTACAGAATTAATTTTGTTTATGGATTTGTTATACTCATTAGTAAAAACCTATTATTAAATAGCTTTAGATAATGTCATTTTAATAATAGACTTATTGAATTTGGAAGTGTTGATAGCAAAAGTACGTATGTTGTGTTTACACTATACTACTATACATATTCTACTTTTACTGTTTTATTTGAAGAACAATTACATCACAATAGTTAAATTAGGTAGATAACCTAACCTAACTATTTTTATGCTTGCACAATTTATACATATTCGGAAAATAGTTATAATAAAGGTACACTTAAAGGCCACGCAATGAGTAAATAACAAAGGGCCACGCCGTTTAAATAAGTACCTAACAAAAGGCCACGCAATGAGTAAATAACAAAGGGCCACGCCGATTAAATAAGTAACAATTTTAAAGGACTGTATATTATTAAAAAAAAAAACAAACATTTACAAAAATATAATGAAGTCCACGCAATGAGTACTCGAGAAATCTTTAATTCAAGCTCAGAGCTGATAAATGGTTAGTAACAATTTTCTTAAACAGCTTGTGTTAGTAAAACATATTTTGATTATCAATTACAATTAATTACATTTATACAATTTCAATTATAACAAATTAAATAAATGATACAAAATTTGCATAACATTGACATAAAATTGACATAAAATTGGAATAAAATTGAAATAAAATCGAAATAAAATTGAAATAAATATGAAATAATAATAATAATAATAATAATAATATTCCACAACTATCACACAACGCCATCTAGTCCCAAGCTAAGCAGAGCTTGTGTTATGGGTACTAGACAACTGATAAACATACTTATATATTTCTAAATACATACATATTATAGATAAATTACACCCAGACACAGAACAAATGATCGTGCTCATCACACAACATTTGTCCTGGGTGGGAATCGAACCCACGACCTCCGGCATAGCAGTCAGGGTCACTAACCACTAGACCAACAGGCCAGTCTTCTAAAAGTCAAATAAAATTGAAATAAAATTGAAATAAGTAAAGTTGTAATACTGTTACTGATTTTCAGTAAAAAGCCGCGCAAGGTACAACAAAAAATAGGGCTATGCAGTTGTAATACTGTTACTGATTTTCAGTAAAAAGCCACGCAAGGTACAACAAAAAATAGGGCTATGCAGTTGTAATACTGTTACTGATTTTGAGTAAAAAGCCACGCAAAAATAAGAGTCAATATTTTATTGCTACCCAAAATGACTCGTGCATCATCCATAGTTCCCAACTTAGACATTTCGATTGCGAAAGCGATCCGACATCTGTCGGCACTCGCTGGAGGAAATGGAAGAGGGCACTTGAAATTTATTTACTGGATGCCAACATCGACACTCCCGTAAAAAAAAAGAGCTACTCTTCTCCACGTTGGGGGAATAGCAATTCAAGAAGTGTATTAAAACCTTCCTGGAGCTCATGCTGAAGAAGGCGCAGGTGTCGATGATTATGCAATAGCTCTAAATAATTTAGACTGTTTCAAACAATCAAAAAATTTTCTTTGTAGTGGCTTAGAATGCCAAAAAATAATGTTCTTATAGCAGCAGTATTATCGCTAATAAGGGAGCGTTTGGGCACAACTTATAAGGGCAAAACCCTTATACTCCTCTTATAGTTGCTTTATAGTTTCAAATTAACTTATAATGGCAAGAAAAGTGCTCCAACAAAGCCAATACCCCTGTGAGAATGATATGAAGAGCGTTGATAAGGGCGATCACCCTTATACATATTTTATTATGGTCCGATACAAGGTTATTTAAACTTATTGTAGCAAATTAAAGGCTCATAAAAATCCGACGGCCCTTATAGCCGTCTGCAATAAGTCTTTTTCTCAGTGATTTACATTATTTTGTGCAACAGTTTGGCAAATAAAGAAAAACGCCAACCATATTATTGAAAATAGTGAGGTTCATTAACAATAGTAACTTAACGCCTTACAAAATTGTTAGGACACTCAAAATAGTCCGCAGTACCGAGCAAGTGGGAAAAAGATGGCGTTCTGCGCTGGTCATAATGTAATGAAAATAAATTAAGAAAACTTGAACATTCGTGTAACTGGCGGAAAATTAATTGCAAAGAGAAAAGATCAAATAATAAGTCACTTAAAGCGATATGGGAAATGTTGAATTTCACTACCCATTCTCTGATATCACTACGAATATCAATATTCTCCGACTCTTGATAGCAATATCTATATGTCCTTATCACTATCACTACCGCTACAATTATGTTCTTCCTCACTGGATTCCTTTTCAATCTCATTTTCTATAAAATAATCCTCTGCGGAACCACTAGCTGATTCGTGAGTATCGGCTTGGTCATTTTGTAGTACCATAAGAGTAGAGGTGGTGTGTGTAAATATCATGTAACATGCTAGAATTCATTTGTTGGATAGACGTCTTATAAAATGCTCCTATAAGTTTAAAAGCATCATAGTTACCTTGTGCATTACTTTCCTAAGAATAATTGACCATACTAAAAGCCTTTATATGACTTTGAATATTATGTGGCTAAAAAGCAATGTAACTAGCCTCTATAAGAAAAACAATTTCGAGCCCTTATTGTAGCCGTATAAATTGGATTTATTATCGTTTACCCAGCCAAAATATAAAAATAAAGGTAATTTAAGCCAAATCTTCTAATAATGTGCCACTAAAAGTAATATTGGCATAATGAATGCTCTTTTATAATCAGTTTAAGGGTTTAGACCTTATAAACTTAATGTTATGAGCTTAGTTTGTTTGTTGGGTTACTTTGCTCCAAAACAAAGTCGGATTTATGAAAGATACCTTTTCCGACTCACGAAACAGGAGGAAGGAGAACAATTTGAAAGATTTTTATTAAGGTTGAGAAACCATGCCGATAAATGTCAATTCCATAGTAAAGAAGAGCATATTACCGATCAAATCACGGAAAAGTGTCGATTAATCGAAAAAAAAAATAAGAATACTGGGATACAATATGTTTAGACGAAATCATCAGTAAAGCAAATGCTTTAGAAGTTGTAGCCAGGCGATTAGAACAATTTAAAACTGTAAATACAAACGATGCGAATAATTACACTGCATGGTTCTCATATAATTTGAACAATAGAAAATTGTCTGGACTTTAAAAGAGACTGTGACCTCTGAGTTTGTTTCGGATGTTTCTTCTCAGAGTAGTCAGGTACGAAACACCGGCCTCATCTAGTGTAAAATAGTGTCTTTTGACGTGTAAAAGAGTTTGCCAAAACCAATTTACTGAATAAATAATTATAATTTATCATTTATTACAACAAAGCAAAAATAAATGAAATAGATAAGAAAAAAAAAACAACAAACCGTTCAGACAACGGTCATCGAACACAAAATGTAGTAGATGTGGAAACTCCACCCATCTATCCGAAGACACAAAATGCCCCGCAAAAGACAAACGATGTTTAAAATGTGGATTCATTGGTCTTTTCCGAGAACATTGCAGGACTCGACAGAAAAGACAATTTTCCAACAACAGGCCAGACAACAGGACTGTAAAAAAAAAAAAAAAAAACCAAGCAAAGAAATAAAAAATGATGCCAATAAATCTGTAATTGACTATATTTTCCACCTGGATGACGGCGAAACTATGAAATGCAATATTAAGGGAGTCACCGTTGATATGCTAATAGATTAGATGTAATATTATTACAGACAGAATATAACAATTTCTAATAGTCAATAATGTGTAAGTTTCCAACCAGATACGCAAACCTAATAAGACACTTATTTCCTATGGCAGTAATAAACTCCTGGATATTATAGGCTCCTTTGACGTGGACATTTCAGTCATTAAAAATAAAAGTATAAAGTGTACTGCTTATGTCATCAGAAACAGCACACGCGATTTATTAGGCGTGCTTAAAATTGGGCTTCAATTTGGCTTAATGAATTAAACAATGTGACATCGTTAGGGAAAGCGTTTTCAAAGGAGTGACTGTCCAGATCCCAAAAGGCCGAACAGTAAAACCAGTCACTCAACCATATACAACATTATTTTTGGTATATGCGAAACCTGAATATAGTTTGTTCAGAATCAGTAACTGATTCGATTCCATTGCACATAGATTCTTTACACAAAAATACTAGACAGGTGAATCGGGTTTTGGCATAAGCCAAAAATAATTTTGTAGAAGAGTTCCCATTCCCTTAGAAGAAAAGTTTGCCAAAAAACTAGAAGAACTGAAGGATGCGGATATTATCGAGGAAGTAAATGGACCCTCACCGTGGGTGTCGCCAATAGTTCCCGATCTTAAAGAATACAAGAAGAGGCAAATCTCCCTCAGAGTTGTTTTATAAAAGACAGTTTAGAGACAAGATCCGGGCAGCACCAGACATGGAATACAAATCAATAGAAGAAGAAGTGAGAAAGAGATCTGCAAATGAAGGAAAAAGGGAAGGAGCATGGGGATCTCAAAAGTAAAGCGACAGGCTTAGAAATAGGAGAAAAAGTATTGGTGGAAAATTTAATCAAAGATAATAAGTTGACCCCCAATTTCAATCCTGCGCATACAGTAACGGACGTGAGAGGTTGCGATGTTATCGGAATGATGAAACCGGGAAAGAATATCGTCGTAATGTAAAATCAAAATAGTGGTAATAGTGATTTAAGAGAAAATGATGAACTAGCGTAAATAGTAAATAATTTTGTTAATTTTGTACTATAATATTGTTATTTACTGTTATCAACTATGTCTTTAAGATTTGTTACACAGATTTAAAATTAAGTAAATCATTGCTGTTCTGTAAAACTTTGCGGTAAATCTGAAATAATTATATTTAAAACATTTGATTAGTTATCCACCAATTATAGGTGTTTAGGTCGGAATATTAAAACCTAATCTAATATTGTAATTTTGAAACATTTCAATTCAATTAAAATAAAGAAGGGATGTAGTGTATGCGCGGGCGCATTGGCGTTGTCAGTCGGTTACCAGCCGTAGGCGAGTGAGCACGTCTTTAGGCTTGCGCTAGTGTATCCTGATCAGATAACCTGAGTGACAAAAAGTGTGTTTTATTGACCCCCGAGACATTACAACTACCCTCACTGAATTACATGACTTTGAATCATCCTCATTTGTCAAATCTATGGTGCAAATGGGATGTAGGGCAGAAACCATTGACGGGGCAATAGGGACCAATTCTCTGAAAAGACTTTGATTCAGCGAGGCAGTGATGTTAATGTTTGTAGTCTCCAGGTCTGTTATTTGACTTCTAGCCTCATGTAGCTGCTGTTGTAAAAAGTGTTTGTCATTAAGAGCTTGTTCATACTCTGTGCTACATTGGCTGAATCCGTCCACAATAAGTTGGAGCCTATCCCGGTCTTCAATGACATCAGTGTATTAGTCTGCTTCAGGACTCGTCTGCTCCACCGGCCACCGGTCTTTTGACACATAAGGTCAGCCCACTGCCACTGTCACTGTCTATTTGCTTACTCTGCAAGCTATGTCGGTTACACCGGTTCTTTTTTGGATATTTTCTTGGAGTTTCTTTGAAGGATAAGATTCCTGATCTTATCCTTCAAAGAAACTCCAAGCATAACCCGCTTTATAGCGCACTGAGTAACCTTGAATTTGTGGACAGGCCCAATTGCCAGTGTCCACGTTTCGGCACCTTACGTAAAGGGCAGGACGTACTGGTTGAAGACCTTAGTCGAACGACTTAACGAAGTTTTCCAAATGCTGCCCAACCTAACTGGACCCGTCTGCAGCATCTGTCCTGAAGGTGTGAAATGTGTCGCCGTTCACGATGACATCCTGTGCAGTCTAGTGTCTTGAAGACATCTTTCAATGCATTAGTGAACAGTTTTGGGGATATCACACCCCCCTGTCTCACCCCTCTGAGCAGTTAGATGGAGCTGGTTTTCTGATTCTATATGTGGACAGTCATCGTGGCAGCGTCATACAGACATAAATATCAACACTACGATTTGGCGCAGGTCAATTCAACATCCTTGCAGAGAGGCCACAACTGTCCATATTTTGATTGAGCCGAAGGCTTTCTCGTAATCAACAAATGCCATATACAGCGGCTGGTTTTACTCCTCGGTCTTCTGTACAACTTGTTGAACAGTATGGTTGTGGTCCACGGAAAACCGGCTTATTTTGTTGGTTGGAAATCGTCAAGTCTCCTGGTGAGACGGTTCGAGAACAGCGTATTGTATGCGTGTTATTTGTATTGTATACTCAGAAATAAGATGGGTCTATAGTTCTTCAGTAGGGTTTTGTCACCTTTTTTGAAGAACAGAAACACCGCCTTTGTTACAGGCCTCGGGCGTTATACTTTCTTGGACGACGGAATTGAAGAGACTCTCTAGCAAACAAGATTTTTCACTTTTTCACTGATAGAATTGTAATGAGTAATTACATCGACTAAACTATCTATGTGACGCTCAAGCTGTGCGTTTCGTGATCGAGCGAGTCTGAACTTGACCAAAAAACTATACAAAATACTAGCTATGTGCAGTGAAGCACATATCGGGCACAATTTTTGCTTTCTCTTTAATAAACTTATTTTAGCTATGTGAATTATAACACTTAGTGTGTCTAAAGGGAACTTTCAATGTATGAATGTCACATAGCGACATTCCGTAACTAGCCGTAACTCCTTAAATATTGCATCTATCACATAGCTGTTTTTACAGTATGTGCGTATTGAAATATCGATTAAAACTGCATAAAAAACCGAAACCACAAAAAATCACATAGCGACTTTTGCACGCGCAGCGACGATATGTCACAAGCTATCAACAAATTGTTAGACTAAGCCTTTAACATCACGCGTGGGGTCTCGCCAGACCCCACGCGCTATTTTTTAACCATAACTTTTTAAATGATCGCGCCTTCTCAGTTAATCTCAATGTTTTGCAGAGGCTATCGATGGGTGGAAGTATGTCACGCTCCCGCTAAGGTACAGGGTATACTACTCACTTGGGGGTACCTGTGATTTTACGTAGCATAAATTTTTAATTTATTTATTTTTATTTTTTTATCTTTCTCAGAGTTAGCGTTGTATAACAGCAAATATTAGGCGCCAACTCTCAAGAAACGCCATTTTATAAATTTCACACGATTTTAGTGACTCCAATAGCAAAAATTTATAAGGCTAGACACAATCACAGTATTGAAAAATCGTAATTTTGAGGCGTTGTCATTTTTTATGTTTTTCAAATCATTTTTGAATGGGAGTCGGGTCTATGGCTTCAGGCACTACCGTCACCCAACATAGGTACCATGCTGGGTGACGAAACCTTACGGATCGCTACATGCCTGCGTCTGGGCGCTCCTTGCGGGGCTCCACATCGTTGTCAGTGTGGCGAAGGCGTCGACTGCCTCGGGCACCATGGCCTTTCCTGCAGCAAGAGTGCTGGACGGCTAGCACGGCATGCTAGTTTAAATGACATTATCCGTCGTGCTCTTGTCACCGCCGGTGTGCCAGCCGTTTTAGAACCCAGTGGCTTGGCACGCGACGATGGGAAGAGACCAGATGGGATGACTATAATGCCATGGAAGTTGGGTAGACCTTTGGTGTGGGATGCAACATGTGTCGACACCCTTGCGCCATCCCATCTTCCTGGTACTACATGCTGTGCTGGTGCGGCTGCTGCACGTGCTGAAAACCTCAAACGGCGCAAATACAATGGCTTGACTTCTAGCTATGTATTTGAGCCGTTTGGGGTTGAAACACTAGGGCCATGGGGTCCGAGTGCCCACCAAGTTTTCAAAGACATCGCCAAGCGCATAGTCGACGCCTCGTGTGACCAGAGGGCTGGCCTATTTCTTGGTCAAAGGATCAGCATTGCCATCCAACGTGGCAATGCTGCCAGCGTTCTGGGCACTTTCCCCATTGACAGCGATGTGGATGAGTTTTTTGACGCCCTATAATTGTTTTTTTTTTATTATTATTTTAGTTTTAGTTTAGTTATTTTTGTAAATATTTTACTTTTAATTTTAGTTTTTAAATATAGTATGTATTATATTAGAACGTAATTAAACTAACCTAAAAATTTAAAAAAAATCATTTTTTGTTGTACTTTTAATTTTAAGTTTTTAGTTCCTATTTTTCAAGAAAAAAATAATTATTTACTCAGAAGCAAATTATTTTATTAAATTTTAGGCCATTAGTTTAGGGCTTCAAAAACTCTCTGTGTGTGAGATGTTATTATTGTAAAAAAATTCTCACTAAGAAAAGATTGACTTCTTAAGGAATAATAAAATATTTTTTTAAACTTTAATAATATGTCTTCCCATATAATCTTAATTGTTTTAGTTTTTAATATTCAGACATTTTAAAAATACGGGTCAAATATTTGTGGGGTACTGCTGGACCCCACGCGTGACGGAACGTTACCAATAAGAACGCGTGTACTTAAAGGTTAGGAGCTATATCCGCTTGTCATAGATCCAAAAATGATTTCATTTCCAAAATATTCCTAACGCCTAAACCTAAAACAACCACACGTCCTGATCGAACATCTAATCACGTGGGGGGCGGACACACGACTTAAATATTACTGGCGTGGCTAACGTGGCTCTGGAAACCCATTTAACATGGAGACTAGATCAAAGAAAGTACGTATAGGACCGCTACCCGAGGACAATCGTCGGGGCACACCTGGGGCCGATGCTGGGTGTCTCAGCATACGATCCATGGGCGGTGGGGGATTGAGCAGGCGGGTTCTCCCCGATAAAAATACTACAGCCGAACTGACAGACAGACAAGACATTGACAGTAGAGCAGTTACATCCCCCGTCTTGGATGTTTCGCAGGCGGCGTCAGCTACTCAGCCTGCGACCACCAAAGCGGGTAAACCCAGAGTGCGCATGAAATGGACTGAAGATATGAACATAATATTCATCATGCGCACCTACTATCACATTACTAAACTTGAAGAGGACAAAACTATGTACTGCACACGATTACACATGAACATTTCAAATTGCAATATCCAGATATTAATGTTACAGAACAGAGAGTTGCAGACCAAAGACGAGTCATTATCAGAAATAAACTTTTATCAGATGACATTTTAAATAGAATTAAATATGAAATAGCAGAACAACTTAAAAGAGAGGAAGAGGAAAGTATGACACAACAAATTAACACTACACAAGAATTAGAACTAGACACATTGTCAAGCACTGAATATTTTGCTACAGAATCCATAATAAACTCACAACACAGCAACCAACCTATTTCTGAATTATTGCAAATACAAAATAATGGTGAGTTTGACCATTCCTTAATAGATACATTAAGTAACAATTTAGAAACCAATATGTTAAAATACAATGGAATGGACCCTGCATGCCGACCATTATTACCAAGAATGAGACAATCTCGTCAATTATCAAATATTATTACTATATTCAATCAAAAAAATTATACCCCACAAACTATCATCACTAGACAACTTAAGCGACACACATTCTTTAATATACTCTATAGCTATAACAATCGCAGCTCACTTTAAATTAAAAATAAATATAGATAGAACTACCAATAAAAGAGATAGCAGAATTAAGAAAGATCCACCGTGGAAACAAAGGTTAGAGTCAGATATCGATCAACTAAGAAAAGACATAAATAGGCTAACACAATAATATAAAAGCGGTAATACATCAAGAAAATTAGAAGAAAAAGTAAAACAAATAATGAAAAATACTAGACAACACAGTTCGCATGGAAATTATAACAAAACAATAGAAGATCACTTAGACACATTAAAACAAAAACTTTTAGTTAAAAGCCATAGGCTAAAAAGATACAAAAAAGCGAAAGAAAGAAAAGATAATAATAGATTATTTAAAACAAGTGAGAAACAATTTTATAGAAAACTTAAAGGTAACGATACAACTATCACTAACCCTCCATCTCAAGAGTCCTTAAGAGCATTTTGGCAAGGGATTTGGTCAGATAGCAGTAGTCATAACAAAGAAGCAGGATGGATACAAGAAGAAATTGATAGGTCAGAAACAATAGATGAAATGCCATTTGAAGATATAGATACGCTCGAAATTAAAACAATTATAAATAAAACACATAACTGGAAAGCAGCAGGAATAGATGGTATACATCATTTTTGGTTTAAACGACTTCATTCACTTCACAGTACGTTAGCAGAACAAATTAACGATATTTTGAAAGGCAACCAAAATATCCCAGGTTTCCTAACTAAAGGAATTACATACATGATCCCTAAATCAAATAAAACCCAGGATCCGTCACAGTATAGGCCAATCACTTGCTTGCCAACCTTATACAAAATAATAACATCATGTATCACAAACAAAATTATCAAACACACCGAACAATACAATATCTTAACTGAGGAACAAAAAGGATGTAGACGCGGGCATATGGGATGTAAAGAGCAATTAATTATCGATTCCACTATTCTAAAATATGTACAGAGGACTAGGAAAAACTTATGCATAGCATACATAGATTATAAAAAGGCATTTGATAGCGTTCCACACTCATGGTTAATTGACGTACTAAAAATCTATAAAATCAACCCAACTATTATAAATTTTCTCGAAAATACTATTCAATCCTGGAGAACTACACTTAAATTACAAACTAATACAACAAATATATCCGTAGAAGAAATAGCAATTAAAAAAGGCATTTTTCAAGGGGACTCATTAAGCCCGCTATGGTTTTGCCTAGCCCTAAATCCACTCTCGCGAGCATTGATTCACTCTAGATTAGGTTTCGATATTAAAGAAGGTAGATCAATATTGCACCAAATAACACATTTACTTTATATGGATGATCTAAAACTATATTCTAATAAAAATACAGATTTACATAGCCTAATAAACATAACATCAACATTTTCGAAAGATATAAGGATGGATTTTGGACTAGACAAATGCCGAAAATTAAATATATAGAGAAAGGCAAGATTATAGAAGGGAATTACTCAACAGACACTGATGAAGTCATTGAAGCGATGAAAGATGAAGAACTTTACAAATATTTAGGATATAACCAAGCACGACTATTAGAACATAGAACTATTAAAGATAAGCTAAAAAGAGAATATAGTAGTAGAATACATTCATTATGCAAAATGCATCTGTCAAGTAAAAATTTATTCAAATCTATTAATACTTACGCAGTACCATAGAATAATTAATAGTACTATACGTACAGAAGGACTACTCCAAAAAAAAAATCAAACAAATGTAAAATCTATATACGAGAGAATAAAGTACATTTTAACTGGCAGCCGTACCGCCCACCTACTTTTATAATAGCCTAAACTTCCCGTGCGCAAGCAAAAATGTACTGAATGGTTACGCCCGAGAGTTTATTTTGGTTTATCTGACGCCAACGACATTAAAAGGTTACTATGGGTCAAGCTCAATAGGGTTGCGACTTGCGAGTTTAGGCACAAATAGGTAGGTACCTATGCGTATTTTATGCATTTGCTAAATTACATTATTACCATAAATACCTATGTTCCTCAAGGAATTTTGTTTTTATCATCAGCCTATATCTTTTTGGTTTCGTCATCGATTACTACATACATTATTGATTGTTAGCGCAGAATGATAATAGTAGGTACCTACGGCACCTTACGTGAGGAATAATATTTATAATAATATTATCTTTTCTACCTATTATTGTTATATTTTTGAACATTTATCTTACAAAAAAGAATAATATTTAAAAGATTTTTATCGTCTATGGCAAAATAGCCAGTCCTTATTATTTTGCACTCAACCTAGTAACCGACCAATTACTATCGCATACGGTCACAGGCCCCGCGTTGCGTGTCTTTGTAGGTAGGTAAAAAAGTGGCGCAGCGAATTACGACCGCTGACCTTGAATGCGTAGTGTCGCCATTTTCTGAGTTAGAACTTTTAAACAACAACGCAAACATCTTTCTACTTTCTACCGATCTTAATTCTTAGTACTCAGCTTAAGGTGAGTGAGAGTGTCGTCTTTTTATCTTGGTCGTCCAGTAGGCTCACCCCCCCCCCCCCAATTAGTATCTCGCCTCATTTCCAAACTTGTAACCTCATGATTAGGTATCATGATCAGTTAAGCCCATACTTCACAAGCAGGGAGATAATTTTGTTGATCATTACTAAATATGTACTATATATTTTTTTTCTTCATAATAATATTGTGTTATTAATTTACCAAAAGCACCTAAAACAAGAAACTTGTGCGTAACTACACGTAACGTAACAAAAATATTAAGGAGACGGAGCGCGTGCGCAACGGGTGGCGCGTGGCAGCCGTAGTGAATGGGCCACGACATAATGGCCCCGCAACTACTTGCAGTTTTATGCCTACACCGCGGAGTGAGACAGGCCTGGCAGTACCCGTACTCACGTATTCTTTCGGTGTCATAAAATGGTCTAACACAGAACTACATGCACTCGAAGTCAAAACAAGAACCACACTGACACAACATAGATATCATCATCCCAAATCAGCAATAGAGAGAGTTATATTGTCCAGAAAAGAAGGCGGCAGGGGATTAATTGAAATATCACATCTTCATAAAAGACAATTCATAAACCTTAAACAATTTTTCATGCGAAAGAAAAACGATAGTCAGCTACACAAAACAATTACAGAAATAGATAAACAATACACACCACTAAACCTTAGCGAAGATAGCAATACTGAAACAATAGATAAAGCGAGACATATAGAAGAGATACTTAGAAAGTGGAAGCATAAAGAACTGCATGGAAGACATCCCAACGATCTACACCAAACACACATTGATAAAGAAGCTTCTAACAAGTGGCTGGAACTAAGCGAACTATTTCCGGAAACAGAAGGGTTTATGTTAGCCATTCAAGACCAAGTCATCAATACTAAAAATTACCGTAAATACATTATTAAAGATAGTACAGTAAGGAATGATTTATGTAGAAAATGTCACAGTAAACCTGAAACAATACAACACATCACAGGAGCTTGTAGCACACTAACTCAAAACGACTATACCCACAGACATAATCAACTAGTTAACATCATACACCAGAAACTCGCAATCAAACTTAATCTCATGCAGGACCCATACACACCATACTACAAATATTCACCTAAAGCTACTTTGGATAATCAATTTTACACAATGTATTACGACAGAGCGATAATTACTGATCACACCATTTACAACAACAGACCGGACTTAACACTTGTTGACAAAGAAAATAAACACACATATATAATTGATATTGCAGTCCCTAACACTAATAACATACAAAAAACTATCTCAGAGAAAATCAGGAAATATACAGAACTACAAGAGGAAATTACTCGAGTTTGGAAAATGAATAGAGTCACAATAGTCCCAATTGTTATATCAACAACAGGTGTTATTCCGAAACAAATTTTCAATAGTTTTAATACACTTAATCTGTCTAAATACACATATCTCACACTACAAAAAGCCGCCATACTAAACACTTGCCGAATAGTCAGAAAATTTTTACAACTAGACTTAGATAGTAATTCCACAGCAGTACAAAATGATTTACAACCACAAACAGATAACTAGGATCTCGCCTTGGTTCACACCCGTGAGATTCTATAAATACCAGGATAAATTAACCTGAGAAAAACGAAAGTTTGAAACCATAATAATAATAATGATTCAGAAGGCAGTACTCCTTGATACGGCTCGCATTGTGAGGAGGTTCCTGTCTCTGGAGCCCTAACCACCGGTAGCTTGGACCCTGCTCCCACACCGGCGGATCTCTATTTTCCCACGTTTTTATACACTCACTTTTCTTGTTTGTTTGTTTATTTGTTTGTTTGTCGTTCCGGTTGGACTTTGGCAACTCAATTTTGAGGCACTTCCCGATAAGCTAGCAGGCTGAAATTTTGTACACGCTTTGATTTCTGATGACATGACTAGCTAAGAAACGTCATAACAAATCCAATATGGCGGCCACCCCAAGATGGCGGACTGGCTGTTTGAAACCCACCCCCATGATATGGGTATCAAATGAAAGGGTTTGCTGTCAGGAGTACGAAAAAAATAGTCACGTGACTTAAATCCAATATGGCGGACGTCCAAGATGGTAGACTGGCTGTTTGAAATCCACCCCCGTGATATGGGTATCAAATGAAAGGGTTTGCTGTCAGGAATACGAAAAAAATAGTCATGTGGCTTATGCTAGGCTAGGCTATTAATCCAATATGGCGGACGTCCAAGATGGCGGACAGGCTTTGAGGCACTTCCCGATAAGCTAGCAGGCTGAAATTTTCAGCGTAGCTTCAAACCCGATGAACAATGATAAAAATAATAAAATAATTAATAGATTTAAAAAATCTAAAAACCCACGTTTTTAAATGTCCTAAAAAGAAGAAAATAACCCTACGGGGCTGAGAGAGGGGCCACTCAAAACGTGGGGGCGTATCTTTGCAAGTTACACCTACGATCTCACGTCATGTAAATATATCCCATAAATAATCCCTTATTATAATATACGCCCCCACGTTTTGAGTGGCCCCTCTCTCAGCCCCGTAGGGTTATTTTCTTCTTTTTAGGACATTTAAAAACGTGGGTTTTTAGATTTTTTAAATCTTTATATTTTTAAATGTTTTATATCGTTTTGTTTTTTATTTAAAATATTTAAAAATGTAATTATATGTAAGTTTAATGAATAAAGGAAATAATAATAATAGTCACATTATTTCCGGGTGTTCTCGTCTGGCTAACGGAGAATACTTGCATAGACATAACCTTGTAGCCAGGATAATCCATCAACAACTTGCTCTGAAGTACAGCCTTGTGGAATCCGAAGTGCCGTACTACAGGTATGAGCCCGACCCAGTTCTCGAAAGTGGCAATATCACACTGTACTGGGATCAATCCATCATCACTGACAGGACTATTGTAGCCAATAGACCTGATATAGTGGTGGTGGATCGATCAGAGCGGCGCACAATGATTGTTGACATAACCGTCCCGCATGACGAGAACCTCGTGAAAGCTGAAAAAGATAAGCAAATCAAGTATATTGATTTGGTTCGCGAGGTTGTCGATATGTGGGATGTGGATTCAGCAATCATTGTGCCGATAGTCGTGTCGGTCCATGGCTCAATTGCTAAGAGCCTCGACCAACATCTAAGGAGGCTCTCGTTAGGCAGCTGGATCAAGGGCCAGATTCAGAAAGCAGTTCTTCTGGACACGGCGCGCATTGTTAGGAGGTTCCTTTCTCTGGAGCCCTGACTGCCGGTAGCTTGGACCCTGTTCCCGATACCGGTGGGCCACTATTATTTATATTTTTAAATGTTTTTTTTTATTATTTTTGTGAAAATATTTAAAAATGTAATTAATAAGTTAAAAAAATAAATAAAGGAAATAATAATAATAAAGTTTATTTCATATCAATTTTGGCTTACATTACATATCGAGGAGTCTCCATTTAGGCATAGAAATGCCTGTAGTTGAAGGCTCCCACTAATTCCCTTACAGTATAAATATACCATTATGTAATCAACAAAAAGAGTGTGTGTGTGTATATGTGCGTGTGTCTGTGTGTGTGTGTGTGTATGTATGTGGGTGTGTGTGTTTTGTTATTAAAAGAAAGTTGTCAGTTTTAAGTCCCACGTTGCAAAAGTTGCTCTGTATCATCATAATTTAAATTATGAAGCCATGTTATAAGCTGTTTTTTACATTCAATTAGTTTTTTATCATAGATATACATATATATATTTATTTTATTATATAAGAAGGCTGAGCGTTTTTTATATTGCCTACTGGCAAATTCTGTTTTGGTCCTGGGAACGGTAACGATGCAATGTTTCTTTCTCTTCTTTAGTATTTTGGGATCATATGGTGTCGCCTTGTGCATTTTGAGGATGATCAGAAGGATGTACAATTTTCTCACTGACAGCAGATTACATAAATCATAAAGCTTTTCAGTGGAGAAAATTCTTTTTTTGAAGTACATCACCTTAAGTATCGCTCTTTGAGCGCGTTCTAGCTCTAGGAAACGAGATTTCGTTGCTCCACCCCATACAGTTATGCAATATACTAAAACAGACTGGACCAAAGATACATAAACATTTAATAGATTTCTTTGATTGCTATTATTTTTATTTACTCTCCTTGGTACCACATATCTCAGCTCTTTGAATATCCAGATGAATTTTCGAACTCTATTCATGACTTGATCCAGTTGAGGATACCAGGAAAGACGCTGGTCAATTATTACTCCCAGATATTTAGTTCGAGTAACTTGCTGTATAGTAGGGCAATTGCTGCAAGTTCTATCTGTAGTAATGTCGCACGTGTGGATTCTTAAATTAAATTCTTTGTCTGATTGCAATGGAGTATTATAAATATTAAAACAAATGTATGTGGTTTTGCTTGTGTTCAGGGTGAGCAGATTATTGTTTAACCAGGTAGCAACGAGAGCTAGCCCTTCTTCAGCGCTATTTTTAACATCATCCCATGTTTTCCCTGAGAAGACGACAGCTGTATCATCGGCGTACGAGTATACTTTGGATTATTAATCCTCATGTTGCAGAGATCATTTATATAAATTAAAAATAGCGTAGGTCCTAGTACACTTCCTTGTGGTACGCCGTATGAAACATCCGCGTCCTCACTAACCGTTATAGTATGTATACTCTACTTTGCCACACATAAGTCGTTTTAATCGATTCTGGGTTTTTGCTCCATATATTTTTGGGCATTCCTCTTTGTAAATTTTTTGGATTTATATTTAATAGCGTCGATATGTCTCTAGGCCTGCCAGATGACAAAAGAACAGGGATTATGCAATTGGTCACTAAGTTTTTTTCTCTTCCTAAGTGTTCCATTAGGGAACTATCACAATTGATTGGAGTACTTACTGCAGCCTGCCCTGCAGTCAGATATGGGTGGTTATATACTAAAACTCTCGAACGTCAGAAATATTTAGCTCTTCAAAAGTATGGTGACTTTGAAGCAAAAATCAGACTGTCAAAAGTCATTTTACCTGACCTAGAATGGTGGAGACTGAACATTACCTTAACGTACAACGCGTTGAGAAAGAAAGAAAAAACGTTTATTGGGTAGACCGGTACACACAATGTTAACAAACAGATTAATAAAAACAAAAACGAACATGATAATAAAGAAATAAATTACTACACAGAACAAAACAACAACGAAATAACTGACATTGTGTGTCCCACGGCTACGCCAAATAGGTCCAGTACCCTTAGCACGAGTTTTCACTCTTTTACTTTACAGCGTCTTTCCAGTATTTACAGCGTTTCTTGTATGAAAAAATGGAACAGCGCCTCTGTTGTGCGAAGAAGGAACAAATTTTTTCCTTGAAAATTGTCAATTTGAAGTTGTCAAAGTTCCAGTTTACTTTACGTCTCAAATACTGAAAACTCGTGCTCAGGGTACAGTTCAGCAAATTGTCGAGTAGCTAGTACTCGACGCTGGTTTTCAACTGGACCTGGACTATGACGTGACGGACGCAAAACAGTCTTAAAACATCCAAACGTGTTATGTGTGTGTGAATACATAAATACTTATATTAACTTGGACAACAAATAATAGATGTTAAAATAAATTAAATATACCTACATGTATAAATATTGAGAAGAAATGAACATTTCGATTTAGAAATATATACTGACGCTTCCAGAACTGGCTGGGGGGCAGTCTGTAATGGGAATCGAGCAAACGGTGGCTGGAAAAACCAGGAATTATCTTTCCACATTAATTACCTCGAACTGCTAGCGGTTTTTCTAGGCTTGAAGTGCTTTTCAAGCTTGCATTCTAATTGTTCCGTTTTGCTTCGCGTGGACAATACAACTGCTATCAGCTATATTAACCGTATGGGAAGAGTTCGGTTCCCACATTTAAATGAACTGACCAAAACAATTTGGCAATGGTGCGAGAAGCGAAATATATTTCTGTTTGCGTCTTACATTAATACACATGATAATATAGAAGCCGATGAAGAATCTCGGAAAAAAAGAAAACATTGTAAATATTTGTTCCGTCGATCTACCTTGGTAGGCATCAAAATCAGCAGGCGAGATAGTGGTCAAACGCGAACCTATTTATAAATAAAAAAAAAAAAAAAAAAAAAAAAATTAACTAAGATACGCTCGCCCTTGCATTTTCAGTCAAATTGCCGATTACTACCTACCAAGGTAGCTCGACGGAGCCCCGCGCGGGTTCGTATTTCTGTTAGTAAGGTTTAAAGTAACCTAACACAGTTCGAACCTGTCCTGTCCGAGTCGGGGTGCCCCAAGTCCCGAGCTCGCTCTTGCATCCTTAGTAAAATTGCTGATTACTATCTACTAAGGTAGCTCGACGGAGCCCCGTTTTATTTATAGACAATGAAAGGAAACGAATTATTAATTAACTGAATATTCGATACGATATTTCGACTAAAAGATTATTTATAGTCTAGTGAAACATTAGTTTAAATAAAATTAGTGCATTTGAAAATTCGGTCAAATGAAATTATTTCAAAGAAATAAATATGCTAAATAAAAATTTACCAATTAATTATTCGGTGAAATGAATAATTCTACGAAACGACTTTATTGTAACCAAAATTAGCCGGAGTGATTTTCGACGAAACGTTGTTCTAACAAACAAGGGTGAACCATAGTAAATCAAACACCAAGAGGACAGAAAACAGAACACGCGTTCGCAAGACAAAAGTCAAGGAACGAGCACAGACTACTTAGAGATATGGGAAAGAGTGATAGGGAAGGAGCGGGGCCCGGTGGGGGTTGAGTGAGAGTATTACATGCGTACGCGCGGGGGGTAATATCAAAAATCCCAAACAGGTTTAGCAATGATTACCAAGCATATTTGCAGTTGAAAAACACGTCGCTCATGTATTCCGTAAAGAACACGACAACAACAAGAACTTGGTAAAACAAACCTGTTGTTGCTTTAGTTAGTGTCCTTTGTGAAAAATCATTATTAAAAAATGTTCAATATTAGTCTACGAATTCCTGAGAAATCACATAGCAAAATAAAAATCCGTTTATTCTTTTTTTTTCTGTTACCATGGTAAACTTACGTAAGTCTTTAAGTAACTTAGCGTAGCTGTTCAAAAATCACTACGGGGTTACTTCTAAAACATGACTTTCTCAATAAAAAATAATCATTGGTCCGCAAGATCCAGAAAAACCGCGTAACAAACATACAAAAAATAGTTTCGTTGAAAGCTTTCTTTTTTAAGTCGTTAAAAATGAAGAACCACGTGGAAAAAATTCTAAGGAAGAATATTTACGCAATAAACCTTTTTATTAAATTAATAAGACTTATAAATTCACGTAATTAAAGTTCTAGTAAATTTACCGGTAAAAAAATTTTTAGGTGTAAGGAAGTCTCCGATTTTTGTCTCTGTTCTACAAACTGTAGGTAAATATACTCACCCTATTCCGATCACTGATAATAACATAGCATTTATTTTATGGGCAAACAAAAAGTTAAATTTTGTAGACCAGTGTTATTTAAGTATAATTACTGTTTTATATCTACTTCTTCTTCTTCGTGACGATGACAATCTAAATTGACTCGGCCCAGAATTGGGCCACAAGTTTAGCGCTCTCTGAACAGTCCATCAGCTCCTGTAACGAACAATCGGCAGGCCACGCAGGGCACGATAACAATTGCCTCATCGTTTGTGGAGCAGCACCACACTTACACTCCAGAGCAGAGTTATCGATGAAATTCCACCTGAGCAGATTTTCTTTGCTTCGGCCTACCTGGGTACGGAGTATATCTATTTGTGATCGTGTGTCGTGGTGTTCACCTCTCACTCCTAATGATTTCTTGGGTAAACCCCGGTTTTGGATTGTATTTTGCTGGCTCAGAGTTCCGGCACTTTCTGCATCCAAACTGGACTTAAGGGTCGCGGGTCTGTCTCATCAGGTATCCGTGACCCTGGAACGTAAAGAGCTATTGAAGGATCACCGAGGAATTTAGTCAGTACAAGCCTCTCCCCTCTCTCCCTCCTGTCCCGTCCCTCTCGTCCCGCTCTGGGTAGGAGGGCGGAATAATTTTACCATGATAAAAAAAGTCTAAGTCAGGGTTTTTTTTTCAGAGGCATGAATTTGCAATATAATGTCTGGTGTTTTATCATACTTATGTGGTTTTACCTTACATAACCATATTAATTATCGTATATCATACAACATTATTTTTTGTTTATGCATAATTTTGTAAAGAATCTATGTACATAATTTTAAAACCGTATCATAAAAAATCACAAAGTCATAAGCTTGTGTATCACCTGGTTGTCCGAATGTCCGTTCTAAAACATGCTCATTTCGCGGTACACCCGCGTAAACCGCGTCTCCTGTGTTATATACGTACACTCGTGATAATAGTTTGGCAATAGGTACCTAACCGTACGGTGATTGTATTGTAATTAACTGGTAATAAAATTTAATCTTTAACGAAAAGAAATACCTATACCTAACATGGTGTAAAAATTATTGAAATTGAATCAGTAACTGATTCTGAACAAACTATATTCAGGTTTCGCATATATTATGCTAAAAATAATGTTGTATAGTAAATATGTAATAACAATGTTAATATTTCAGAAGCGACAAACTCTGACCACACGACTACAATAATAGTCTCTGTAGTGTCTACAGTTGGAGGCGCGCTGGTCCTGTGTGGACTTGCGTATGTGATATTTCGGTTGAGGAGAAGAAATTACGAAAGGCAGCTACAATTACTGATAGCTGCGGTAAGTTTAATATATTATTATCTATTGTATATACCGCTTTTTACAAAATTTGGCGGACGGAGGAGTATTGTGGCACTATTAAAGTATAAAACTTACTACAAAAATGGCCCAAATATTAACGTTTCATGAGTAAAACAAGTTCCGGTACCACAAAACATTTATAGACGACAGCGCCATGTAGTGAAAACCTCATTGCTTGGCATTATGTTGCTTCACTATCATTACTCTCAATAATATTGAAAATTAACGTTAGACTAACGTTTTATATACTTCGCATTTTTCAGAACACTGCTCCTCAGTTCTATCTCAATCTCATTCTTAGGGAAGACTGCGACAGGCAAATTGCTGAAATTGATCAGCACATCTATGAAGAGATTGGTCCACCCATTTATGACGTAATCGATAATCGAAATTATGAGGAGATCGATGAGCCGGATTATGCGGAAATCGATAGTCCTGCGTATGCGGAGAATAATGGTGAAGTCTGCGAGGAGAGTGTTGCGTCGGTTTCTGAAGAAATCCATGGTCCCGTGCATGAGAATCTCGATGCTCCCGTGCATGGGGAGATCAATACTCCCGTGCATGAGGAAGTCGATGCGCCCGTGCATGTAGATAATGAAGCTTCTGTGTATGAACCGATGCACTGATCTGTGAAGTGACCAATGGAGATGGATAAAATGTACACAGGTATCGCAATCACTATTGTTATTTGTAATTGCTAATGAATCAAACATGATTTGAGGACACGGAGGCAAGTTGTCACAATATGAGTTGTCCGACGCAGCCATCCATTTGCATATTTTTGCCCAACGGCTATTGTGCAATCCCATTTGAGCTTGGCAGCCTTTGTACTTACGCTAATTATTCCAGTTTTAGAGCTCTGCGTGGTGTTCCATATTCTATCGGATCTTCTTACGCCCAGAATGCTGCGCTCAATTGCTCTTTGGCACACTCTAATATGAAATTTTGACGACCCGGGGAGCAACCAAGTCTGATTACTGTATTTTAGAACGGGCAGGATACTCACATCGATGAGTTTACGCTTCAGGGATATCAGCAGATCTCTTTTCATTAGCGTCTTTATGGACCAGTAGCTTTTCCAGGCGTTGTCGATTCGGCGGTCGATTTCTTTTGCCCACCCGCTTTTGAAAGTTAGGAACTGGCCCAAATACATATAAAATATGTTCCCATCAGCAGATAGTATTTCCTGCCCATCTACCTAAACCCTACGTTTTGTGCTAGTTGTTATCGCTTTAGTTAGATCGATTAATAGCTAGTCCCACTTTGGGGCTAGCCGTACTCAAGTCATAGAGGGCATAAGTAGTTCTAGAGCTCAAGAAGGACTATGTCGGCGGCACATCCGAGGTTTTTTAACCTCTTATTATTTCAAGAGGCTGCTATAGATAGTCTAAAATGTCTCTTCAAGTTTGCTCGTAAATAGTTTTGGAGAGAGCAGGTCACCCTGTTTTACACCTCTTGTATTTTATTGTATTCTAAAACTAGGTCCTGCAGTGTTAAACTTTATGTTGGCGGAGCTATTGATATATGTTTTTAAGCAGATCTAAATGTATATTAAGTTTTAAGATCTTGGTTTTCTAGAGTTCAGATTATTTCGGGGTGTTTAAAGCTATGAAATGCCTTCGTATAATCCACAAAAGCCAAATACCTACATTGAGTTTCTGTTGAAACTACACCTGAAATACATTTAGATAGACTACGTTGTCTTAAGGCTTTTGCAAACAGCGAGCTTGGCGTGGTGCGACATGGCGTGTTTACATTAGATAAAAATATAAATAGGTGCGTCCCCACAGAGCGCGCAGCCTCGCGAGGCATTTTCCGCGCGAAGCAGCTCGATTGATCACGTGTCTCGGGCGAGGCATGTGACAGTGCGTCGGCCGAGCGCCCGAGCCATCCAGTGTCGGCTTTTGTTTTGCTCGCGTATATTGTTTCATGCCTCGGTCGAAAAACAATAGACGCGTCCACACAGAGTGAGCAGCCTCGCTTGTCAGTTTGCTCGCGCAGCAAATGCCTCGCGAGGCTGCGCGCTCTGTGTGGACGCACCTATTGAATTTCGTCACACGCCATGGTAAGAATAAAACATAGAAAATAATTCAAAAGTCATTAGCAGATTGTAAGCGCCCCGCGATGCTAATGAGACTCAAAACTTTTTTTCAGTTGTCCGATCGTAATTATTTTCAATATTCTGAAGACGAACATTAGCTAAAACGGCATTTATTGTTTGTTTGACTGGCCTGTTGGTCTAGTGGTTAGTGACCCTGACTGCTATGCCGGAGGTCGTGGGTTCGATTCCCACCCAGGACAAATGTTTGTGTGATGAGCACGATCATTTGTTCTGTGTCTGGGTGTAATTTATCTATAGTATGTATGTATTTAGAAATATATAAGTATGTTTATCAGTTGTCTGGTACCCATAACACAAGCTCTGCTTAGCTTGGGACTAGATGGCGTTGTGTGATAGTTGTGAAATATTATTATTATTATTATTATTATTGTTTACAGAAAGAAAAATCAAGAAGAGGGCTGACAATGAAGATGATACAGATACGGCCAAGACAAAAATATGAAATTTTAAAATCAGCTGATGATATATCATTGAATAAGCGTACTGTGGCGGACGGACCGGGATGACCAACGGTGCTCCGCCTAGAGGGGAGGGGGAGGAAACTTTTCGATTTGCCCCCTTGTGCCCCTTGTATGTACGTTCCTTGCGTTGCTGGTGACGCACGTACCCACGCACCCTTGAATGCGTAACGTTTGACGACTTTCGGAAATAATACTGGGGCTGGGGACCACGGGCAACGGAATAAAACACTGCACTAGAGTTCAAATCTTGAAGGCGTCGGTCTTCTTTTTTCTAGTTTTGTTTCCTCTTCGGTGGCTCAGCTGCGACTGACGCAGTGCCGGCGTTCGTTCCGGCTTTTATACCGGCCGTTGTTACCTTATAGAGGCCCTCGTATTTTGAGCCCATTTTTCCTTGTATTTTCACTAAGACCGAAGCTTTCAGTAACTTTATTTTCAAACCAAATTCGACCTTATTGTGACAAATTAACATCATTAGAATCCTTTCTATATCTACTTTAACCTAATCTAATTATTTTAGACATACATTAACATACAAAAAAAATCCTAGAACAAAAATAGTCAAAGTTATAGGAACAAAATTTTCACTTTACAAAAATCGCAATACCTTGAAAACTACTGGACCGATCTTCATGAAACAACTTGTAAACTTATTTTTACAATGAAATACAATCCTTTTTTTTAATACTTTAATTAACGGACATGCATAAACAAAAAGTGAGTTTTCAAGTTACGTAATTATCTAAGAAATTTTAAACTTTTTACAATTTTCATACTAGAAACTTATCTAACTAGAATCTAATATAAATGACTAAGATAATCTAATAAGAATTATAAATGTACAATCAACATAAACATAATTAATTCCAATTAGAAAATCACCTTACAAAATTCCTTACAAACTACACTGTACAACGGCAAAAGTCCTCCCACTACTTGCACCCCTTGTCCCTGCGTGGGTCTCGCCGCCGACACACACAATTTCACTTTCACAACACTGTCACTATGGAGGCGCTCTTTCCACTACTTGCACCTCGCGTCCCTACGTGGGTCTCGTCGCCGACACGTACTTTCATATTTTTTGCTTGCAGCACACCTTAAGTTTTAAATTATATGTTATTTACCTATAATAAGCTTTATTTTATGTTATTTATATGAAGAAAACGTAATCTTTTTGTATTGTTATGTTTAGTAAAAGTAAGTGTGGTAAACTTTAAATAATATATTTTTTACGTTATTATTCAAGCAAGTTTGGCATATATCATTTCTTCCCAGAATTTGATCCTATATTAGCAACACCAACGAATGGTGTAATAATACAGGGTGCGATTTTTTTTTCCAACATCAGCAGGTTCGATTCCTGGCCAGGATTATTGAATTTTCTAAAAGTTTTTGTCAAAATCGGCCTCGAAACTCCTAGATTTCAACGTTTTTCGATATTCCTCAAAGTTTCGGAAATAGCCACCCACGCCCCGTTGAAAAATTCACACTGTATATCGATGGCCGCTTATAAAAAAAGGCACCAATTTTTCGCTTGGCTTTTGGTCGGTGAATTCTTCTCAAGCGATAATTATTTTATTACTAGACTAGTGTTTGCGGATCGTGTAAGTGGCGCCATCTGCACCAATTCAAAACATAGGTAAACACAAAGTGACAGAAAGATTTGATTGCTTTTGAACAATTAACATTCCTACACCTCAAACAATAAATTAAAGTTTAAAAAAATATCCAAAATATTAGAAAAAAATAAAATTTAAAATAATATTGAAATAAAAGTACTTATACATAAAAACAATGGCCAGTCGCCGAACATGCTTGGACTAGAAAAATTTATCAAAACGACTCTTGATACAGCATGTGTCATTTCATTCGTATAGATAAAAATATAACATCGATGGCCCCAACGAATAAGCTTTTTTTTTTTTTTTTTTTTTTATCGTGGTAAAATCATCAAATGAGTCCTCCCACCCCGGGCAGGGCGGGAGGGACTGTCAGACTTGTACTGACTAAAATCCACGGTGTCCTTCGATAGCCCTTTATGTTCCGGGGTCACGGTAATGAGATAAGTCCCGCGACCCCGGCAGGCTTTGGCCCTCTACAGAGGGGGCCCCGTCATTATGCTGACGCTCTTTGAGGCGCGCGTGGAACACAACGCGCCGTCGACCCGGGCATGGTCCATGGTCGGGCAGCGAGTTGCCCTTTACTCGCCGCCCGCATGCCCGCGCCTACGGTGGCCGGAGATTGTCTTGCGACGTCCGTCGCCGTGGGCGTCCACCACTGCGGTTGGGGCGGAGGGAGGACACTGTCCTCTCTCTCACGCGGCCCGCCTCCTCCTTCGCGAGCATTACTGCTTCGCAGAAGGAGGCGACCGCTTCCCACTCCGTCTCGCCCCGCAGCATGGCCGCAACCAATGCCGGGCGCGAGAGGTCTCCGCCTATCGCCGCCGTGAGGACACGTCGGTGCTCTGCCCAAGCTGGGCAGTCTTGCACCGTATGCTCTACTGTGTCCTCCGGGCGATCTTCGCAGTGGTGACACCCAGGCGTTTCCTCCTTTCTCCTTAGACACAGGTACCTCCCGAAACTTCCGTGTCCGGTGAGGACCTGCGTCATGCGGTAGGTCAGGACGCCGTGACTCCTATCCAGCCACTCCTCAAAGAGGGGTCTTACCGCCGCGATTGCGGCGTGCCCGGCCGTCGGTTGCGACAATCGTCCCCTCCATACTGCCCTGAGATCGCGCCGGACCTCTTCCCGCCGCGCCTCGACTTGTCGGGGCAGCGGGAATTCTCCCCGGCGCTGCGCCTCCACGCGCCACTCATAGACGCGCTGGAGGGCAGTCGCCTCCAGATCCCAGGGCAGTAATCCGGCAAGCAAGTTGGCCGATTCGCCGGCGATCGTGCGGTATCCCCGGATCATTCGGATAGCCATGACCCTCTGGCATGCGACCAACTTTAGTGGTCGCGTCCGGATGCTCAGGGCCCACACGGGGGCCCCGTAGAGGGCCATGGACCGCACGACACCGGCGTACAGCCTACGGCAGGAGGCGTTTGGCCCGCTGAGATTAGGCAGGAGTCGCCTGAGGGCGGCTGCTGCCCGGTTCAGCTTTGGGGCCAAACTCAGGAAATGCTCCCTGAAGTTCCACCGGCTGTCGAGGACGAGTCCCAGGTACTTCATCGTCCTCCCGACGCCGATGCGAACCCCCTCCACCGTTATGTGGGACTCGGACCGTGGCGCGTTAACGCGGCCATGAAAACACATGGCCTCCGTTTTGTGCAGCGCCACTTCGAGCCCCAGCTGCCGGATCCTATCGACGACTGTCGCAACCGCTTGCGTCGCCAGGTCGGCCGCCGCCTGGTGCGACTCTCCCTCCGCCAGGACGAGCGTGTCGTCAGCGTAACATATTACGCTGACGCCGTCAGGGAGGTCGCCGCGAACGAATAAGCTTTAGTGAAAAATCACAACTTTTCAGGAGAAAATAAAAACGATTAAACTTTAATAACTTGTGTTTGGTAGATTATAGAGACAAACAAATTATATCAGATTAAAGATAATAAAATATATTATTACATTAGATTTTTTATTTATTTTTTATTTAAACGGTTTTCCGACAATTTATGAAAAACCATTTTATTTCTTTATTCTTGTGAATTTCTATGGCTTGCTAGCTAACAGTAAACTATCATTACACGTTTATTCGCGTTAAGTGTCAACAAACAATACTATGTAATATTATATTACACTATTATTCGACAGTAATCAAGTTTCTTTGATACCCAGTTACAAGCTAGAGCACGGTTGTTTAGAGTAACTTACTATATTGTTTGTTTATTGTAATGATGAAATGCATTGATATCAATGTTCATTTGACCGATTTTCATTTATGTAATATACTTTTATTATTACATGGTGCAATAATGTAAACTTGATAAATTATGTGAGCGGTTGAAATTAAAAACAAAGATTTAATAAAATAATAAAGTAACTATCTACTTGAATCAACAATAAATAATATGCATAATGTAAAGCTTAATATTTTTCATGATTAGGAAATAGCTACCTAAACCGATTAGTATTATTGGTATTTATTCATTTTTTTACTTTTTCATTAGTCATGTTTAAATGTTGTTACAAAAATAAATTAAAAAGCAGTCTGCCACCAGCATTAGGAACAGGGGTCCGGGCTGCCGGTAGTCAGGCCTCCTGAGAGGAAACCCCCTAACAATACGCGCCGTGTCCAGCAGTAGTGCCTTCTGAATCAGACGCCTGATCCAGCTGCCAAGCGACAGCCCCCTCAGATGTTGATCGAGGCTCTTGGCAATTAAGCCATTGACAGACACGATTATCGGCACAATGCCTGCTGTAGGTATTCACTTCCCACATGTCAACATCCTCGCGACTCGCGAGCCAGATCAAGATACCAATTTATTGTTTATCTTTTTCTGTCTTTACGAGGTTCTCGTCATGTGGGTCCGTTTTATCAACAACTATTGCGTGACGCTCCGATCGATCTATCACCACAATGTCAGGCTAACTCAATAATAACAAATTAATTATATTTTATTATTAATAAAATTAATAATTAGCTTAAATTTCAAACTTTTTACAATTTTCATACTAGAAACTTATCTAACTAGAATCTAATATAAATGACTAAGATAATCTAATAAGAATTATAAATGTACAATCAATATAAACATAATTAATTCCAATTATAAAACCACCTTACAAAATTCCTTACAAACTACACTGTACAACGGCAAAAGTCCTCCCACTACTTGCACCTCGCGTCCCTACGTGGGTCTCGTCGCCGACACGTACTTTCATATTTTTTGCTTGCAGCACACCTTAAGTTTTAAATTATAAATGTTATTTACCTATAATAAGCTTTATTTTATGTTATTTATATGAAGAAAACGTAATCTTTTTGTATTGTTATGTTTAGTAAAAGTAAGTGTGGTAAACTTTAAATAATATATTTTTTACGTTATTATTAAGCATTTTCATTTCTGTACACGCGCCAAGCAAGCAAGTTTGGCATAATTATATCATTTCTTCCCAGAATTTGATCCTATATTAGCAACACCAACGAATGGTGTAATAATACAGGGTGCGATTTTTTTTCCAACATCAGCAGGTTCGATTCCTGGCCAGGATTATTGAATTTTCTAAAAGTTTTTGTCAAAATCGGCCTCGAAACTCCTAGATTACAACGTTTTTCGATATTCCTCAAAGTTTCGGAAATAGCCACCCACCACGCCCCGTTGAAAAATTGACACTGTATATCGATGGCCGCTTATAAAAAAAGGCACCAATTTTTCGCTTGGCTTTTGGTCGGTGAATTCCTCTCAAGCGATAATTTATTAGTAGACTAGTGTTTGCCCACGGCTTCGCTTGCGTTAATTTCAAATTTGAGAAACAATACGGATGGTGTAAGTGGCGCCATCTGCACCAATTCAAAACACAAATAACAGAAAGATTTGATTGCTCAATAAATTACAGTTTAAAAAAATATCCAAAATATTGGAAAAAAATAAAATTGAAAATAATATTGAAATAAAAGTATACATAAATTTATTTTAATTATTTGAAACTCTCAGAATAAAGACAAACAAAAAAAAAGAAAAGCAAAAAGTGAAAAAGAAAAATGCAAGATTTGATCCCGAGACCCATTCAACAAAAGGCAAGCAGGTTCCTTACCAGACTGGCTGGGTTGCTGATAAGTGCTTCAAAATAGCGGTTCATAACCACTTGTACGCCACTGGGAAGTTTTCTTCCCACAACCTGTCATTAGTGTCAAATTTCGGAAAAGCCAACGGGAAGTTTTCTTCCCAGTGACAGTTAAGAACTGTCACTTTGACAAGACAGACATTTGACAGGTCTGATAATAATGGATGTTTAGGCTTACCAGTGGTTATAGAAATGTCAACAATGACTGAAAATCAACGTATAACATTGCTAATCCCCCAAGGGGAATAGCGTAATTATATATTATACCGGAATATTTGAGGAAAAATTGAATAAAAATTATCCAGTGGTTAAGCCGCTGATCGGAAAGTTTTCAGTAGTTTAAGAATTAACGCAAAAGAAAAAACCGGAAAAAAGAAGTTGATTAATTGTCATTAGAATCGATCCCTTATAAGTAAGGATGAACAGGAATGACAGCTCTACGATTTTATTATATGTATAGATAGATATAGACTACATCAGAGAGTTGTATCATAAAGATTCGAGCTGAAGTTCCGTTGGTGGGATAAGATGCGGTAGGGTTCCAAACATGACGAAAAAAATTTGCATTCAGTTATTTCCTCCAAACTGAAAACTTGTTTATATTGAAGACTAGCAAACCCGGCGAACTCCGTTTCGCCACCAGATGGCTTCGTTTTATGTAACATTTCGTTTTTTTTTTTGAATTTTCTTTGCTATAAACCTCACGGAGCCCGAGACCTTTCCAACGAATGCAAAACCGTGGAAATCGGTTCGTGCTTTCTGGAGTTATAGCGTCAGGAAGGAAAACCCGACTTATTTTTATATAGTAGATTACCCAATATCACGAGAAAAAAAACAATGAGCTGACTATACTATGGTGGTAATCACGTCTGCTGGCCACTTGAGCATGTAAATGTGCCTTAATTGTTTCATAAATTTTTGTTTCTACGTAACATTGTTATTAAATATTTACTAGGCACTTGACTTGATTATTTTGCTGTACCAATATGATAATATAGTCAGCTCGCTCCTCCCACCGAATAATATCGTAATCGATAAATTTAAATTTTACAGGAAAAATAAAACAGTGTTTTTTTATGATTATTGTAAAAATTGTTCAACCTAAGAGAATGATTTATACATATACAGTGTGTCCGGACACGAGTTAGCGATACTTGAAGGGGATATTATAGATTCATTTTCATCGACAAAACTGCTTTAAAAAAAATTCTTACTCCAACTGCTCGCGAATGGCGGCCATTTTTTTATTTTTTTGATTTGTCTGTGGTATGTACAATAAAATGCAAATATCTTTCAATCCAAGAGACCTACAAACATGCCAATGACTTTATTGCAAAGTTAAATGTTAAGGCTTTTCAAAAACTTGCGAAAGTTTTCTAAATAATATGTAAAAAGAACCAAAAAATGTGGGCAAACTGAAATGGCCCATTTTTTTAATTTATTCAAAGAAACTGATTTCATGAAGTAAAAAAAAATATTATTTCAGTTTAATGGTGATTCGTTGGGATCATTTACATGGTGGTTAATAATGCCAGCTCATAAATTTACACTGAAACGATTTAGCTCGCCCAAAGAATGCGACACCTGTAATATTGGGGTACATTCGCTAAGGAAGGGTTATGTTCAAGTAAGAATAACTCCTAAAGTACTTGACGTAGAGTAATAATTTTAATACTATTTTATAGCCTAACTCAATGCTTTTAATTTAATGCAAAAACCTAAGCAAAATACAAGGGTACTTTTCGTGCTAGAGTATAAAATGTGAAAATATTCAGTAATTTTTGTGTACAATTTCGTGTTTGCCCACGTTTTTTGGTTCCTTTTACATATTATTTAGAAAACTTTCGCAAGTTTTTGAAAAGCCTTAATATTTAACTTTGCAATAAAGTCATTGGCATGTTTGTAGGTCTCTTGGATTGAAAGATATTTGTATTTTATTGTACATACCCCGGTTCGACAAATCAAAAAACTAAAATGGCTGTCATTCGCGAGGTGTTGGAGTAAGAATTTTTTAAAAGCAGTTTTGTCGATGAAAATGAGTCTATAATATTCCCTTCAAGTATCGCTAACTCGTGTCCGGACACACTGTATATATCCTACTAATATTATAAAGCTGAAGAGTTTGTTTGTTTGGTTGAAGTCTCTGATCTCAGGAACTACCTGGTTCAAATTGAAAAAATCCTTTTGTGTTGGAGAGTCCATTTATCGAGGAAGGCTATGTAACATCACGCTACGATCAACAGAAGATGAGCAGAGGGGATGATAAAACGGGGAACAGCAGGCTAGTGTACGAGTATGTATATTTATTTGTTACGCTGTTAGGGAACAGTGTAAAAGACCGGACGCGGGGTATAATGCCAACAGGATATCATTTGCAAGAGGCTACTAACAAATTAATGGGATTCTGTTTTGCGCTTGGGCCACAAATTACTTGTGCTACGCTATTATTGTGTTAAGTTTGCCTTGTGTGTTTTCCCATCATACCCCGCGTCTCCGTCTTATACACCCCCTCAGCCTTAAAGTGCCGGTTCGTGCGCGAGACCGCGACAGGAGACAGCGACAGGAGACCCCGACACGGCCCGCGACCGGTGATTGTTTACAGTCTCCTGTCACTGTCTCGCTCGAGAACTGCCGCTCATACATGTCATTGCCTCTGTCTCCTGTCGCGGTCGCCTGTCGCTGTCTCCTGTCGCGGTCTCGCGCGCGAACCTTTACGAGATCGACTCAGAAACGAGGAGATTCGTAGACGAACCAAAGTTGACATTTGTGACAATTGTTTTGCTTAATTCAGTCTGTTTCTCCTCGAGTTGCGCGAATGTGTGTGCATCCATCCATGGATATGTGGCGTCTGTGGTCTGCACTATGCCTCAATTTAATTTCATGATATTGGCAACACTTTCACGCCACTTCCACTTCCCGACTACGGGGTTCTCAGAGAGGAGAAAAGTTTGGTGACGTGCGGCCATTTTATGCGCTCGGTCGGTTCATCTGTTCTCATCCAATGTTCGACAGGATAGTAATTTAAAGAGTAAACTGTGTTTAAAGTTATTATAAGGTGTACGTGTGCTGTAACCAAAAATATATAAGTAGTGTTTTACGACAACGTCGTTTTTATATACCCCGGCGCCCTCGTGCACCTAAAGTTGTGACCCCGACGTGATTGTGCATAAGATTGTGCAGTTAGCAACGGAGACGAAAGGTCCCGATTCGTATCTGGGTACCAAAGACTACAATACTGGGTACCGTACAGCGCTCTCACCATGTGTTTACGCTCGTGTTTGATCTGAGCGCTCGTGGATGACGCCGAGGACGGCGCCCTACGACGGTCGGCGAGTGTCGCGCGGCTGGCTTGGTAGCCCTTGCCGCGGCGGCGCATCGGAGCCCTAGAAGCTGTTTGAGTGTCATCGTTGTTTGTGATTACAGTGGAAAAGTGTTATCGTGGTAGTTCGTTTTATCCTATAGTGCGGCAGTATTATGCGTCGCGATCGACATTGTGGTGTCGGTATTAACTGACGGTCTGACGGCGTCGGCGAAGTACCGGCATTGGTACCTACTACCTATAGACAATTACCTACCAGTGAACATTTTGGACTACGCGTACCGACCAACGGCTAGCGCCCTCTCTCGGCGAGTAGCAGTACCTAATTTGTGACAGTGACAGGTGACTGATGTCAAAGGACTTCTACGTTCCGTTACGCAAGTATTGAACACTATATTATTAATATTACTGCTAACATATTATAAAAAAACACTCTGTTGGTTGTTCTTATTAATTTCTCGCTGTTTTATTATTTTTACGCAGTGTTTTTATGTGATCAAATGTACATAACAGACATTTTTTTTATGTAAACAAAAACAAGTCTGTTTGGTTACAATTTTCCTGACTAGCCTTTTGTCATTGAGTTTTACATTATTTCTCACTTTGACCTGTGTGCATAATTTGTTAATTTAATATTGTGGTTTCCTTTTCATTGCCATATTTTATTGTATTCTGCCTAATTTTTATGTGTGTGTGTTACGGATGTATTTAGGTTGTTCTTATTAATAGCTTTAACTTTTAATTTTGGGCTTAAACAATAATATACAAATAATGGCTGAGGGCATACAGGCTAAGTTGCAACAAGTTCTTGCAGAGAATGCTGCTCTCCAAGAGCAACTAGCCCAACATAAACCTCCCACTAAAACGGATGATGCTCAAATTGCAAAAGTTGCAGTAAAATTACCCCCGTTCTGGCCGGACAAGCCAGCGGTCTGGTTTGCCCAGGCGGAGGCACAATTTGAAATTTCTGGCATTACAGGGGACAGCACCAAATACAATTATATCATTGGACAGTTAGACCAACGGCTAGCAGGCGAAGTAGAAGATATAATAACAAATCCTCCCAAGGACGGCAAATATGAAAAATTGAAGGTGGAACTCACACGACGCCTTTCAACTTCCGAAGAACAGCGTGTGAGGCAGCTCATTAGTGATGAGGAGCTAGGGGATAGAAAGCCATCCCAGTTTCTTCGTCACCTTCGGTCCCTAGCTGGGGTCGCTTTTACAGACCAGAATATTCTCAGGCAGTTGTGGTTACGCCGTTTGCCGCAGCAAGTGCAGGCCATTCTGGCTGCGCAAGCTGACCTCAGCCTGGACAAGGTAGCCGACCTGGCAGATAAAATCGTTGAGCTTGCTCCGGGACCGAACACATGCAGCACCTCTGTTGGCCCACCACCAACTTCTCCAGAGATATCAGCATTAACAAAGCGTGTCGAAGAACTGACAAAGCAAGTAGCCGCCATGGCTTCTTCACAGCGGTTCCGTTCTTCTCGTAGCCGTTCGTTAAATAGACGTCGTAGTCGTGATGCAACTCCCTCACAGGATGCAACCAAGCACTGTTGGTATCATAAAAGATTCGGTACGAAGGCAAACAAATGCATAAGTCCCTGCAACTGGACGGAAAACTCTCCCAGCAATCAGTAGCGGCGGCAGCTGATTGCCAACTCATAAGCCGCCGTCTTTTTGTTACTGATAAAGTAACCAAGCGGCAGTTTTTAGTCGATACTGGCTCCGACTTATGTTGCTATCCATACCACTGGCTTCCAAGTCGCAGGCAGAGTACTGATTATGAGCTCAGTGCAGCCAACGGCACCAAAATTAAAACATTTGGAACCATCGTTCTAACCTTAAAACTAGGACTACGCCGTGATTTCACTTGGCAATTCACCGTTGCTGATGTCAAGAAAGCAATCATTGGGGCCGACTTCTTAGGTCATTACCATCTTTTACCCGATTGCCACAGGATGAAGTTGGTTGATGGAATAACTGGTATGACCTGCCCCGCTTCTGCTGCTAATGTCAGTTTTTATAATGTTAAGGCCGTATTCTCCAATAATTCGAATTTGGCTGAAGTTCTCGCTGAATTTCCAGAGATAACAAAACCTCCTGGACTCCCTAGAGTAATAAAGCACAGTACTGTGCATTTTATTAAAACCACCGATGGACCTCCCGTTTCCTGTCGCCCTCGACGTCTGGCACCACAGAAACTTATATCTGCCAAGAAAGAGTTTGAGGAAATGGTACGGTGTGGTACTGCCAGACCTTCCAAGAGTGCATGGTCTTCTCCATTACACATGACACCAAAGAAGGACAGTACCTGGCGCCCATGCGGTGATTATCGCGCCCTGAATGCCAGAACTGTCCCAGACCGTTATCCTGTTCGGCACATCAATGACTTTGCACACAACCTCACTGGGGCTACCGTTTTCAGCACAATTGACCTAATTAAGGCGTACCACCAGATCCCTGTGGCTGAAGAGGATATTGCTAAGACAGCCATCGTGACTCCGTTTGGCCTCTTCGAATTTCCGTTTATGACCTTTGGCCTGCGCAATGCTGGGCAAACCTTCCAGCGTTTCATTGATGAGGTCACACGGGGCCTTGATTTCTGCTTTCCTTATGTCGATGACATTTTGGTCTTCTCAGCTGATCAGACTCTTCATAAGGAACATCTGCGAATCCTATTCAGACGCTTACAGGAGTATGGTGTTATCGTGAACCCTTCCAAGTGCATCCTCGGTGCCAGTGAGGTTGTTTTCTTAGGTTTCCATATTAATGCTGAAGGCACGCGACCTCCGCAGGAACGAATTCAGAGCCTTTTAGATTTCCCCCCTCCAAAAACAGTGCAAGGCATGCGCCGTTTTCTCGGCATGCTTAATTATTATCGCCGTTTTGTACCGCATGCTGCTCAATTTCAGGCCCCTCTCATTGATGCCTTGGTTGCCACTAACAGCAAGGGTTCGAAACCATTCCCGTGGACACCCGAGCTGTTACAACAGTTCGTGGAATGTAAGCTCAGCCTTTCCAAGGCAACATCGCTTCACCACCCAGTGAACAATGCACCGTTAGGACTTTTCACTGATGCCTCGAGTACGCACATTGGTTCATCACTGCAACAGCAGGCAGATAGCCAATGGTTTCCTCTTGCGTTTTTCAGCAAAAAGCTGACTCCTCAACAGGTACAGTGGCCTACATATTACAGAGAACTTCTGGCGGTGTACGAAAGCGTACAGCATTTTCGGCACATCTTAGAAGTTCAACATGCCACTATTTTTACAGATCACAAGCCGCTGCTGTACGCCTTCGTGCAGCGCCGTGAAAAGCTTCCTCCAGCGCAGCTGAATCAACTGTCGTTCATCAGCCAGTTCACGACGGACATTAAGTATATTAAAGGAGAAGATAACGTCGTGGCTGATGCAATGTCGCGGGTTGACGCCCTTGCACTTGAAGAAAACTTCGAAGCTCTCTCCAAGGCACAGCAATCAGATCATGAGTTGGAGGAATTGCTAAAGAGTGACAACAATCTAAAATTAACTAAGGTCAATATTCCCGGAACAAAGTTTCACATACTTTGCGATGTTTCCACCGGTAAGCCACGACCTTATTTAACTCCTTCTTTCCGTCGAGGGGTGTTCAACAAGCTGCATGGTTTGAGCCACCCCGGTGTACGAACAACCGTTCGTCTCGTTACTGAGAGATACGTTTGGCCAGCAATCCGAAAGGATTGTCGCGAGTGGGCCCGTACTTGCGAAGCGTGCCAGCGCAGTAAAGTTTCAAGGCACAATGTTGCACCTCTGGGCACCTTTTCTCAGCCGTCCGGTCGTTTCGTGCATGTCCATATTGACATCATTGGACCTCTGCCTGTCTGTAACGAGCACCGTTATTGCCTCACGGCCATAGACAGAGTGACCAGATGGCCCGAAGCCTGGCCTATGCGGTCAATCACTGCTGATGAAGTAGCCGACACTTTCACCAGGGAGTGGGTAGCTCGTTTCGGCGTACCATCTATCATTACAACAGACCAGGGTACTCAGTTCGAGTCTGACCTGTTTCGCCGACTAATGAATCAGTTCGCCACGAAACGAATTAGGACCACATCGTATCATCCTTGCGCAAATGGGATGATCGAAAGAGTTCACCGCCAACTCAAGGCAGCATTAATGTGCCATGATAGTTCATGGGTGAAATCTCTTCCGTTAGTATTGCTAGGCATGCGTTCCGCCTTTAAGGAGGATATTAAATGCACCGCTGCCGAAATGCTATACGGCGAACCCTTGCGTCTCCCTGGGGAATTTTTAGTATCAGCCCCTCCTCTCAACAAAGTCGAAGACCCAAACGATTTCGTGGTCAAGCTCAGAAAGAAAATGTCAGAGATTCGGCCTGTGCCTGCGTCGCGGCATTCTAGACAAGCGGTATTCATGTTTAAGGACCTTTCGTCGTCATCTCATGCATTTTTACGCGAGGACGCTGTTCGGCGCTCATTGCAGCCTCCTTATACAGGTCCCTTTGAAATTCTAGATAGGGCCGAGGATGGAAAAACCTTCACTTTAAACATCAAAGGCAGGAAGGTTGCAGTGAGCGTCGACAGACTTAAACCTGCTTTTGTCGAGCAGCCTTCTCTGCAACAGGTGCCTGCTCAAGTTGTTTCACAGCCTCAGGAACCTCTACCTACTATCCCAGTTCCAACTGAAAAACCTCTACCTACTATCCCAGTTCCAACTGAAAAACCATGTACTACACGGTCAGGCAGACGTGTAAGGTTTAAAAAAATTGTATCAATGTAACTAAGAATGTTATTTATTTTGTTATAGTCTATTTCCAAATAATCTAGTTTCAGTAATGCCATTGTATTTCTTAAATGTTTTAATCCTTCATATTGTCTGACACAAATATTGTAATTTCTGTTAACATTTTGTGATAAGTATTTAATTTTTACATAATTTTAATTTCTATCTCCTCCTGGGTTTCCCTTCTCCGTGGGGGGGTGGTGTGGCGTCTGTGGTCTGCACTATGCCTCAATTTAATTTCATGATATTGGCAACACTTTCACGCCACTTCCACTTCCCGACTACGGGGTTCTCAGAGAGGAGAAAAGTTTGGTGACGTGCGGCCATTTTATGCGCTCGGTCGGTTCATCTGTTCTCATCCAATGTTCGACAGGATAGTAATTTAAAGAGTAAACTGTGTTTAAAGTTATTATAAGGTGTACGTGTGCTGTAACCAAAAATATATAAGTAGTGTTTTACGACAACGTCGTTTTTATATACCCCGGCGCCCTCGTGCACCTAAAGATACATCAACCTCTAGGTGCATCATAGTGATTCAGACAACACTTTTGTTGCCTAGGATGGCACACATAGGTACTCAAAGAATCGATTCACAGTGGCGTTTTTTAAAAAGTTTTTTTTTATATTTAAAGATATAATATTGTTACGAGCTGGGTATTGGGATAAATTAATTAACACCAATTAAAACCAAATAAACTTTATTCGCACACGAATCACTAATAAAAACAAACACTTAACACTACTCAACAATTAAACACTTATAAACTCACTTAATCACACGTAAAAATCACTTGGAGATCGCTTCCAGTTCACTTCGAGTTGCCTCGATCGTAGTCAAAACCAGACTGACTGTGGTCGCCGATCGGCGCCCTTTTTATACTACCGCCGGACCCACTAGATGTTTCTAGAAAGTGGTCGAATGTTCTGGAAACATCCATAGACTTCGACATAGTCCCATACCTTCTGGAACATTCCAGAACCATCTCGAAACATCTAGAACAGGGTAGAATTTTCTAGAATCTTCCAGACCAATCTTCGGTAGAATTGTCGAGAACCTTGTGGAACTTTCGAGAAGCCTGTAGATTGGTCTCGCGATCCGATCGACGTAACAATATCATCAATAAACAGTATGTATAATAATGCTTTTAGGGTGCTGATGGGGCTGCCTCGCTTCTGTAGTGCATCAGGGATGTTTGCGGAAATGCGCGTCGATTGTTTTTATGCATTGATGCGTAAAAGATGCGCTTCCCTGGTGCGCAGGGTGCGGGGCAGCTCCAATAGCATTCTGGGCATGATTGCTGACAGGCTAGACAGTGCAGTTTTGAATCGTTGCTCCAGTATTTCAGCTGGAATGCTGAAGCACTAATAAAAAGTTTGTGTGTTTAAATGTTGTTATTGTGTTACTAACATAGGTATAAGTTTACATTGTTACTAACACTATATTTATCTAGGTTAAGTAATTCTATGGGCTCTGTTGCCTTTAATAAATCTATACTAATATTATAAAGCTGAAGAGTTTGTTTGTTTGTTTGTTTGAACGCGCTAATCTCAGGAACTACTGGTTCGAATTGAAAAATTCTTTTTGTGTTGAATAGACCATTTATCGAGGAAGGCTATAGGCTATATAACATCACGCTATCTCCAATAGGAGCGGAGCAGTAAAGAGAAATGTTTCAAAATCGGGAAAATGGATTCCATTTCGAGAGCTTCTGTTGCGTGCGCTGCGTAAACGGTTAAAGATACGCAAAAATAATGTACTACGGAATTATTCCTGATACAAAGTTCTAAAATAAAGTCCGCGAGAGCATACATTTATCTTTTAAGGTCAAGTCATTATAACCTTTTTTATGGAAATCAAATTTGATTTTAAAGTAATGCATAACTTGCGAAGGTATTTTCATTTACACAATATTAATCCTACACAGGATACAGTGGGATAGGATGGGATACGATGAGATACGATGGGATGCGATGGGATACGATGGGATACGATGGGACACGATGGGATACGGTGGGATACAGTGGGATAGGATGGGATACGATGGGATGCGATGGGATACGATGGGATACGATGGAATACGATGGGATACGATGGGATACGGTGGGATACGATGGGATACGATGGGATACGATGGGATACGATGCGATACGATGGGTCACGCATAGGTACGACCTGTTTCCTTGAAAGAATGACTTTCGCCCATGTCTGCTTACGTCCTGGGGCTGCCAGCGCCGGTAAAGGCAGGAACGGGCAGTCTCCGGAGTCCGCCTATACTACTCAGGTCCCAGAGGCGTTTAAACGTAGATTTTTCTCTTGCACGAGCATGCGGGCGGCGAGTATGCCTGGGTCGACGGCGCGTTGTGTTCAACACGCGCCTAAATGTGTCATCACAATGACGGGCCCCCCCTTAGAAGGCCAAAGCCTGCCGGGGTCGCGGAACTATCGAATTACTTTGACCCCGGAACGTAAAGGCCTATTACAGGATTTATAGGACACCGAGGATTTTAATCAGTACAAGTCTGACAGTCCCTCTTACCCTGCCCTGGGTAGGAGGACTAATTTGATGATTTACGTACGCATATTTATGTATGCTCCAGAATGATGGTTTACAGCTAATGTTGTTAATAAAGAAGCACTAAAAAAATACATTGTTGAGTTCCGACCTCCACGCGAACGAAGTCGCGGGCACAGCTAGTATATTAATAAATCAATAGGGATCAATCTATCATCACTGACAGGACCATTGTAGCCAATAAGCCTGATATAGTGGTGGTAGATCGCCGAGAGCGCCGTGCAATGATTGTTGACATCACCGTCCCTCATGACGAGAATCTCGTGAAAGCTGAAAATGATAAAAAAATCAAGTATCTTGATTTAGCACACGAGATTGTCGACATGTGGGACGTGGACTCAGCAGTCATTGTACCGATAGTCGTTACGGTCAATGGACTTATTGCGAAGAGCCTCGACCAACATCTTAAGAGGCTCTCATTGTGCAGTTGGCTCAAGGGCTTGATACAGAAAGCAGTTCTCTTGGACACGGCGCGCATAGTGAGGAGGTTCCTCTCTCTGGAGCTCCCGATGCTGGTGGGCACCTATTTTTTATATTTTACCTAAATGTTTTTATTTTTTTTTGTAATAATATTTAAAAATATATCTAATATGATAGAAAATTAATAAAGGAAATAATTATAATAATCGCGAAAATATAAATGATTTGATTTATGAATATCCGTGGAGAAGAGATAGATAGAATAGAGCTCGTGGCTAAATAATTATAGCCGCACAGGCCGATCATCCGGGTTAAGCCACGCTTGCCGAGGTTAGTCTGTGGATGGGTGACCATCTGTCATAGCGAGTTTCCTCCGTGCCTCGGAAAGCACGTAAAGCCTTTGGTCCCGGCTGTCATTTGTAGATCTTTGACAGTCGTTACTATACGTCAGAAGCTCTAAAGTCTGACAACCAGTCTTACCACGGAGTATCGTATTACCCAGTTACTGGGTTGTGGAGGTCCGATAGGCAGTCTCTCCATGTAAATACTGATATTCAGCTGCATCCAGATGGAAAGTGAGTCGACCTTAATATATGTAGTTGGGAAAAGGCTAGGCAGATGATGTAGAGAAGAGATATAAACATGAAAAAAAGAGATCCTTTTGACTAATTAATCCATATTATTAATGAAAAAAATTTATATTTATTATTTACTCGTATTTATTAAATAGTAGTACACTAACAATTATAAAGGAAGATAATTGAAACAAACTCAAATCCTGACTCAAAAATATCAAATCGACCATTATAGATTTTTTTATTCATTTATGGATCGGTCCCAGATATAAAAATTAAATGCATCCGTCAACTGGGACCGCGGTGTCAGTTAATTGCGGACCCAGTAGCCGGAAACCTCGGTGTAGGACAGTGGATAATGAATATTGGTATGGAAGTGTATTTGTTTACTTATTTCTACTTTCAAATGAATACTTATGCGATCACACACTGAAAAAAGCAATTTTAATAAAAATACACTTTTGAAGAGATACCTATCTAAATTACTTACACTTAAATGGAACTAACAAACTTAAGACAAAAAAAAAAACAAAATAAACGATGTCACGAATGTCACGTGAACGAAGTCGCGGGTAACAGCTAGTTAATAAAACATAAAATAAGTACTTATTACTTAACGTTTATCATAAGGTACTTAGTTTTACTAAAGATAACAATACAAAAAAAGTAAGTTTTCATCTTATAAATAACTTAAAATAAAGCTTATAATAGGTTAATAACATATTATGTACTTAAAACTTAAGGTACCGTAAGGTATAGTTAGGTGTGCAAGCAAAAAATATGAAATTACGAGTACGCTTGTTCAATGATATCATCAGCTGATTTTTAAATTTCATATTTTTGTCTGTTATCATCTTCATTGTCAGCCCTCTTCTTGATTTTCCTTTCTGTAAACAATAAATGCCATTTTAGCAAATGTTCGGCTTCAGAATATTGAAAATAATAACGATCGCACAGCTGAAAAAAGTTTCGAAAATGGGCCTCATCACCTTGGCATCGCGGCGTACTTAAAATCTGCTGATGACTTTTTAATTCTTTTCTATGTTTAATTCCTACCATGGCATGTTTTATGTGACGACTTAAATACGTATATTTTTATCTTAAGTAAACACGTACGCCACGTCGCGCCACGCCAAGCTCGCTGTTTGCCAAAGCCTTATGACAACGCGACTACGTAAACGTAGCTAAATGTATTTCAGGTGCAGTTTCAATTGAAACCCAATGCAGGTATTTGGCTTTTGTGGATTATGCGAAGGCATTCGATAGCTTTAAACATCCCGAAATACTTTGATCTCCAGAAAACTAAGTTCTTGAAACTCTAGATAATATAGATAGAAAATATAGATCTGTATATAAATATATACCACAATAGCTCCGCCAACATAAAGTTAAACACTTCAGGACCTAGTTTCAGAATACAAGAGGCGTAAAACAGGGTGACCCACTGTCTCCGAAACTAGTTACGACCAAACTTAAGGAGACGTTTTAGACTATAGCAGCCTCATGAAACAATAAGAGGTTGATTAATAAACGAACTTTTTAGGGTTAGAGCTCTAGAACTACATGCTCTCCATGACCGGAGTACGGCTAGACTTAAGGTGGGACTTGCAATGAATCGATATAAAACTAAAGCGATTGCAAATAGCACGTAACGAATTAGGGTAACATTCGTCCAAGTGTTAAAATTTCCATAAATGTAAGTACGTAAAAAAATCAAAAGTTCTTTTATAAAGATCAAGTCTTAGTGATAAAAAAAACATACCGACCGAATTGAGAACCTCCTCCTTTTTTTGAAGTCGGTTAAAAATGTCCAAATAACATAAAAAAAACCTGGGAAAATGAAGATAATTTTGTATCTAAAAGTTAAATTGCCAACGACTTTGGAACGTAAAGGGCTATTGAGGGAACGCGGATTGTATTTTTCAGTCAGTACGAGTCTGGCAGTCCGTTCCGCTCCACTGAGGGTGGGAGTACTCATTGGGTTATATTACCACGAAAAAAAATCCTCAAATAAAAAAATAATAATTTAGGTATGGAAATGACTGTGTTCTATTTACCTACCCGCATAGAAACACAAAAAGTCGACTAGTCGGCACATTAAAAAAAATATCCTGGTACAATATGACTTTTGGACATTGTAACACTTGTTGATTTTTGCAAAATTTCATTCTAACTAAATAGAAATATAATGGACAGGAAATACAATCGGCTCATGGGTACAACTATTTGGGCCAGTTCCTTTCTTTCGAAAACGGCTAGGAAAAGGAAATCGACCGCCGAATCGACAACGCCTTGAAAAGCTACTTTTCAAGGCGTTGTCGATTCGGCGATTTACTTTACCATTTTGAAGGGAACTAAGTTTTTATGGACTATAAAAACTTAGTTCCCTTCAAAATGGTTGAGCTGAATGGTGCTGATATCATGCGTCATGTTCGTGAACGGGCGCTGTCAGTTGAGACTGGTCATCTCTTAGCTGCCATGGTTGATTTTAATTATCAATAATTTTGTTTTTGAATTGTCTTTTTTATATTTCCTATGGACACTTTTTACTTGCTACATCGTTCTCACATAATGTACCATCTCAAGCTGAATGATGTAACAAAGGTTCTGTAATCATTTTGGCGATTGAAAAAGAGTGTCCATGGAGTTTCTTGCCCTTTCTTCTCCATGAGATCTACGCTTTGGAATGGGCACCTACAGTACTTTCACAGTTTTTATGTCTTTTGACTGGGACTGTAGCACCGTAACTATTTTTTAAACTATTTTATTTTACTTTTGACAATTCAAAAGTGCCTGTAACTGGCTTATTTGAAATAAATGATTTGATTTTTGATTTTTTTTAAACGCTACTGAAAAGAGATCTGCTGATATCCCTGAAGCGTTAACTCATCGATATTATGTGTATCCTGCCCGTCCTAACTTACAGTACTCAGATTTGATTTCTCCCCGCGTCGCAAAAGTTTCATATTGGAGTGTGCCAAAGAGCATTGAGAACAGCATTCTGGGCGTAAGAAGATCCGACAGATTACGGAACTCCACGCTGAGCTCTAAAACTGGAATAATTGATACTGCGCGTTAAAATTGATAATGGTGTAAATACTGGCGTACAAAGGCTGCCAAGCTCAAATGAGATTGCACAACAGCCGTTGGGCAAAAACATGCACTCAATGAGGTGGACAATTAATATTATGACATATATTTATTCATTGAGCAATTACAATTGACAACCGTGATTTCGTTACCTGTGTACATTTAATCATCCGTCGGTTACTTCACAGACTATCGGTTCACACACAGAAGCTTCATTTTCTACGTGCACGGGCGCATCGATTTCCTTATGCACGGGAGCATTGATCTCCCCATGCACGGGAGCATCGACATTCTCTTGCACGGGAGCATCCATGTCCTTATGCACAGGAGTATTGACCTCCTCATGCACGGGAGCATCGACATTCTCTTGCACAGGAGCATCGATGCCCTTATGCACAGGAGTATTGACCTCCTCATGCACGGGAGCATCGATATTCTCTTGCACGGGAGCATCGATTTCTTCAGATACCGGCGCAACACTCTCCTCGCAAATTTCACCACTGTTCTCCACACACGCAGGAACATCGATTTCGGCATAATCCGGATCATCGATTTCCATAGAATCTCGATTATCGATCACGTCATAAATGGGTGGACCAATCTCTTCATAGATGTGCTGATCAATCTCAGCAATTTGCCTGTCGCAGTCATCCCTAAGAATGAGATTGAGATAGAACTGTGGTGCAGCATTCTGAAAAAAGCAAGGTATATGAAACGTTAGCCTAACGTTACCATTTTCAATATTATTGAGAGTAATAATACTACAATGGCGCAATCGTTCAATGTTTTGTGGTACCGTATTTGGTTTGCCATTCTGTAATTAGTTCAAGCTGAATCTGTCTGTCAATACTGTCATTAGAATTTCTAATTTATAATTTATTTTATGCAATAAAGTCATTTAAAAGTTGCTAACTCCTAAACACATGTTTAGGAGTTAGCAACTTTTAAATGACTTTATTACGACTATTATGACTTTATTTACGTACACATGTACGTAGTGGGAATTGTTTATAAAAGGCTTAATGTATAAAAAATATGTGGTCTCTCTTTCTTTTCATTTTGTACTATCGTGTCAAAATACTCCTCCATTCCAAATTACAATTTTCGTAAAAAGCGGTATATACATTCGCGTGGCGAGACTGTCTTATCAGGTAACAGAGACCCTGGAACGTAAAGGGATGTCCCACCAAAAACATGACTGTTAAAAAGGGGGCCACTTTTTTAACAGGTATGTTTTTGGTGGGATGTCAATACTTTTTTCAAGAAATCGTACCAATCCAATGCCAAGTTCAGATGCACTTTAAAATTTGTTGGATTTTGGCCATATGGACCGTAAACTTGGCATTGGATAGGATTTCAACTCTTTTTAAGGCGAACAATTAGCCGATAGGAACTTGGCCCCCTTTTTAACAGTCATGTTTTTGGTGGGATTTCAATACTTTTTTTTTTTCAAGAAATCGTTCCAATCCAATGCCAAGTTTAGATGCACTTTAAAATTTGATGCATTTCGGCCAGATGGACCGTTGACGTGAATAAGGTGGCAGGTAGTGGCTGGATGCAGAAGGCGGAGAACTGGGTGTGGTGGCGGGTCTTGGGAATGGCAAATGTTTACCAGTGGATCAGGCTGTTGATGAAGATGATCGATTTTAAAGTGCATCTAACAATACAACATTTTATACCCCTCACCCTTTCCTTCTCCCCCTCTCCCTCCCCCCTCTCCTCTTCCCTCCTCCTCATCGTATAACTGGTTCATACATATTTTTATAAAAAAATCGATAATTGTTAATCGATGCCAAATCACGCTTGACCGATTTCTTAAATTTCTTATTTTTTTGTTAATTTACATTAACACACGACCTGTGTGTCAAATTTCATAACGCTAGGACAATTGGAAGTGGCCTAAAGGTTTTGATTACCGGTCAGTGAGTCAGTACCAAAATTAACTATTTACACAGGGTCTTATTTCAGAATCTACTGAAGTTATAATATAATATATTTACGAGATTTTTTTAGATTGAATCAAATCAAATCAAAGCATTTATTTCATATACGCCAGTTTTGAATTTGCCTTTTGAATTGTCAAAGACAAATAAAATATATTAAACACTACAAAATTATGGTGCTACAGTCCCAGTCACAAGACATAAAAACTGTGAAAGTACCGTAGATGCCCATTCCAAGAAGTAGATCTCTATGGAGAAGAACGGGCAAGAAACTCCATGGACACTCTTTTTAGATCGCCAAAATGATTACAAAATCTTTGTTACATCATTCATTCTTAGATGGTACATTATGTGAGAACGATGTAGCAAGTTAAAAGTGTCCATAGTAAAAATTAAAACAAAGACAATTCAGAAACGGAACGGGCTTATCTCGGGAACTAATGGTTCGAATTGAGAAATTATTTTAGGGTTGGATTGGAAGAGTAGGAGTCGAGCAGCGGGTGAAACTGCGGGGAATAGCTATAGTTCATACATATTATTATTATTAGCCTGAACTGTCCCACTGCTGGGCAAAGGCCTCCCTCCATTCCTTCCAACTTTCACGACTTTGGGCCACCTCTTTCCAATTCTCAAGGAAGACATCCAGTTCGTCCCGCCATCTCCTTCGAGGTCTACCGCGGCCCCGCGTCGCTGTTTCAGGGCACCAATCATGAGCTTTGCGTGCCCACATCTCGTTCGGCATGCGGCAGACATGTCCTGCCCAGTCCCATTTAAGTTGGGCAGCCTTTTGAGCCACGTCAATGATTTGTGTTTTGGAGCGCAGTGTAGTGTTTCGAACGTAAACATAATAATATTAAACTTACCGCAGCTATCAGTAATTGTAGACGCCTTTCGTAATTTCTTCTCCTCAACCGAAGTATCACATACGCGAGTCCACACAGGACCAGCGCTCCTCCGACTGTAGACACTACAGAGACTATTATTGTAGTCGTGTGGTCCGGGTTTGTTGCGACTGAAACATAAACATTGATTTTATTTTGACGGCACGATTGGCGTAGTGGCACAGCAATTGACTATTCAATCGAAATATTCGCATGACCTACAAGTTCAAGTATAAGTAGCGTTGTAGGCCTTATCTTTTTTCAATTAATTTATATTTTTTTGTGTTTTTCATTAAGTAAAAATCGGCCATGTGCGAATCGGACTCGCCCATAAAGGGTTCCGTAGCAGCAAGTAAAATAATATACCTAAAAGTTCTTGTAGTTCGGCGGCGAGAGGCGGAGATCTCTCGCGCCCGGAATTGGTCGAGGCCATGCTGCGGGGCGAGACGGAGTGGGAAGCGGTCGCCTCCTTCTGCGAAGCAGTCATGGTCGTGAAGGAGGAGGCGGGCTGCGTGAGGGAGAGGACAATGTCCTCCCTCCGCCCCACCCGCGGTGGTGGACGCCCACGGCGACGGATGTCGCAAGACGATCTCCGGCCACCGTAGGCGCAGGCATGCGGGCGGCGAGTAGAGAGGCGCGTTGTGTTTCATGCGCGCCTCAAAGAGCGTCAGCATAATGACGGGGCCCCCTCTCTAGAGGGCCAAAGCCTGCCGGGGTCGAGGGACTTATCTCATTAACGTGACCCCGGAACATAAAGGGCTACTGAAGGACACCGTGGATTTTAGTCAGTACAAGTCTGACAGTCCCTCCTGCCCTGCCCGGGGTGGGAGGACTCATTTGATGATTTTACCACGCAAAAAAAAAAAGTTCTTGTAGTTGGTTGTGCAAAAGGTAAATTGCGGTTTACGATTTATGACGTATTAAAAAAAATTACTTAATCTCATTCAAACCAATTTTCGCTGGAAGTTTGCTTGGTAATGTAGATCATTTTCCCTTTAAATTGAGGGGCATCCATGGATCGCAAGTTGTTCCGGTGACCTGTCGCCATTTCATCCATCCCGAGTTGATCCGGTGTGTTATGTCCCGGTCTACATCGCCGTCTCCTTGGACAAGCGACCCGAGGTACCGAAAGTCGGAACAGACTGGTATGGCCGTTCTGCAAGAGTAATGGGCACAGGACTAGAGAGACCACCAAAATCACAAAACAGACATCCTGTTTTGGTTGTGCTTAATTTCAGGCCAACGTTCTCCAGTCTTTGCCACCATACCTCCAATCTGCTCTGGAACTCTAGGCCGCTTTCGGCAATCAGCACAACGTCATCGGCAAACAGCATACACCAGGGGCCTCTTCATGGATGTCTGACGTCAGAGCGTCCATTATCATCAGGAAGAGGTACGGGCTGAGAGCCGAACCTTGGTGCAAGCCAACTGCCACATTGAAGCTGCCGGTAGTGCCTGCTGCAGACCGGACTTGGGTGCTGCATCGACTGTAGGTACAGTCACGGAATGAAAAGGTTCGTCACCTTAGAGTCGGTTTTCGCTTGCACTAGTACTGCAAGAATTATGCCAACATACCAGCGCAAGAAACCTAAAAATGACGTTTCCTATCGAATAAGGTTTTGCTTGTTTTTCCATCCCGTCAATATTACAAAATGTAATAAAACAACAGTAAAATGACAACTATAAAATAACAAGTAAAAGTTAATTAAAACTACGATTAGGTAAGTTTAATAGCATTTATTTTTAATAACGGGTATAACCACCATTGGAAGCGCGGGTTATGCTAAATTTTTCTAATTGCTAATTGGCTGTGAATAAAACATGGAAATTACGTTCTGCCGGGAACACAAGACAGAATGCAGATCGAAATATAGGAAGGATTGCACAATACCTTAATTATCCGGAGACGTCCTCGCGGCTGAGGGGCGGCTGTCGACAGCAGGCAACTTTGAGCGCTCTGACGTGAGGTGCGCGTTGTGAGTAACCGATTGGCCACGAGTTTCAACTGCGGCCGCTTTTTAAGCGGTCTCTCTCGTACTAAAGCGAGAAGATATGTGCGGGAATAGGATAGAGATAGGACCCTTCACAGCCAATCAGATTAGTCGTTCAATGACATGAAGTTATAGATAAAAGACCTAACCGTTCTTTCTGCGCAGCGTAACCATTCCCCCCGGGCTTGAAGGGATGCCTTCAAAAGTTGAAGGCGAAATTCGTGAAATTAAACTACAATTTAAACTATTATCTATACGAAAATATCAATGAAATCAAATAATTAATTACTAATGCTAACCTAACCTTGGATGACGAGAGCCGAATTTATTGGTTAGGCAATGGGCAAAGACGAACGATGGGACGCAAGTAGGATCCAGTCAATGTCTTAACTCGGGCGATGCGAGTGACTCCTGTGGAGTCAGGAAAAACTTCTTCCACGACACCCAAAGGCCAGTGAAGTGGGGGCGAATTATCTACTATGAGAATCACAACCGTACCGACAGTGACTGGGTCGATCGGCGTGTTCCATTTACGACGCGATTGTAAAGTGTGAAGATATCCGCTTCTCCAGCGCTTCCAAAACGATTGTACTAATTGGTCTAACAATTTATGTCTCGAAACAATTGTTCTCTCGTCTATCTCCTCGGCAGGCAAGTATTTTAAAGGGGTGAGATTCAGAAAGTGCGCTGGAGTCAAAGCTAGTGGTTCTGAAGGATCACTAGAGAGTGTCCTACAAAGAGGTCTAGTATTCATTACTGATTCGACTTGAGTAAGAACGGTATTTAACTCTTCAAACGAAAGGATGGTATCACCTATTACACGGTATAAGTGAATCTTTAAACTTCTAATATTAGCCTCCCAATTACCGCCGAAATGACTAGCAGTCGGGACATTAAGTGACCAATTTATGCGATTTTCAGCTAACATGTGACCAAATTCGGTGTTGTGATATTTCGAACAAAGGAAGTCGTGAAGTTCCGAAAGTTTACGCTTAGCGCCAATGTAATTTGTCCCGTTGTCCGAGTAAATCCTACTAACCGGGCCGCGCCTTGATAGGAATCGTTTGAAAGCACTCATAAAACTGACTGTACTAAGATCACCGGCTAGTTCGATATGTACCGCGCGTGTAGTCATGCAGACGAACAGACACACGTATGCCTTGGTAGAACGAATGCCTCGGCCGCGAGACATGGTAACCTTGAAGGGACCAGCGTAGTCCGTGCCCGTGTGAACGAACGGTTTAGTTGCTTGAACTACACGACAAGACCGATGATCTGCCATCTCAGGGAAACTTGGCTTGGGACGGAGACGAAAGCAGGGAAGACACTTATGAATCCTATTCCTAATTAAATTGCGTGCAGAAAGTATCCAATATCTTTGACGTAACAGTGACATCAGCAGGTCGGGACCCGCGTGGCAATTCAATTTATGATGGTATTCGACAAGCAAATTCAGAATAGGATCTTTTCTTGGGAGTAGAATTGGATATTTCGCTTCATAACCCAAATCTGAATTTCTTAAACGGCCTCCGACTCTAATGAGTCCGTCTTTGAGGAAAGGTTTCAAGTGCCGAAGAGAATGACTACAATCCTTGCCTTCTCTGAGTCTGGCAATTTCCTTTGAGAAATAGAAGCGTTGAATTTCACGTAGAATGAGTAGTTCAGCGAAATCGTAATCCGATGCTGACATGCGGTTATTAACCGGTAACAACTTAGCAAAACGACAAACGTAAATTACCACTCTAAGTAATTTACTCCAAGACGAGATACGATCGACTAAACAAAGAATAGAAGATCTTTCGTTAGGTGCAGCGATTAACAACGAATTTTTCTTCTCTTCAGGTGCTTCAGACACTGAGGAGGGATTGAAAGGAGCGACAGGCCATTGTGAAATGTCCAAGTGAGCCCACGGGGGTCCCCTGAACCAAAGCGGATGGTCTATAATTTGTGAGGGTGTGAGTCCGCGTGAAAGACAATCTGCTGGATTGTCCGCACCGGACACGTGATATAAATTTTGCGGTGACAAATCGCTTTGTATTTTCAAAACTCTGTTGGCTACAAAGGTATTCCAACGATGGGGCGACGAATGTACCCAACAGAGCGCGACCGTCGAATCCGAAAATGCGAATATGTCACGGAAAACTATTCGGTTTTAACAAGCGACCACGACATTTCTTATTAGCTGGGATAACACAAGAATAGCACAGAGCTCAAGACGAGCGAGAGAAACTACATTTTTGGGAGAGACCTTAGACTTAGCTGTTATCAAATTGACTGTATTGTCATCGCTATTGTGGACGTGGAAATAAATCACTCCCCCGTATGCTTTCTCGCTAGCGTCCGCGAAAGCTAAGAGTGTGACCACACTATCAGCGACAATACCAACGTGGCGTGGGATTTTTATGTTGCAGAGCAAAGGAAGCTCTTCCCTAAAGCGAGTCCACAGCCTGACTATATCTTCAGGTGGTGTCTCATCCCAGTCGCAGTTGCATAGCCAAAGCTTCTTGATAAGAAGCTTGGCATGCAAGACTACAGGCGCGACAAATCCCATGACGTCCCATGTTTTAGCGATGCACGATAATATTGTACGCTTAGTACAAGTCTGAGTGGGAGTGTTTACTCTCATGGCGAAGTGATCTGACGTGGGCGACCAACACAAACCAAGTACTTTATGTTGGTCGGACCCGTCGAACTCCTTGTCAGCTGGCAGACGATGCGAAAGCGGGATAGAATTCAATACTACTTGCGAATTACTGGTCCACTTGACCAACTCGAATTGACCCGCCTTCATGAGACCAATCATCTCTGAAGCGGTAGAAATGCCCTGGGTTTCCGTGAGGACGGAATGGACAAAATCGTCCATGTACAATCCCGTGGCGACAATGGCTTTAGCCTGAGGGTACGAGTCACCCTCATCCTCCGCCAGCTGCTTAATAGTTCGCAGCGCGTGAAAGGGGCTAGATTTGAGTCCAAAAACGACACGATTGAACTCATAAACTTGCAAAGGTTCCTGCGGCGAAAAACGATACAAGATGCGTTGGAAACGCCGATCAGGTTCTCGGACTCCAATGCTGGGAAACATCTGACGAATGTCTGATGAAAGCGCGATCGAAAACAAACGAAAATTAACTATAATGTTAAACAAATTCCCTTGTAGGTTCTGTCCACCATACAAGAGATCATTAAGCGAAACGCGGGTAGTAGTTTTACAACTACCATCGAGAACGACACGAAGTTTGGTTGTGACCTTATCATCTCGGATCACACCATGATGCGGAATGTAGTACGAAGGTTCCGAAGGATCAGGAATTGTAGGTGAAATATAGCCCTTCTCTAAATATTCTAGGATGACGTTGTCGTACGCGGCCTTTAAATTAGGAGAAGCTTGCATCTTCCTTTCCAAGCAGAGAAACCGGCGTTCACTTGCTTGACGTGAGTTGCCCAGGGATTCGACATCACCCTTGAAAGGCAAAGCGACTACGTATCGTCCGTCACTATTTCGAGTGGTAGTGCGGGCATAAAACTCCTCACATAATTTGTCATCTAGGCTGAGTACCGGGGGAACATTTACTTCTTCCAATTCCCAGAATTTTCGTATCGCTACGTCTAACGGCTCCGCGGTGCAACAATACGAAACGGTCGAATTGTCATCGATGAGAATCGGCGCCTTACCGACAATTACATAGCCGAGTACAGTTTGCAAGGCGATTGGAGACGCATGTGTAGGCTGACCTTGAACTCTGTTAGATAAGAGTAAGTGCGGGAAAGTCGAAGCACCGATCAATAATTGAATCGGATTTGAAGAAAAATATGTATCGTCTGCTAACTGTAAGTTTTTAAAATTATGCAAAAGCGAAACGTCAACCGTGGCAGTTGGCAAACGTTCAGTAATTTTATCTATTACGAATGACTCAATATTATAGTTTATATTACGATTGAAACGAGAATAAAATTTAATTTGTACGGAACCCTGTATTTGTTTACTAGCACCTCCTATGCCCCTGACGGTTGCACAGGCCGGTTTATTATTTATGTTCAAACCCAAAAGTTGACAACAATCCCGCGTGATAAAGTTACTTTGAGAAGCGCTGTCTAATATTGCGCGAACAATATGTTCTTTGCCAAAAGAATCTACTACAATAACTTGCGCGGTAGCAATCAATATGGTGGTTGGGCCCCGGTATAAAGAATTAATACGGTTTTCATCAGTCGCGCACAACGATATATCAGTCTGCTTCGTAAGTCTCTCAGCAGAGGGCGTGCGAGCGCCGGTCGACCTTGAACCGTGCGCGTCGCTCAATTTATTGCCGAAACACAACAAACTATGGTGTTTAGAGCTACATTTTTTACAAGTGGACTTTGACCCACAAGCGGACACACGATGTTTTGGACTTAAGCAATTAATGCATAAATTGTTTGATTTCACAAACTTAAATCTCTGATCGGGTTTATAACTATTAAATACTTTACATTTATATACGTGATCATGTTTCTCCTTACACAAAACACACGCGGTAGGTTCGTTATTAGCTATACAGGTGTATGCATTAGTATGTTTGCGATTTGCAGGTGATTTATTGTTAGAGACCGTTGACGAAGTTCGTTCTAACACCTTTATATGCTCACGAACAAACTCAACTAATTCACTAAAAGATGGAATTTCGGAACTACTTGATTTTAATTGATGATTAGATTCGAATGCCCGTACAGTGTCTATGTCGAGTTTTTTAAGAGCGATATGCAATAAAATAAAATCAGCGTGGTCATGGACCTTTATGTTTTTAAACCCGGCTACCGACGTTGCGAATTTATCGAGAAATGATTCTAAAGTAGCCGGCGAACCTGACGAAATAGATTTAAATTCAAATAATTGGTCTAGATATGAAGTTGCCGATTGCCGTTTATCTTCATACCTTTCACAAAGTGAATCGAATATAAGAGGGTAATTATCAGCTGACGGAGTAATTCCGGCACATATCGAACGAGCTTTGCCTGTTAATTTTCCAATTAAATAATATAATTTCTCGCATGCTGTTAGCGAACTATTATTATGCACGGCATTTCGAAAACTGGCGATGAACAGCGGCCAATTTTTAATATCCCCATTAAATTCGGGTATTTCAATCGGGGGCAAGCGAGGAGATTTCTTACATTCACTAGGTGCCTGAACCTGCAATTTCTTCTCTGCCCGCTTCACCCTACCCAGTAAGTCTTCGAATGAAGAAAGTGCCTGATAGTCGACGACATAATCAGGATTTAATTTAAGTTCATGAGCGATTATATCGTCCAGCGCACATTCAAAATCAGTACGCAACGAATCTATTGTTTCACAGTCACACAAGAACGATTCTTTATCGAATTCCTCCGAATCAATATTTTTCAATTTATCGCAAATACGTTGCATACGAGAAAATATTCGATCTCTTTTTCCTAACAATCGTTTAAGAGTAATATCTGTAGGCGCCATCTAGCAACCTTCTAATAACGATAATTAAATAAATATGTAACAAACGAAATACGTTGTGAAAGCGATGTGAGCGAATAATTTACCTAAGTGGGTATTTATTTTTACAATAATGCGTCGGTGATTGAGCGCGAAGCGGTAATTCAACGGTAATATTTTAAAATAATGCGGGATTAAGCGAAATAACCAGTTATAGTAACGATTACTAGCTGGTGTTACGAATATACAACGGTTTTACCGAGAATTTAACTATATACCCACACCTGTCGGCGAGACAAGTGTTTGGTACAAAACTAATTAGAATACGAGTATTTTTTTCCGACTACGAATGGCGAATGGTTATCACTGATTTCAATAACTATCCAGGCTCGTTAGGACCAAATGGAAGCGCGGGTTATGCTAAATTTTTCTAATTGCTAATTGGCTGTGAATAAAACATGGAAATTACGTTCTGCCGGGAACACAAGACAGAATGCAGATCGAAATATAGGAAGGATTGCACAATACCTTAATTATCCGGAGACGTCCTCGCGGCTGAGGGGCGGCTGTCGACAGCAGGCAACTTTGAGCGCTCTGACGTGAGGTGCGCGTTGTGAGTAACCGATTGGCCACGAGTTTCAACTGCGGCCGCTTTTTAAGCGGTCTCTCTCGTACTAAAGCGAGAAGATATGTGCGGGAATAGGATAGAGATAGGACCCTTCACAGCCAATCAGATTAGTCGTTCAATGACATGAAGTTATAGATAAAAGACCTAACCGTTCTTTCTGCGCAGCGTAACCAACCATTATACCGTCACCGTCATATAGGCAGCTCAATAGACGTATATCTAAGTCCTTGCGACACGATCTGCGTCTCTTTAATACGAATCGTGTTAAAGAGACCATACAGCGAAACCAAGGCTCCAAAGTGTTCGCAAAGGACAAGTCTATTGGGCAAAGCCGGATGACAAAGCTGAAACGGGAGGATGGCAGCATAGCGTCGACCAAAGCAGAGGTTTTAGGCGAGATCGAGAGGTTCTATGGACAGTTATACACTTCGGTCGCAAAGCCCGTTGACAGCTTGGTAAGAGATCCAAGAGCCAAGCTGTCCCGACATTATACCGAAGATATCCCGGACATCAGTCTGTACGAGATTAGGATGGCCCTGAAGCAGCTTAAGAACAACAAGGCGCCGGGCGAGGACGGAATCACTTCAGAGCTTCTGAGAGCGGGTGGAACACCGGTACTTAAAGTCCTCCAGAAACTCTTTAATTCCGTCCTGTCCGAGGGCAAAACGCCTCAAACGTGGAGCAGGGGTGAGGTGGTGTTGTTCTTCAAAAAAGGTGATAACAGCCTATTGAAGAACTACAGACCCATCACGCTTCTGAGTCATGTTTATAAGCTGTTTTCAAGGGTTATCACGAACCGTCTCGAACACAGACTTGATGACTTCCAGCCTCCCGAACAAGCCGGTTTCCGAAGAGGCTATAGTACCATAGACCACATCCATACGCTGCGGCAAGTTATACAGAAGACCGAAGAGTATAACTTGCCATTATGCTTAGCGTTTGTGGACTATGAGAAAGCCTTCGATTCGGTGGAAACATGGGCGGTACTTGAGTCACTCCAGCGATGCCGTATTGACTATCGGTACATCGAGGTGTTGAAGTGTTTGTATAATAACGCCACCATGTCGGTCCGAGTACAGGAGCAGAGCACGAAGGCGATTCCATTGAGAAGAGGCGTAAGACAGGGGGACGTTATCTCCCCTAAACTGTTTACTGCCGCAATGGAAGACGCCTTCAAGCTCCTGGAATGGCAAGGACTTGGCATCAACATCAACGGCGAATACATCACTCACCTTCGGTTTGCCGACGACATCGTAGTCATGGCAAAGTCGATGGAGGAACTCAGCATGATGCTCGATGGCCTCGACCGAGTTTCACAACGGGTGGGCTTGAAAATGAACATGGACAAGACGAAAATTATGTCAAATTCCAATGTTGTGCCCACCCCAGTCTCTGTTGGAAACTCGGTACTCGAAGTTGTTGACTCATATATCTATTTAGGACAAGTAGTCCAATTAGGTAGGTCCAACTTCGAGAAAGAGGTCAACCGCCGAATCCAACTCGGTTGGGCAGCGTTCGGGAAGCTACGCAATGTCTTTTCGTACGACATACCTCAGTGCCTCAAGACGAAAGTCTTCAATCAATGTGTGTTACCAGTGATGACTTACGGCACCGAAACGTGGTCTTTCACTATCGGCCTCATCTCAAAGCTCAAAGTCGCTCAGCGAGCTATGGAGAGGGCTATGCTCGGTGTTTCTCTACGTGATCGAATCCGAAATGAGGAGATCCGTAGACGAACTAAAGTCACCGATATAGCCCACCGGATTAGCAAGCTGAAGTGGCAATGGGCAGGCCATATTGCTCGCAGAGCAGATGGCCGATGGGGTCGAAAAGTGCTAGAGTGGAGACCGCGGACTAGCAAGCGCAGCGTAGGACGTCCACCAACGAGGTGGACAGACGACCTTGTAAAGGTCGCCGGAAGACGCTGGATGCAGGTCGCTTCAAACCGGTATATGTGGAGATCTAAAGGGGAGGCCTATGTTCAGCAGTGGACGTCCTATGGCTGAGATGATGATGATGACTTAGTATTAGCACTCCGCTCGCGACTTCGTCTGCGCGTGTTTCTAATTAGGAACTCGGTGATGCCCGGTCCCGGAAAATCTAAAAATGGTCTAGGTACTCGTAGTAGTAGCCTATTCAATACAAACAAACAATCAAATCTTTCCTATTTTTGAAATATTAGTGTAGATAGACAAACTGATTTTCCGATGTTCACCCCGCTAAGGGTTGATTTTTGAAATCTACACATATATACAGTGTTAAAAAATTAACTGCAGGAATTTCGTGTGCGTACTCGGTATCAATAACCAAGTACATTCCAAAAAAATTTTTATTTTCGAGCATTTTTTTTCAATTTTTTTTTAATTATTAAAAAAATTTCAAGCATTTTTCTTTTGGCCTATTAATATGGCCAATAAAATAAGTTATTTATAAGTATTTTGATGAATTGCCAGTCTAAAGTCTGCAAAATGTGATGGGAAAGTTGGAATCAGCTGCGAACGCTACACACGGGTGAACGAATTCAAACAGCAATCAAATTCATTAATATAGATTATAGAATCAGGCGTTACTTTGCGGAAATCCATGACATTAAATGTTATGAAAAATATCTAGTTTTAATTCCGCTACAAATTCATAAACATGGTAAAAAAAATTTTTGGAATATATTTGGTTTTTGATACCGAGTACGTACACGAAATTCCTGCAGTTATTTTTTAACACCTTATATCTATACACCGTGACTTTTTAGTCGTCTTACAAAAGTCGTCCACTTAATGTATCCGACCTAAAATACCTCTAGACGAGTTTATTTTTTTTTAAATCGTTAATAATAATTTTTATTTTTAATAAATAGGTGCATTAGAAATATGAAACACCCTGTTAAAATGTTTACGTATTAATCTGTAGAGTATACCTACCCAGCGCAATAGTCGGGTAGATCATTGTCCATTCCATTTTCTATGAGATAAGGGCGTTTCTAACTACGCCTTGTGTCATAATAACCAATTAAAGTTTTATTATTAAATTTTTCAAATCTCTTAAATAGGTACATATTTTTTTATTATAAACGTGTTCTAGTCATTGGATACATGAACTGGGCTGCTTTTGTAAGACGACTAAAAAGTCACGGTGTATAAATCGGCTGAACCGATTTGGCTGAAAATTGGTGGGGAGGTAGCTTAGAACCAGGAGAAACATATAGGAGGGGAAACTTAATGAAGCATTCGATGCAGGACTGCCCCGCTTGTGCAGAGCAGCGGCGCCATGTCCTCACGACGGCGACAGGCGGTGATCTCTCGCGCCCGGCATTGGTCGAGGCCATGCGAGACGGAGTGGGAAGCGGTCGCTTCCTTCTGCGAAGCAGTCATGCTATGAAAGGAGGAGGCGCGCCGCGTGAGGGAGAGGACAGCGTCCTCCCTCCACCCCAGCCGCAGTGGTAGACGATTACGGTGGCGGACGTAGCCAGACGATCTCCAGCCGACGTAGGCTCGGGCATGCGGGCGGCGAGTAATGGGTGACTCGCTGTCTGTGACCTTGGACCATGCCCAGGTCGACGGCGCGTTGTGTTCCACGCGCGCCTCAAAGAGTGTCAGCATTATGACGGGGTCCCCCTTTAGAGGGCCAAAGCCTGCAGGGGTCGCGGAGGGATTTATATTAAGACTCGACTACGGCCGAAACCGCTAAACGCAGAAACTTGAGTTTTGGACAGAAGTTGCAGTCTACCATGGAGGGTAGCAATAAGACGGCATTTGGCGTAAATCGGAAGATTTTCGCAAAATCCGCGCGGAGTCTAAGGGGGTGAAAAGGGGTGAAATTGTTTGTATGAAAAATCTTATTCCTTGGGAACACAAGTAAATAAAAAGATTTGGACTATTTTCTTTTAAACTACCCTCTATTGGTAATCTAGACGATGTTAAAGTTTGTATTTATTATTGGCACTCCTGGAAGAGGGGTCTTGTCGTCAGCCATTGCTGGAGAGGCGTCATTTCAAGGCGTCCTCACCTTCCGCTTGACACACGTCCCCCCGGGAACGGATGTTTCGGGAGGTTCCTGTGTCGCATTGGAAAGGAAGAAACGCCTGGGTGTCACCACTGCGAGGATCGCCCGGAGGACACGGTGGAGCATACGGTGCAGGACTGCCCCGTTTGGGCAGAGCACCGCCGTGTCCTCACGGAGGCGATAGGCGGCGACCTCACGCGCCCTGCACTGGTCGAGGCCATGCTGCGGGGCGAGACGGAATGGGAAGCGGTCGCCTCCTTCTGCGAAGCAGTCATGCTAGCAAAGGAGAAGGAGGAATGTGTGAGGGAGAGGACAGCATCCACTTCACGACCCAGCCGCCGCGGGAGACGCCCACGGCAACGGACGTCGCAAGACGATCTCCGGCCACCGCAGGCGCGGGCATTCGGGCGGCGAGTTATGGGTGACTTGCCGTCCGATCATGGACCATGCCCGGGTCGACGGCGTGTTGTATTCCACGCGTGCCTCAAAGAGCGTCAGCATAATGACGGGGCCCACTCTCTAGAGGGCCAAAGCCTGCCGGGGTCGCGGGACTTATCTCATTATCGTGACCCCAGAACATAAAGGGCTATTGAAGGACACCGTGGATTTTAGTCAGTACAAGTCTGACAGTCCCTCTCACCCTGCCCGGGGTGGGAGGACTCATTTGATGATTTCACCACGCAAAAAAAAAAAAGACGTCATTCCTTTATATGTTACAGTTTAGTTGGGCTCTTGGAGTTCCACGCCAGCTGTTCCAGATCTTCAAATTTATTCTCTCAGCAGAAAATGCTCGTCCCTTGGAACAATTTTTGCTAAAGTGTCGTTTTTGTATCTCTTATAGTTTAGCTGGTCTGTTGCAGTTCTGCATCAGGTGTTCAAGTTTCCAAGATAGTTTATAGCCTATGTGTTGCCCCGACTTTATATCTATATCTTTATCTACTCTATATCTTTTTGTCTATATAACAAAAAAAAAATATTCAAATCCGTCCAGTAGTTTCGAAGATTAGCGTGTACAAACAAACAGACACACAGACAAAAATCTAAAATTGAATCACGAGAGCAACGAGTGATTCAAAAATTAGAATCCTGAGCGGCAGCGACGGAATCAAAAGAGCACCATGTGAAAAATCTTTGCACTCAAGTGCAACACGTAACTTTTCATCCCACCTCAGCAAGGAAATGACTAAATGCAAAAATAAAACACATGTACAAGTACATTGTACAATCACAAGACGTATCCTTCCCTGACCCCCCCGATCCGTCAACCAACTGTCTTGAAGTTACAGCGCAACAAGTTACTGCGGCCGTTTGCTCCTTTCGAAGTGGATCTAATAATGTCATAGTATTGAATAATGAGACACTAGAATACGTTGATAAAACGGTTTTCTTAGGGATTACGCTTGACTCAAAGTTACAATGGGGTCCTCATTTAACATCTCTAGCAGGGCGCTTAAGCTCAGCAGCATATGCCGTCAGAAAGATTCGTCAGTATACTGACGTAGATACTGCGAGACTTGTATATTTTAGTTACTTTCACAGTATAATGTCATATGGAATTTTATTATGGGGACGGGCTGCAGACATCGAATCTATTTTTATTCTGCAAAAGAGAGCCATCCGAGCTATATACAATCTCCGAAGACGCGACTCTCTAAGAGAACTGTTTAAGGATATTAACATCATGACGGTAGCTTGTCAATATATCTATGAAAACATAATGTACGTTAGAAAGAATCTGCATCTTTTTGGTAAAAGAGGTGACAGACACAATTATAATACTAGAAGTAGGGACCAATTAGTTCAGCCGGGCTTCAGACTCGCTAAAGTAGACTCATCTTTTATGGGGTACTGTTTAAAATGCTATAATAAAATTCCACAAAGTATTCTTGAACTAAATGAGACAAAATTTAAATCATGCATTAAACGCACACTATGTAAGCAGGCATATTACAAATTGGGCGACTATATCGCTGATAATAATGCTTGGCTCCATGCTGGTCCTGCTCCATAGGACAGGGATATATTCATTGATAGCATATTTAATAGTTACTATTTTCGGAGCTGCAGAAGATTGTAAAACTATAATTGCATTGTATAAATTCATATTTCTTTGAATTATATAGCTGCATAATATTGTGTGAGTTCTATGTGCACAAAGCTATTCACCAGATACCTACTTCTTAATTATTATTTTTTTGACATGAATGTGCTCTGGCAGTTGGGAGTATGTCATGCTCACTTAAATGTCTCGCTGATGGTGGCGCGTGTGTCGGATCATTTAGTTCCCTTTAAAATGGTTGAGCTGAATGGTGCTGATATCATGCGTCATGTTCGTGAACGGGCGCTGTCAGTTGAGACTGGTCATCTCTTAGCTGCCATGGTTTATTTTAATTATCAATAATTTTGTTTTTGAATTGTCTTTTTTATATTTCCTATGGACACTTTTTACTTGCTACATCGTTCTCACATAATGTACCATCTCAAGTTGAATGATGTAACAAAGGTTCTGTAATCATTTTGGCGATTGAAAAAGAGTGTCCATGGAGTTTCTTGCCCTTTCTTCTCCATGAGATCTACGCTTTGGAATGGGCACCTACAGTACTTTCACAGTTTTTATGTCTTGTGACTGGGACTGTAGCACCGTAACTATTTTTTAAACTATTTTATTTTACTTTTGACAATTCAAAAGTGCCTGTAACTGGCTTATTTGAAATAAATGATTTGATTTTGATTTTTTGATTTTTTGATCCTCCGGCGGCCTCGACGGCCTGACTCCTCAACACCTGAAGGACCTACTTTGTTCAGGCGCCGGGGAAGCCGGTGAGTCTCTTTTGAGGGAGCTGACGGCCCTTATCAACCTTATGCTCTCCGGCAATGTGAACGAAGCCGTCATTGATATTTTGTACGGGGCAAACCTTTGTGCCCTACGCAAAAAGGATGGCGGCATTCGTCCCATTGCCATAGGGCCAACCTTTCGTCGTATCGCAGCCAAAATTTGCTGTGCCTTTTATAGTGAGACACTGGCCAGCAAATTCCAGCCCCTACAGCTGGGCTTTGGGTCCAAAGGGGGCTGTGAGGCTGCGGTACACGCTCTGTCCACCTACCTTGACAGTGGTAAAGGTGAGGTCATCCTTAAGGTTGACATCAAGAATGCCTTCAATTCCGTAAATAGGGACACCTTGTTGGCAGAAGTACAAAAAGTTTTCTATATCAATGCTACAGGAACCCTTTAAAATTACTTTATAAAGAAAACCTTTTGGAATCAGCCGTTGGTTGTCAACAAGGTGACCCTCTTGGGCCAGTCATTTTTAGTTTAGCAATAAATCCAATCATTCGGCAGCCAAATTCAAATTTTAACGTATGGTATCTTGATGACGGGACTCTAGGTGGTGATGTAGATACAGTTCTGGAAAATTTAATTTTATTAAAAGAAAAATTTAATTCCATTGGCCTACAGCTCAACTTATCCAAATGTGAAATTTACCTTCCCCTGACTACCGACAGACAGACAACCATTTCTAAATTCAATTCAATCGCACCCAACATCAAAATTACGGAAAAAGGCTCTCTTCACCTCCTGGGGTCCCCAATTTTTGATGAATCATTTCCCACCTTCATTGAGGGGTGATTCTTTAAAACCGAGGGAATTCGGCTCATTGGTCTGGCTCAATTATTTTTGTACAATTTAATCTCAGTTAGGATAGTAATTTGTCCGGGTCATTAAATGTAAAAACATATGTCAAAGGCACTCATTTGCACCCAGTGGCTTACGACTTAGAGCGTGCTGATTAATTGATCAGCCAGATTAATTATGAAAAAGGTAGAATAATGAGACTTTGCGCCAGATTAATTTGAATCATGCAGATAAATGATAATGTCACTTTATTTGCCATAGATTTTATTAATTAATCATTCATAGTCACAGTTGCAATTTGCTTCCCACTCCCGCAACATGGCCTTGACCAATGCCGGGCGCGAGAGGACTCCGCCTATCGCCATCGTGAGGACACGGCGGTACTCTGCCCAAGAGGGCAGTCCTGCACCGTATGCTCCACCGTGTCCTCCGGGCGATCCTCGCAGTGGTATCACCACTGCGAGGATCGCCCGGAGGACACCCAGGCGTTTCTTCCTTCCGGCACAGGTATCTCCCGAAACTTCCGTGTCCGGTGAGGACCTGCGTCAGGCGGTAGGTCAGGACGCCGTGACTCCTATCCAGCCACTCCTCAAAGAGGGGTCTTAAGGCCGCAATTACGGCGTGCCCGGAGCTCGGTTGCAACAGTCGCTCCCTCCGTGCCGCCCTGAGATCGCGCCGGAGCTCTTCCCGCCGCGCCTCGACTCTTTGGCGATGCGCCTCCACGCGCCACTCATAGACGTGCTGGAGGGCCGTCGCCCTCAGATCCCAGGGCAGCAATCCGACAAGGAGGTTGGCCGATTCACCGGTGATCGTGTGGTATCCTCGGATCATCCGGATAGCCATGACCCTCTGGCATGCGACCAGCTTTGCTGATCGCATCCGCATGCTCAGGGCCCACACGGGGGCCCCGTAGAGGGCCATGGACCGCACGACACCGTACAGCCTACGGCAGAAGGCGTTTGGCCCGCTGAGATTGGGAAGGAGTCGCCTGAGGGCGGCTGCTGCCCGGTTCCGCTTTGGGGCCAAACGCAGGAAATGCTCCCTGAAGTTCCACCGGCTGTCGATGACGAGTCCCAGGTACTTCATCGTCGTCCCGACGCTGATGCGAACCCCTCTCACCGTTATGTGGGACTCTGACCGCGGCGCGTTCAGACGGCCATGAAAACATATGGCTTCTGTTTTGTGCAGCGCCACATCGAGTCCCAACTGCCGGATCCTTGTTACGACTGTCGCAACCACCTGCGTCGCCAGGTCAGGCGCCGCCTGGTGCGACTCTTCCTCCGCCAGGACGAGCGTGTCGTCAGCGTAACATATACCGTCAGGGAGTTCGCCACGCAACAGCCAGTCGTAATAGATGTTTCACAGGAGCGGCCCCGGGACCGATCTCTGTGCAACACCGCCGACATCTCTCGCCGGTTCCATTCTCCCTGTGGGTAGATGATGGCTCTGTCCATCAGGTAGTCCTCGACTATGCGACGGAGGTAGGTCGGCACCCGGAGATACCGGAGTGCCTCCCTGATACAACTCCAGGGCAGGGTGTTGAAGGCATTGGTGATGTCCAAAGACACCGCCTTGACCAGGGTCGTCTTGGGGATACCGCATCTCCCGTCGTGAGGGCTCTCACTCGCATGATGGCGTCTGTGGTGACACAAAGTTGCAATTATGCCAACGCAGCGGTTTCGATATACGAGGCGACGCCACGCGATCGGGGAGACAGTGCGCCATCCGACTTGGTCTCAGTTACTCGCCCTCACAATATTGTAAGATAGTCTAAGTGGGTTCGGATCAATAAACACACAAAGTTTTACCTCACACACCTCCTTTTATTTACTTCGCCTTCACAGCAAGAAACAGTACAAAAGTGGTGACCCCTGTGAGAGAACTAATAAAGTGTGTGAGAGAACGAATAAATTACGGAGTTCGACATACGGCGACACGATGAACGCAACTACAACTACAGTTCCAGAATCGGCGGCACTCTCAGTAACAGCAAGAATTTCCGAATTCTGGACACATCAACCTCGAGTATGGTTCATCAGAACAGAAGCGACGCTGGCCCCACAGAAACTAGGAGACCACGCAAAGTTCGACTTAGTTGTGTCAAAGCTCAACAACGACACCGTAGACCAGTTAACGGATTTTTTAGTGAATCCTCCAGAAACAGATAAATACGAAGCGCTGAAGAAAAAACTGTTAAAAATCTATGAAGACTCACAAACAAAACAAATCGAAAAACTAATGAACGAAATGGAACTTGGAGACCAGAAACCATCACAACTATTAGCAAAAATGAAAGTCCTCGCGCGAGACAAAGTCACAGACGCAACACTGAAAGTTTTATGGCAAACCTCCTGCCATCAACCGTACGCGCCGTACTCACCGTCACTGAAACGAAGGACCTGGAGAGACTAGCTAATATCGCCGATGACGTAAATGAAGTCACCAAAGCCGGTGCAGTAGCAGCAGTGTCACAGCAACCGTCAACATCATCGTCGAGCGAAGCGGAGAAGACAGTGTTAGCGGAAATAGCGAAGTTAAACGCACGATTCGATGACATGGAAAACCGATACAGAGGAAACCGGGCACGCAGCAGGAACCGTTATCAGACAGCAAATATCCGAAACAGAAGCAAGTCACGAGTGCGGCGCTCCGAAGAAGATCCAGATTGGGTATGTTTTTATCATTTCCGTTACGCAGACAAAGCGCAGAAATGCATAAAACCATGTGCCTGGAAAAAAGAGGGAAACTAAAAACGGAGCAGCCAGAGGCGGAAATCTGCTCCGTACGACCCGCCAACCGCCTCAGTGTAAGAGACTTAAATACAGGTTTGAACTTTCTGGTGGATACAGGAGCCAACGTGTCGGTCATCCCAGTGAATAAAAAATACCAAGTGCTTCCAGACAGTAATTATAAGTTATACGCAGTGAACGGAGCCGAAATCAAAACTTACGGTGTAAAAACGTTAGTGTTGAACCTGAATCTACGACGAGTTTTCCGATGGGACTTTATTATAGCCGACGTGAAACAACCGATACTTGGCGCAGACTTCCTAGGACACCATAAGCTTCTAGTCGACGTCGGTGCAAGGAAACTCATGGACCAAGTGTTAGGTTTCAGGATTTTTACGAGTGAATATCCTATGAAGCGGCTCTCTGTTTGGATCGCGAGACCGACGTGGCGTGTCGCGAGCCAATCAGAGCGCTGGATTTTCCCTTACGGCGGGACTCTTGGTCAGGAGTTGCCCGAGCGGGCATTCTGATTTCTGGTACTGAACGTCGAAGGCGTCTCGCAAATTTTATTAATTTTATTATTAAGATGGTTGCTGTCCCAATATTGTTGTAATAGTGAAGTAACGAAGTTGTTAATAAACCTATAAAAAGTCGTTGGAGTTTCCCTTCAAGTACCGCCGCCTACCTACTGCTTATTATACTTCAGAAGTGACAAGAACAATTAAAACGTAAGTACACGCCCAAAATTTTATGCTTCCTTTGTTTGTCCGTAATTCGTTTTGAAGTCAGTTTAGAATCTCACCGTTTTAGTTAACGATATTACCCGTGGTTTCAAGTAAGTCTACCGGTTAATTATCGAGTTTAAAAGCTGTCAGTTGTTTAAACTAGCTCTGATTTATTAGTTAATATTACCTTTTGTACCTATGTTTTTAATTGGGTATAAAATAAAAAGGACAGATGCATCAACAAATGTGAGTTAAAAACATTTCTCAGTGCACAACTGCACATGCATACATATTGTTTCTTTGGTTTTAACTAGGAACGCATTCAAGTGTCATAACTACATATATACTCTAGTATTTCTTTTCAACGGGAAAATATATTACTTATACTTATACTCCCTGAGTCTTCTTGTAAGTATAAAAACTCTATTCCGATAAATATTTTTGTTAATTTTGTTGAGCAACGTCGGTTAAAATTATATATTCCAAAGGTTAATTAATTAATATCTCATGATTATATTTTAGAAGTGACATACCTTGTAAATACTTTGACTTTAATAAGTAAAGGATTTTTATGTTCAAAATCGAACACTACTTGTACCATTTGTAATAACAGCGTGATAATATAACTTAAAACTTACTATTCATAACATGGGTTAAAGCATACATTATAAGTGGCGCAATCACACACCGGCCAGCAAGATATCTGCTTACGACATTGTTTATAGTACGTTCCAAGTAATGAACAAAGATATTTTGTGTGTGTATAATGACACCTTGTATTAACTAGTAAAGCCGGACCATGACCGGAAACTTTCAGCAAGTATGAATGTTTATTGTAACTAGAACTGTACTGTTCTAGATTTGTATTAGGAAATATTTTTAACTATGTATACAGATATCTTGAACTTATATAGTTTTACCTACTACCCTGGTCTCTGGCCTTATAATTTAAACACTAGGTACCTACCCAAATAAGAACTACCAAAGTCTATTTAACCCGTCCTCCCAATGCGTTAGACCTCAAAATAGATTCTCAAATTCGTGGACGTGAGATTTCAGGCGATGTCGCAGCCTCCGGGGCGACGAAGGCTCGCAACACCGAGTCGAAGGGATACCCACTCTGCCACCCAGAGCCGAAGTCGCCTTCGAAGTCGGAGCCCCAGCCGTAGTAGGCCGGAACCGGACATCGAGCTGCGACGTGAGCGACTACGGATGCTGGAGGAGGAAGTTCGACGGGAACGTGAGCACGTGCGCACCGTGGAAGATCTGCGCGACGCATCGCGACACATCGGCGAGCTACGGGCGGACAGTCAACGACGGAGTACTTCCGAGGCAAGGCGTCGGGATGCTGGGCTACGGGCGGAGCGTCACGTCGAGCGGGGACAACGGCACGAACGGATTGACCGGTCACGTAGCCCTTCTTTATCAAAAAGAGATTTATTCGATTTGTTTAAACATTTGAGGGATGGTCTTGCATTATCCCCCGGGACCCAGAGCGCTTTACAACCATTGCAGAAAATTGATCATAAAAATATATTACCAAACTTTGACCCTTCGTCCAAGAATCAGCGCATGGACGTATGGTTGAAAAAAGTCAATGAGTGCGCTACGGTGTACGGGTGGGATGAAAGAACCACTACTCATTTTGCTATGCAAAAGTTGCAAGGTCTGGCCAAAACATGGTACGAAAGCTTGAATACTATACTGTACACGTGGCCTGAATGGCAGGAGAAGTTGATTAGCGCATTCCCATGTGAGCAGAATTATGGGCAGACCTTGGAAAATATGATTAGGAGGAAAAGTAGGTACAATGAATCTATTGAGGTGTACTATTATGAGAAGCTAAGTTTAGTGAACCAATGCGAGATAGCGGGCGCCCGCGCGGTAGAATGTATAATGCACGGCATTACGGATAAGACTCTTAGGTCGGGAGCCTTGGCACTTCGTTGCACCCATCCAGATCAGCTGCTACAGTACTTGATGAGTAATAGGGATTACAACCAATCCGGTCCAGATCGTTCTTATATTAGGAATAGGAATGTTGACAACTCATCCGCCGCCTCTGCAGCGAACCCGAAAATTGGTGCTAGGCCGAATCACGTCGCTGGTTGTTATAATTGCAAGGAGAAGGGTCATAGTTTCTTGCACTGCCCTAAGCCGCTGGTGAAGTGCACGCGTTGCAATAAAGTTGGTCACACCTCTGACAAGTGCTATGTCAAATCTGACGATAAGGTAACTTCTAACACGGGTGGTGCAGTGCAGAAAACCATGAAAATCGACTTTATAAAAGAAAACGCGAGCGTAAATAACCCCGGGGCAAAGTTTTTGAAAGAAATAAGAGTCAACAATTCTGAACTCCAAGCGTTTGTAGATTTCGGAAGCGACGTCACTCTCATTAAGGAATCTGTTGTCAAGGAGTTAGGTCTGTCGCACGACAATATCCCTACACTTATGAAGGGTTTTGGGAATAGTGTAGTTCAGTCGTTAGGGAACTTGAGTCTTGACATGATCATTGATGGGGTAGAGGCTAGAGTGACATGCAAAGTCGTAGATGATCACTTTCTGGAGGTCCCTGTGCTTATGGGGCAAACATTCACGGAGCAGTCACATATATCGGTTTATAAGGACAAGAATAGATTGCAATTTTTCGATATCGGGAAAGAATTACCTAGTTCAGAGCTCGCCGACGATGGTGGTGCCTTAGTGAAGTTTTCTCCTGCCAGGTCGGTCGTACTTTATGGCCCAGCCTCCGTTAAAGTAAAGGCTCACTCCGTTTTCAGTGGTGATGTCCTTCTGAGGAGTAGTATTGCAGGGAAAACTAACGAGAAGCTGATCATCAGCGGCGGACTTCATCGCTCGATAAACGGTGAAATCAACATAATGGTCTTGCCCTGTTCTGAATCTTGCCACATTTCATCTAAACAGGTTCTCTGCCGTGCTGAAATAGTTGATGTGGTGAATAGGATTGCTGATGAGCGATCTAAAGAGATCGTAGATAGTCGGAGGTTCGACGAAACTAAGGTCAGCGTGGGTGAGGGCATCCCTGCAGAGATCAGGAAAGACTTAATGAACATTTTGCAGAAATATCAGCATTGCTTCGCTTCTTCGTTGAAGGAGGTAGGATGTACCAGTGTTACAGAGATGAAGATTGAACTCAATAGTCAACGTCCAGTTGTTTATCGTCCATACAGGTTATCACATCACGAACGGGAGAAGGTATGTTCAATGGTCAGAGAAATGTTGGATGCCGGCGTGATACGAGAATCTGTTTCGGATTATGCTAGTCCCATTTTACTCGTACGAAAGAAAGATGGTTCCTCAAGGTTGTGCGTAGATTATCGTATGCTAAATTCAATGACGATTAAGGAAAGGTATCCTATGCCTATTATCGAGGATGAAGTGGCACGTCTTTCTGGTCAATCCTGTTTTATAACTCTCGATCTTGCTTCTGGCTACTACCAAGTGCCAATCTCTGAGCAAAGCAAACACTTGACATCCTTCGTTACGCCGGACGGTCAATACGAATACAACCGTATGCCGTTCGGCTTAGCAAATGCGCCTGCCGTTTTCCAACGGATGATCAATACCATACTGGGATCGGCACGATTTAATAAGGCAACCGCGTACATCGATGATGTCCTTATTTATGGAAAAAACCCTCAGCAGTGTCTTGAACGTCTTGAGGAGGTGTTGCAGATACTGGAAAAGGCGAACCTCACTCTGAACCTAACAAAGTGCGAGTTTCTGCGCGATAAGGTAGACTATTTAGGCTACGAAATTAGCGCTAGCGGTATCAGGCCTGGTGAAAATAAGATATCCAGCGTAGTCAATTTTCCCCGACCTCAGAACGTACACAATGTCCGGCAGTTTTTGGGTTTGACCAGTTATTTTCGTAAATTTATAGAAAATTTTGCGCAAATATCGTTTCCCCTTAGCAAACTTCTAAAAAAAAATTCCAGTTGGGAGTGGAGCGATGAACAGGAGCGAGCGTTCGAAAAATTGAAGTCAATTTTGGTTACTAGGCCGGTCCTTGCTATATATGACCCTAATGCAGAGTCGGAGCTGCACACGGATGCAAGTAGGTTAGGAATTGGAGGGATTCTTTTACAACGAACGCAGGGCTCTGACAACTTCCATCCTGTGGCATTTTACAGCCGACAAACTTCCCCGGAAGAAAAAAACTTCCACTCTTACGAGCTCGAAACCCTAGCGGTGGTTTGCTCCCTTCGTAAGTTCAGGGTTTATTTGTTAGGGAAGGAATTCAAGATTATCACCGACTGCAGCGCTTTGCGTTCTACGTTTTTAAAACGGGACTTGATACCAAGAATAGCACGCTGGTGGCTGACGTTACAGGAATTCAGTTGCACTATAGAGTACAGGGCAGGGGCTAAAATGAGCCATGTCGACGCATTGTCCCGGAATCCTGTCGAACCGCCGGAATGTCTCGATGATCAGTTTCCAGCCATAATGTCCATTAGTAGTGAAGATTGGCTTCACACGCTTCAGTTAGGCGACTCCGAGCTGTGCAGAATAATGAACGTTTTGAAAGGTGGACTGGATGAAAAGGGGCTACGATACATCAATCAGAATTTCGTTATCAAAGATAGTAAATTATTTCGCTACTTGGACGGGGATAAGGAGAAGGTCAGATGGGCTGTGCCAAAAGGGGCAAGGTGGCAAGTATGTAAACTCAATCATGATGACATTGGACATTTCGGGGTTGAGAAAACCTTAGAAAGAATAAAAAGTAACTATTGGTTCCCTAAAATGTCCAGGTTTGTCAAGAAGTATGTAGGTGCTTGCATTGAGTGTGCATATGCAAAGAACAATTCCAGCACTCGCGAAGGATTACTACACCCTATCGCAAAGGTGGAGATTCCTTTCCACACAGTTCACGTGGACCACCTTGGACCCTTCGTGAAATCGACTAGGGGTTTTACTCATTTACTCGTAGTTGTTGACGGTTTCACCAAATTCTGTTTCCTCAGGCCTGTTAGAAACACGAATACCCAAAACACAATTAGGGCTCTAGAAGATATTTTCTGTATGTTTAGAAACCCTGACCGACTCATAAGCGACCGCGGTAGTTGTTTTACCTCGCATTCATTCAAACGGTTCTGCTTAGATAAGGGAATCAAACATGTCCTAAATGCGGTTTCTAGCCCTAGGTCCAACGGACAGGTTGAGCGGTATAACCGCACAATTCTCGATTCCCTCAAGGCACTGAGCATTAAACATGGTGAAAAGAGCTGGGACAGTCATCTTGGGCGAGTCCAATGGGGACTCAACAACACTTTACAGAAAACTATAGGCAGAACACCGGCAGCGGTGATGTTTGGAACTTGTATGAATAGCGAATTTAATCCCATGCTTAATGATGCTACTGCCGGCACTCGTAAGTGTGATGACTTGACAAAGATCCGTGAAAGTGTTAAGGCTCGGATAGATCTAGAGCAGGTCAAGCAAAAGGAAAGGTATGACATAGGTAGAAAACCTTCTCGATCCTATAGTGTAGGGGACCTTGTTAAAATAACAAAGACTTGTTTTCATAATAACGGACAAAGTAAAAAACTGATGTCTTCTTTCATAGGTCCATATCGTGTTAGCAAGGTCTTAGGCAGGGACCGTTATGTGGTAGCCCCGATACCAGGCCTTGTTGACACACAGAACAGACGGTCGACAACCGTGGCTGCGGATCGCATGAAGCCGTGGATTCATGTGACTGCCTTAGAGGTCAATGATAATGATATCGATGAGAGTTCTGACAGTGACATTGATGATTCTGGCAGTATATTCAGTTAGAAAAATATCCTTACGTTGTTGCATAGAATGTGTGAACAATTACCTACACAGATATTATTCGTTGTTACAGAGCAAGCACGCGAGAATCGATCGGATCGTGGGTTGGTGCAACGAGTATCAAGGCAAGACCTACGGCAGCCACTATGAGCATTTATCGATCGGCTCGTACTGGCGTCGATAGGCATCCTGATTAATCGATCGTTCAGGAGGTTAGGGCACCCTGATTAATCGATCGTTCAGGGAATAATAGTATTCTGATTAATCGATCGTTCAGAATACTCGTATGCATATTTTGGCACGACATAATCGATCGGTCGTGACTTTGGTTTTTATTTTTGACCCAATTAATTAATCGATCGTTTGGGTTCACATATTTATTACCAGCAAATTGATTGCTGACGGATCTAACACCTTGTTACTTGTAAATTGTAATGTTGCTGAAGTTGTTATTGTTAATTATCAAAATTATCTGATAGACAACCCTATTATTATTTTTCAATCAAAATATTACCATTTTTGTTTGTGAAATTGTTTAGTGACGCAATTAATCGATCGCTTGTGTTCACTGTACTTAATTCCAGTAAACCTTATGCTGGTGTTTTTTTTTTTCTCTCTTTTTATTATTATGTTTAAGCTAGTGCCTAGTTTACATACATTTATTGAATAACAAGTTGATTTGGTAAATAATGGCTTATATCCATTAGCAAAATTTTGTTTTTCTTTCACAACCAGTTAGATAATTGAAAGTTGTCATATTTTGTAATATGTCATTGTACTTTTTTTTGACGTAAAGTTATTAAAGCTACTGGCCAAGATACCCGATTGTTAGGTTACCACCTGGTGTCGTGTGCAGGGACGCACACGATGTCAGGACGGACGATTGTTAGGTTTCAGGATTTTTACGAGTGAATATCCTATGAAGCGGCTCTCTGTTTGGATCGCGAGACCGACGTGGCGTGTCGCGAGCCAATCAGAGCGCTGGATTTTCCCTTACGGCGGGACTCTTGGTCAGGAGTTGCCCGAGCGGGCATTCTGATTTCTGGTACTGAACGTCGAAGGCGTCTCGCAAATTTTATTAATTTTATTATTAAGATGGTTGCTGTCCCAATATTGTTGTAATAGTGAAGTAACGAAGTTGTTAATAAACCTATAAAAAGTCGTTGGAGTTTCCCTTCAAGTACCGCCGCCTACCTACTGCTTATTATACAAGTGACAGAACTAAGCACAGTGGCATCCCTCGTAAGTAGTGCTCAACTATCACTAAAAACGTTAAATGTAGACCATCCGTATCATGATATTATTTCTAAGTACCCGGACATTACTAGGCCTACATCTTTTAAAGACCCTCCTAAGCATTTAGTAGTACATTTCATTGAAACGAACGGTCCACCGGTACACGCGCGCGCAAGGCCATTACCACCGGACCGGTATCTCAAAGTTAAGCAGGAGTTCCAAATAATGCAAGAGATGGGAATATGTAGGCCCAGTAAAAGCCCGTGGGCAAGCCCTTTACATGTGGTACCAAAACCTAATGGAGACATCAGACCCTGCGGTGACTACAGGAAATTAAACGCAATAACTAAACCCGATAGGTACCCCGTCCCACGGTTACAGGAGTTTACTTATATATTAGCAAATAAACAAGTATTTACACATCTAGACATTAATAGAGCGTACCATTTTATACCGATTAACCCGGAGGATGTAGAAAAAACGGCCATAATCACACCTTTCGGCCTATTCGAATTCCCTAGAATGAGTTTCGGGTTGAGAAACGCCGCGCAAACGTTCCAACGATTTATGAGTACAACAGTACTACAGGGACTAGACTTCTTATTCTCATATATCGATGACGTCATCATAGCTAGTAATGACCACGAACAACACAAAGAACATTTAAAAATAGTATTCGAAAGATTCAGTGAATTCGGAATAACCATTAACACTTCAAAATGCCAGTTTGGAAAAGATAAAGTAGAATTTCTCGGTTTTGAGGTGTGTAAAGAAGGCATCACACCACTAAAATCCAGGACGCAGGCCATAGTTGATTTTCCAAAACCAAAAACAGTGGAGGAATTAAGGAGATTCCTCGGAATGGTAAATTTTTATAGGTCCCACATACCGAAAGCAGTAGAGTCGCAAATTAGCCTCAATAAATTCATACATGATTCTAAGAAACGCGATAAGACATTAGTACCGTGGGACGAAGAAGCCAACAAAGCTTTCGAACAATGTAAACTCAGCTTACAAAGCGCGGTTACATTGTCGCACCCACACAATGGCGTACCTATGGCCCTCATGTGTGACGCGTCAGATTCGTGCGTAGGCGCGGTATTACAGCAACGAGTTAAAAATAGATGGGAACCATTAGGGTATTTTTCAAAAAAACTTACCGAGGCGCAAAAAAAGTATTGTACGTACGATAGAGAGTTATTAGCAATCTATATGGCCATTCAGCATTTTAGGAAGTTGTTCGAAGGGCGAGAATTGACCATATATACGGATCATAAACCAATAACTTACGCCCTTACAAAAATAAATAGCAGTAATTCAGAAACGCCTAGAAGAACGAGATATTTATTATTCATCAGCGAATTCACAAACGATATTCGCCACATAGACGGGCACAACAACGTTGTTGCTGACTCGTTATCACGTGTCGCAGAATTGTATTGCCCAACAAACATGGACTTCGCAGAATTGGCTGCCGCACAGGAAACGGACGAGTACATAGCGCGGGTTTCGAAACGCAGTAACAAAAATAACAACGTAAACATAAAGAAACTATACTGGCCGACGGTAAATCAACCGATCTATTGCGAAATTTCGAAAGACACAGGCCGGCCATACTTACCGGAGAAATTCAGACGGACAGCTTTCGATAATATACACAATATAGTACACGTCCACTGTCGAGCGCCCCCTGCGGAAGCCAAACTGGCTCTCCGCAAGGTCCGGACCCACCCGATTCAGGTGCCCGACGAGGCGGTTTGCAAATCTCACTCTTTCAAAGAGCTTGCCCACCTCATCGAGCAGCACGATGGGCCGAAATGCGGACGGAGAGTCCGCAGGGCGCCCGGCCTTCTGGATGACAGGGAAAGTCATGCCTGGAGAGCGCTCCAGGCATGCGCTAAAGAGCCCTAGTCGAGGCCCGAGAGTCTCCGAGGCCAGGACCCAGGCTTAAGGCTTTCTTCTCTTGTTTGTTTCTTTGGTTTTGCCATCTTGATTCTTAATAGAGATCTGAAACAAGAAAATGGGGTTTTATTATAAAAATGAAAAGTGCATAGGTAAAATCCAGTCTAACACCAGTTGGACTGGCATCTTGCGTGTAATAAACTGTAAAAACTGTGGTCTATCACTAAATAAACTTCACAAGACTAAATATAATGAGTAATATTAACACAGTAACGTTCAATTTTTTTATTACCTCATAAATTAAGTTTGTGTGAGGTTCATCCATGAAAAGAAATCTAATTCATCTGGACATCTAAATTCATCTGGCCTTAAGAGCCAGATAAAACCAGACTAATGCGAGTCAGATAAATTAGGAATTTGAAGATAATTAAACTCTGCTCTTTTACTTATAAACTTACAAAAGTAATAGTGTAATAAATGTTAATAAACAACCTATTACACACTTTGGTTTTATAACAAAACATAAGGACATATGCACAATTCATAAATTAAGACAGATTAATTATGCCGCTTACCTTACAATCGCCAGACCACGAGTTTTAATCACACTTTTTCGCCAAATACACGGGACGCTTGACCACTCCACGCCACGGATCGGCAATGACTAGCGCAGCCAATCACGAGTCGATTTTATTAAATGAAATACTTGATGTTAACGTTGAATTCATGCATGGCAAAGATGCGGCAGACGAATTATCACTTTAGTCGGGGACAATTTTTAAAGTATTGTTATTACGAGAATATACAAGTATTTCGAATTTAATTATGATAATATTAAGAAAGAAACATTCAAATATCGATACAACTTACAATTATTTTTGTATTTCGACAATTGGTACCAGGAAACAAAATTATTTAACAAAAGCCGACGTTGGGACACAGCAGATTAATTAGAATTGACTGTTATCTGCAAACATAAATAATATTTGTTTCAATTAATCGCATTAGTAATATAAGGCCACGATAGATATTAACTATTTACAAAACACCTGTAAAGGATATTTTAATTGGACATTACTTTCTTATGTTCTTCAATGAAAATATGGTCAAAACTGTGTTTCAAAGAATCACCCTGAGAACAAAATTCAAAATTTTAATGATGTCTCGGAAAGGCTTTTTAAAATCAACATACATTCGGCCTTCACAATTATTCGATATTGTTGTTTTGGACCTATAGCCTTCGTTCCTCGCACCCACAACTTTTAGAAAAAGTAGATAAAATCATCAGAAAAACATTGACCTCCATCCTAAATGTGGCCCTGGACGACCGAGCGTGGCAGCAAGCCACACTTCCGAACCAAATGGTTTGGTACGTGACGATGGAAAAAGACCAGACGGTATGACGTTGGTGCCTTGGAAGGTGGGTAGGCCAAAAAAAGGTGGGTAGGGTGGGTAGGTACACCAAAGTGTGGGACGCTACCTGTGTCGATACCCTTGCGCCATCCCACGTTGCAAGCACGGCGGGCTGTGCTGGCGCCGCTGCTGCGGCTGCTGAGAACCTCAAGCGGCGCAAATACTGTAACCTTAATGGTTGCTACAGTTTTGAGCCGTTTGGGGTCGAAACGCTCGGGTCATGGGGTCCGAGTGCGCGTTCCCTTTTTAAGGAAATTTCTCGCCGACTAATCGACACTTTGCGTGACCAGAGGGCTGGTTCTTTGTTTGGTCAAAGAATAAGCATTGCCATCCAACGTGGCAATGCTGCCAGTCTTCTGGGCACGTTTCCAGATGACAGCGATGCGGAGGAGTACTTTGACGCCTGAGTGTCTTTGCCTTTTTGTGTTTTTTTTTTGTAATTAGGTATTTTATTTTAGTTTTAGTTTAAATTTAGTAGTTTTTGTTGTAAATATTTAGTTTTATTTATTTTTATTTTTACATTTTCTAGTTTTAGTTACATACTTACATATGTAAATAATGAATTAAGTTGGTATTAATAATTTTGTACACTTTAAATAAATGGTTTTATCACAAGATACGTAATTTTATTTCAGTTTAGGTACTACATTATAATAGGTAGGTAAGTATTACAGAATAATTTTTAAATTATAACAAATAACACTTAGGTAGTATGTTTTCAAGTTTCTTATTTTTATATTGGTTTGTCTTAAGGCGCGGACTGACTACGATTTTAATCGCTTATGACCGCGTAAACTATTGTCACCACTATGGAGCGTCAATAAGATTGAAAATTGAAAAATGATATTTGTGTTGAAATGTGACGTAAGCTGCGAATGGGCATTTATTTTACTGCTTTTCTTTAGATTATTTAAAATATAGACATAAAATTAAATAATGGTTTGGTTAAAGTTTTAAAAAAATGGAAAACCCACTAAGTTCTTAAAAAAAAAAACTGTTGTTATCGCTGGAAATACAGATCTGCGACGTCAAAGTTTATTTTTGTGCTACAACTTCCCAATTTTTTATTGGGAATATCAAACTTTTTATTTATTATTCTGTTCGGTTTAAATTCTTCTTTATACCCTTCTCTGTTCACTGTATTTTTCGCGTTACTTATTTTTATTACATTACGTCATACTCGACGTTCTTAGAAACCATTTTTTGGGAATATGAGATAAGACCGCGCCTTAAGGCGCGGTGTTATCTCAATATTCCCAAAAAGTGTATTAAGGGTATAAAGAAGAATTTAAACCGAACAGAATAATAAATAAAAAGTTTGATATTCCCAATAAAAAATTGGGAAGTTGTAGCACAAAAATAAACTTTGACGTCGCAGATCTGTATTTCCAGCGATAACAACAGTTTTTTTTTTTAAGAATTTAGTGGGTTTTCCATTTTTTTTAAACTTTAACCAAACCATTATTTAATTTTATGTCTATATTTTAAATAATCTAAAGAAAAGCAGTAAAATAAATGCCCATTCGCAGCTTACGTCACATTTCAACACAAATATCATTTTTCAATTTTCAATCTTATTGACGCTCCATAGTGGTGACAATAGTTTACGCGGTCATAAGCGATTAAAATCGTAGTCAGTCCGCGTCTTAACAATATAACGTGAAAAGCAACCCGCGCAAAGGACATTAAAATAAAAGGTAAAAAAAAGTTCTGAGTCAAGAAGGTTCCGAGTCTGAGATTTTAACAAAATAATAGTAGATTACGCACCAAGGCAGTAAAACATTGCCTTAACGTCACGGGCGTATTGAATCCCGAAGCGATACTAAGGATTCTGGGGTGTACCTTCGTAGCGCAGCGAGGAGATTCAAGTGTTAATTCCCGAAAGAAACGAGGGAATTAAGTTAAGAATTCTTAGTGTAGAAAGGGATTCAAGTTAGCCCAAGGCAACGCAGCTCTACCCCCGAGGAGCGTACTCTGCTTTTCACACCTACCTACTGCGAGGAAATAAATTCTATTTTTGAAATTTGATGTGGTATCACAACCTTCGAACGTGAAGTCAGCACCACAGCAAGCGATCAGCTGTTGCGGTCACCGGCCGCCATTACTGGTACAACTCTTTAGTGCACACGGTGTTCTAAATTCAATTTACTTTATCCTCTAGAGGATAAAAACGGCTTTTGCGCTCAGATATCGAAGAGTAAAATACTCTTTCCGAGATGGGGGGATGAAAATATACTTTGGCAGCTTAATCCAATGCAGTGCTTGGTTCGATTCAAAGGTCAGACAAAGCGTTATGGGGTTGCAGAATTGTTTGGGGTCGCTTGACTGTCTGGATAAAGCGAGATTATCTCATCAGGTGACCTTGGAACGTAAAGGGCTATAACACATGTCTTCGAGTTTTTGGTTCTAGGACATGCCGGTTTCTTCACGATGATTTCCTTCACCGTTTTGAGAGCCTCAAAGGTGATGAAATAAATAATATAAACTAATGCGCCTGGCTGGGATCGAAACCAAGACCTTATCCGTAAGTCGGGGCCTGTACAACTAGGCCACCACTGTGCACTGCTCTGAGTTTTTATTAAGAGTATAAGTTGTTGGTATACAGAGTGATCTGTAATTCAATGCGGTCCTTGAAATGTGTGATACTTAACCTTATTTGCAACAATTTTAACCTCGTCAACATGGGGTTCAAACTGTCTGGTTTTGGAGATATCGAACTTTAAAGATATTTTTAAAAAATCCACGTCTCTCTCATTAAGTGCTTATTGTAAGTTTACAATGGTCACTTAGAATACATACTTTTCTGATAGAATATGAACTACTGAATCTAGTGAATACAAGTTTGTTAAAAAAAAGTTTGTTTAAAACTAATCAGATCTTGGGAAATTAAGTGTCATGAACTTCCCTTGTCTTTCAAAGCATATTTCTCAAAATAAATGGGCATAATAAAATATATATGATACTTGGTTGGTTGGTTTGAGGAGAAGCTGGATAGGCGTTACGGCGTCCTGACCTACCGCCTGACGCACGTCCTCACCGGACACGGAAGTTTCGGGAGGTACCTGTGTCGGATGAGGAAGGAAGAAACGCCTGGGTGTCACAATTGCTGTCCTCTCCCTCACGCATCCTGCCTCCTCCTTCGCTAGCATGACTGTTTCGCAGAAGGAGGCGACCGCTTCCCACTCCGTCTCACCCCGCAGCATGGCCTCGATCAATCATTGTGGAGGTTTGGCAGATTAGACTGAAAGGCCCAGTACTTTATCTGTATTCTACCACTTGTTAAGTATAATATAAATACACAGAAATATTAAAAACAGGAGAAGTGGCAAGGGGGCGTGTCGGTGAAGCCGTGGTGTTGAGCGGTTCGCTCAGCTATTGACTTGTAAGTACTACTTTATTCTTGTTTTCCTATATTACTCCGACTGTACCTATTGTTTTTGCATTAAATACATTGCTCTTTTACAACCACCTCAGTCTATCACTGAGTGACTTGACAAGCAATGTAAAACTGACATAACGATACCTCACCAAGCCGTAATGTCGCATGGTGCGTCCGTTGTATTTGAGCGGGAGAGTCGTATCCGCCCCCCGTGTCGCGACAACACACAGTGATAATTGTTTGTGTGAGTAAATTATACGGAAAAAGTACGCTGTAGTGTAAAACATTAATTAGGTTTATATTTAAATGACTGAGTTATCGATGGCGCTTGTGTGCAATTGTTCGTAGTATTGTTTTGACAGAATTGTGTACGCAATATTAGCGTTATGGAGGGGCAATTTTGGCTTCATCGGATTTCTATACATTTTGAATTCCACGCCATATCTCCTTCTTTAATATAGCTATGTATAAATATAATTTATTGATCAAGTAATTGTTTCAAACGTGCCCATAAATAGAAATATTTGTGATAATAATTTTAGCCTTATTTAGACTTGTTTTTCAACTTGCGAATATCGATTAAAATTTTCCCCGATCTTTATTGTACGTACTCCGTTGGCTTTTCCTTATAACTCAAAAGTTGTGTACTAACTAGTTCATTATAATTATTAGTAACTTGCGTCAACAAATCCGATTTATCCTATCATAATTGTTGAATAATAAATAAAAATTAAAAATTTTACAATGTTATTAGAACCTATCCTGTATAATTGTCCCGTTTGTTTTCTCACAAGTGGTCGTTGAAATCGAAACAAACAGGAAAAAGCCTCACCGTTTATTTGACATAATTTCGTTATTTTTACACTGAAACTCGAGGATAATTACAAAGTTTTCCTTCACAGAGATTAATGCAGTGGTATCGCTAGGGAGACCATGACACCGGACCGTTTCAGGATAACTAACAACAACGTTCCTTGTACCAATATAGGTACTATGAAGGTTTTATTGTGTAAACAAACCTTACACAGTTCTAGCTGTTTGTTTTCAATCCGACATAAGTCAAACAAAATTAAAAGGGCACTGGAGAGTCCTGGGCACTTTTCCCATTTGATAGCGATGTGGATGATTTTTGTGACACCCTGTAAAAAAAATTGTTTTATTTGAGTAATTTTTGTAAATATTTTAATTTTAGTATTTAAATGTAGTATGTTTATTTTATTTAAATTACTTAAATAGAAAAGAAAAGATATTATACAAAAGAAATATTTTTTATATCACTCCGACGACGCGCGACGGTCAGATATCCTGTGCCCGGCGGCCCAGTGAATAATAATTTTCAATTTATCCTTAAAACATTAAAACAATGGTCACTGCAGGACAGTACATACACACTTAGATCACTGCCGTTATGTGTTTTGTAATTGAATTATAGGTGACATTAATAATTTTATTTGATTTATTTTATTTATCTAATTTACATAAAATGTTAAGTTTGGTTATAAGTATAATATTTATAATATCAAAAGTGGAAGCGAAGGAGTCTGCAATTGGTAAGTTACCATTTTCAGTTGACTTTACAAATTATAGAATTTTAAATTATAATTACTAGGTCATAATTTTTATTATTTAATAAGAGTGCTTTGCTGAAGGATAAGTCTAAGAAGACAGAACGTTTAAACGTAGAAATTCTACGTGAATTTCTACGTTTTAACTTTCTGTTTTCTTACACAGACATAAAAGAATATATTAGGTACTTCAAATCTACAAGGGGTTTCTGTGTCTCCGATCAAGCAGTTCAATAGTTATTTTAAGCTATCTACACACCGAAGCCGCCGGCGCCCGCCGGTACATCCCGGCGGGCAAGGTCGGTGGCCTGACTGAACAATGCAAATCGTCAAAATCAGGCCACCGCGCCTTAAGGACATCCGCCATATTGTTTCATGTCCACACTAATATATTGTCACTCTAGCGCCAGAGATAGCTTATTCTCTAATCCTAATTGCGAAACTGGGTTTGTGCCGTAGTGTAGTATCGTAAAATAGATTTTGATGATTTTTAGTAAAGCGGTAGATGGGGTTCTGAAAACAATTTATTAGAGGGGACTTTTTACACCACTGCCTAAAATAATAATATGTGTTTTTTCGCATGACATGAAACAAATTAGTTAAATCCTAACTTTTTAATACTAACTGAATAATTAAATACTAACTTTTTTAGAAAATGCCTATACGGCATTAAGTCCGCCGTTCTGCCGTGCAGGCCCTAAAGTGCAGTATGAGGAAAAAAGCGGTTTCGAGAAAACCGCGAAAAACTTTTTAACACTGTCTTTTTAAAAGTTATTAATGTGTATGGTGCATATTTTTATTGCTACGAGGACTAAGTGACAACAAAGATGGTATTTACAAAAACAAATATTAATTTAGTTTATTAGATTTTAATTAAAATCGGGTTTTGTAAAATCATAGCAGTTACTGCACTCAAAAAGTTACCCATATGCAGATTAAAATGCGGTAAAAATACTAAATACCACAAAAACTTAGATTTTTTTGCTACTTTGCAGACTTATTTGCAGCATAATGCTTTCTTTACTGCATTTTAATTTGTGTCTTGAACGATTTGCACATGTAGTACATAACGAGTTCTTCCAACTTACGAGTATGTTTGAGGTAGGAATTTACAGAAAAAAAAATGTATGTATAAAATTGACGTTTATTTTTTAATATTATTAGTCCAGTGAACGGGGAGTTTTGCCCTACAAATGTTGGTGAAGTTTTTTTTCAAGTTTTGCTTAAGTTTATTACTAACACTAGTTTGTAAGCTCGTAACTAGTACTAACAAAATATGGATGTAATCGTTAGATGAGTCTGAAATAAATGATTATTATTATTAAGTATTAACTCATGAAAAATTTAAGTTTTCGATCTCGAGGAGTGTCTGCGTTAGCCAGCATCTTGGATTAAAGGGGTCCAAAATCGTTCTTTTTTACATGCTTCAACAGCTGACTTTATGACAAAAATGTCTAAGAGAAGTTTAAAGACATTAAAATTCCACAACAAATTGTATTTTTACGTTACGTATATATTTCGTTTATTTAGACACGTGAAACTTGTTTTACCGAATGCGTATTAGACGCTAAGATGTCTGAAGTAAAGGACAACTGAAAACACAAGTTGTTATTTGAGCAAATCTAGTTCCTTCCACTCCATTCAGTGCAATCGTCAATTTATACCCATAAATTCCAAAAAAAATAAAATAAAAAATGTTAAATATGATAATGTGTTTTATGCGTTAGAACCACAGAAAACAAATAATTATCCGCAATACATAAAAAATCCCTGTTTAAAAGAAAAAACCTAACTGGCTGACTGACTGATGGATCCCAGCCGAAACCGGTGGGTATAGAGGCATGAAATTTTGCACACAATTATCAAAAAAATCGATACAATATGCATCCTCGCGGACGAAATCGTGGGCAAAATACTCGTCAAATGTGTAGACGATTTTTATGAATGTTGAGTGTTCTTCCTCTTGTAACTTTGAATCTACATGACGTACCTGCAGAATATGTACTTATAAAGTTGTTGTGGAATTTTATTGACTTTAAACTTCACATTTTTGTCGTAAAGTTAACTGTTGAAGCATTATGTGAAAAAGAACAAATTAGGACCCCTTCAATCCAAAACGGCGGCTAACGCAGACACTCCTTGAGCTCGAAAACTTACATTTTTCATGAGTAGCATGTACTTATGAAATACAAATGAAAAAAAACTACACCACATAATGCAACGCAAAGCCTCTTTTTTGTCCCCATTGACTGGACTTTATAAGGTACCTATGTTATTGTAACTTAATTTTAAAATGTTTTGAAGACAAGTGGTAATGAAGACATTTAAGTTAAAAATTAAGTGGTAAGTAGGTATACTTAAAGCTTTTTGGTTCCGCAAGAAACATGAGATTTTTCAATTAAATGTCACATTAATTTATATACCTACAGTGTTTGGTTTCCGACTACCGATACTTTAAGGGGATATAATAGACTCATTTTCATCGACAAATCTGCTTTAAAAAAAATCCTACTAAAACACTTTGCGAATGGCGGCCATTTTGGTTTTTTAACCGGCCGAACTGAAATATGTACAATAAAATGAAACCAAGATATCAATAAACATGCAAATGACTTTATTGCGAAGGTAAACGTTGAGGCTTCCGAAAAACTTACCAGAGTTTTCTAAAAAATAAGAAAAAAGAATAAAAAAACATGGGAAAGCACTTAATTGTACACAAAAATTACTGATTTTTTTCACATATTTCACTCTAGCTCGAAAAGTACCCCTGTTTTTTGCTTGGGTTTTTGTGGTAAATTAAAAGTGTTCGACTGATCGAGCAAGAGAGTTAGAGACAAATTCTGACTAGAACGCAGTAAAATATGACCTGTACTGCAGTGAAATTAGTAAAATCGTTCAAGTTAACAATTATAATGCAGTAACAGAGTGTCATACTGCGTTTTAATTAGCATTTAAGTTATTTTCATATTTTGAAAAATACTGACTATACAGCAGTAAATAATGAACATACTGCAGCACTTGAGTTGGTTTTCACGTAATAAAGTTACTTCAATAATACTAAATAAAATACTACATTTTAGTACTTTGCTGCATTTTAATCTGTAGTTCATTTGAAATAAACTAGTGATCAGCCATGCAGTATTAACACTTTTGGTACAAAAACTGTTTACTGCGTTTTAATTTATATTCCTCAATATTTTTTTTGGGTATAGAATACAGATTTTATGTGGTAATATCGATATTTACTGCGTTTAACTCGGTAAAGTGACGGATCGTGGCAGACGTAACTGGTATAACTGTATTTTAGTTGGTATTGTAATATATTTAGACATGCAAAATTAAGTTACTGCTTTCAAAAGTTTGATTTTTTAACCGTTTAAAGCATCCTAACAAATACCTGATTAAATCTTCATGTTCCTTATAACGTGTCCGTTAAGGTTCTATATTCAACAAAAAAATGACAAAAAACCTGTTACTGCGTTTTAGGGACTGCACGGCAGCGTTGTACATTGTTGTGCATCATCATCATCATCAGCCTATAAAATGTTCCCACAGCTGGGACACAGGCCTCCTCTCTGAGAGAGGGAGTGGGCCATAATCCACCACGCGCACCCAGTGCGGGTTGGTGGATGTCACATGTCTTCGAATTTTTGGTTCTAGGACATGCCGGTTTCCTCACGATGTTTTCCTTCATCGTTTTTGAGAGCAGTGGTGATGAAAATAATAAATTACACAAAGTAATGCGCCTGGCTGTATTCGAACCCACGACCTATAAACTTTTAAGTCGGGGCCGATACCACTGGGCCACCACTGCTCTCAATTGTTGTGCATAAAGTTTAATAAATAAACAAACTTTTATTTTATAAGATTTGATGCTTCCAATTGTACAAAATTTTCTATTTTGATCATTTGCCATTTAATAATTAGGTTTTCGAGAATTTATCATTTTGAGTTTTAGGCTTTTTGCGCTTAATCCCATTTTATAATTACAGGAAATCCTGAAATTCGTCTGGTTAATTTTAATGCAAAGGAAGACTTTACAGTTAGGAAGGACGAACCACTGAAGATAATTATTGAAAACAGTTACCCTCGATACGTATGGTAAGCTAATAAAAAAAAACCCGACTAATAAGTAATGGATTACTATTGACTAACAACAACTACTTAATTACAAATAATTATATATTTATGGGGTTCCCATTCAACACCATGGAGTTTCTTGCCGGTTCTTCTCCATGGAGTCGACCAACCCGAACCGTGCCCTGTTGTCGACGTTTTATAAGTGCTCTCATGGGCCTATGTGAGATGTTTTTTTTTTGGCGTTTTTATTGGTAATCAGGGGGTCTAAGTACGTGAACGAAGACAGGTACGGAGACGGATGTACGAACGGAACTAACGTCAAAATCAAATTTGCGAACGGAAAATACCGCCACGACTGAAGTAGGGTTGACGCGGCGCTAGTGTTTATGTCATTACATCAAATTGCATTAAAAAAATTAGTACCACGAATTTTCCGCAGGTCATGTGTGGCACAGACTCTAAGGAGTTATCTGTGAAATCGTTAAATCATTCATTCATATTTCGGGCTCGTTGTCAAAACCTCTATTGGGCAGCGTTCGGGAAACTACGCAATGTCTTTTCGTCCGACATACCTCAGTGTCTCAAGACGAAAGTCTTCAACCAATGTGTGTTAACAGTGATGACTTACGGCACCGAAACGTGGCCTTTCACTACCGGCCTCATCTCAAAGCTCAAAGTCGCTCAGCGAGCTATGGAGAGGACTATGCTCGGTGTTTCTCTACGTGATCGAATCCAAAATGAGGAGATCCATAGACGAACTAAAGTCACCGATATAGCCCACCGGATTAGCAAGCTGAAGTGGCAATGGGCAGGCTATATTGCTCGCAGAGCAGATGGCCGATGGAGACGAAAAGCATTAGGGCTCCCACACATAAACACGATACGACGTCGCGTCGTACAACGATGCGGCGTCGATTCACGATACGACGTCGCGTCGTAGAAATTTACGATGAGCATCGTTACAGTGGGGTGGTGTTTTAGTTCATTCCGAAAAATGGACCGCTCTAGACACATTCTGTTCCATATTACGGGGCGCTGCTCGACAAGGGTAATTAAATGATCGACTTCAATACCATCCGTCATATTTGAATTTCGAAGAACAACTGCGCAGGATTGCATCGTGAGTCACAATGTCGTATCGTGCATCGACACGTTACGACGTCGTGTCGTAGATTTCCACGACGCGACGTCGTATCGTGTTTATGTGTGGGAGCCCTTAGAGACCACCGGACCACCGGACCACCGGAGGTGGAGACCACGGACTAGCAAGCGCAGCGTAGGACGTCCACCAACAAGATGGACAGACGACGTTATAAAGGTCGCAGGAAGACGCTGGATGCAGGTCGCTTCCAACCCGTATATGTGGAGATCTAAAGGGGAGGCCTATGTTCAGCAGTGGACGTCCTATGGCTGATGTAGCGTTATAGTCGATTCACTTAAATCAACTAAACGCACCTCACTAATTACGTGTCACATCCCTAAATCTTGCACGTATAAACGTCATTCTCGAACCTTCGACGGCTTGGCTATAAAAGGTCTCGCACCTCATTTCGGAGCCTTTCCGACGCCTGCTCGAAGCCGCTAACATACTATTAAAAATCAACCCCGAGATATACGGGTAAGTGAGTGCTCACGGTGATTGATTTATTATTAGCTGTGTCCTGTCAGATCGCATTCTATGTATTTCTTTCTGTCTGCGCGATCTGGCAGCAATCCTATTTTATTGTCTTAGCGTCATAACTATCATCGTATGTAAATTCACCTTTGTCTTCATCACTGCATCACTATGTAAATGCGTGTGCATGCTTCACCATTCTTCACTATGCTTGCCTCGCCACGCTGCGCCTAGCTGCTCGCTTAAATCGCCTGGCCACGCGGCGAGGAACCGTCGTCAATGCCTGAGGCATGTGCACGCATACCTAACCTCTAATTGTAAGCCATCACGATGAGTGAGTCTTCCTGCATTCACCTTGCTTTGGGCTTACTACTGGGAGACGCACGCATCGTCGAGGGCTTGCAGGATTCTGGCTCGACGCTTACGGACGCACCGCTTCCAGGGTTCCAGTCTTGGGCTGCGGCACTTCCAGTCTTGGGCTGCGGCACTTCCAGTCTTGGGCTGCGGCACTTCCAGTCTTGGGCTACATCCAATCTACGGCTACACCCGATTGTCAGACGTCCTGCTGTCTCCCCACCTACCGTGGGAGAGAGACGTCTGACTCGCGAGCTGCGCGGCCACTACCTACCGCCGTCTACTCCCACGTGGTCGTGGTGTAGCGACCCACGCTGCCACGCGCAGGCCCCTTGCCTCTGCAGGCACGGGCCAAGCCTAAAGCGCTATCTGCTGCCCGCCGCCAGTTCCGGCCATCCACGCGGCGCGTGAGTGCCGAGACCTCACGCCTGCCGCGTGTCGAGGACCCTGCCTGAGCGGGCCACGTCCCAGCGCCAGGCCTGCCTGCCAGTCTACCTGCCTGCCTACTGCCTGCCCACTGCCTGCAGGCCTGCCCGGCGCACGCGGCTACCCACGTGCGCGCTCCCAGCCCTGCATCGGCCACGTGTGCCTAAGCCCAGGGCAGTAACACTCTTTTCTACAGTGACCAGTGACAGTGCCTAGAGACCTTAGCTAAATACTAGAACCTACGACCCTAATAAATCTGTGTCTCGTGTAATCGCAAAATAAATGTGTAAGTGATACCTTGGTTTCATTCTTATCTACCCAGAAACCCACTTGCCACAGTGGCGCCCACTCGGTAAAGGTTCTCTGGGTTCTAGCACTGGTCACTCTTCCTATACTCTTCATCGTGGTGGTAAGTACGTTGTGTTGTACTAATACTATAAACTGTGTATCCTCTTACTGCGGCCAAGACACCCTTAGCCTAACCACGGTCCTGTGAGTCTGCTTGACCGGCAGTGAGCAAGTCATTTCCTCCTACCTTATTTCCTTCCTATCTTCCGTCTGTTACCTGTAGGTGTCGAGGTACAGACAATCCTGGTTTACTAACAATGCTGCTAGGGTTGAGTAAAATTATTGTAAAAAATCAATCGATGAGCTCTCACCCGGTCTATCTCAGTAGTCATCTTTATCCATCTAAATACTATAGTTCTGTGCCTCCTGTGATAAGTGATACAAGTCAAAAAACGTCATTTTACAGGACAGCAAAAACAAGATTTAAAAAAATCTAGTTCGTTAATTAAGTGGGCTAGGTAAAATATCAGTGCACTCTTTTGTAGAACAAAACATTTTCTTTCTATATAAAATTTAGATTTTTTGATAGATATTTAATTTTGGAAGTAATTCATGAAAAACCTGCGACTTGTAACTTTTACTTAGTTTTTATGTGCTAAAATTAAGTTATTAATGATACTTGTACAGTTATATTACGTTGCACCAAGCTTGCACCAATAAATTGTCTTAGTGTAAACTGATATACATCAAGTTAAAACGTCTAATAACTCATTAGAATAATGATTCTAGCAAAATGTGCTAAAACAAAAGATGAAGATATAACCCTTAAGATTTATTTTTTTTTACTTATCACTCGCCTCTTTACATATTTTAGTTGAACTGTATCAATTAACTGCAATCCTAGTCTTTCAGAAGATATGTTAAATGATGTAAGTCAAGATGTACCCCTCAAAAAAAAAAGATAGTGATATGTGTAAATAAATACAAGTTTTAGAAAAATAAAAATCAACGTTTATTAACCTAAAAATACAGTCGTTAAGGCACATTTTTTATCAAAATTCTTAGAGTGAAGCGGTACCTACTTCACGCCTGGACAGCTTTTAACTCTTTACAAAGCACAAGTCCGATCCTGCATGGAGTATTGTAGCCACCTTTGGGATGGCTCAGCTAAATATCAACTTGCCGCTCTTGACTCAGTGGAACGTAGAGCTAAAAGGCTCGTTGGCGACGAAAAATTGGTGAATGCCAAGCTCCATAGCTTGACTCATCGCCGCGAAGTTGCCTGCCTGTCGGTCTTTTACAGATTGTACTTCGGAGAGTGTGCCCAAGAACTCCAAGACCTCATCCCACCAGCCCCTTTCTTTCATTCATCGCACATCTAGATGCACGGCAAATTACCATCCTTACCTTATTGCCATACCATCAATTCGCACTAAGCGTTTCCAAACGTCTTTTATAATGCGGACAGCGAAGGAGTGGAACTCTCTGCCTGCGTCTGTGTTTCCAAACGCATACAACCCTAATCTCTTCAAAGTTAGAGTAAACAGGCTTCTTCTGGGTAAGCTCGCTCCATCGTCGACCTTGTCTTAGTCACTCTTGTCCTAGACTAAGGTCAAGAGCAAACCCATTACACATAAAAAAAGGTCAGTTTTGATGAGCTATCACAGCAAGCAATTGACCTACTCAGTGTAATACAAAGTATCACAATAAAGTTTTAATCTATAAAAATAACAAAACTTTAAACTTTCTTTAGAGGTAGATAATCTCACATAGTTTTTAAAAGTACAATTAAATCAAAAACCTGTAATAAAACCTAAAAACCTTTTAAATGTCCACCTGTAGGTAGACTAACATTGTAAAGAAAAAAAATAGTATTTTCATCTCAAAGAGGCCTTTAGCTAAATCGTGCATTCAAAACATAAACGGCCGTTTTTGTTACAAATGCACGATTTAGCTAAACAGCTATATTTCAAGTGTTGATAAGGTGTTATACAATTACGTTATTGCCTTTTCTACAGTAAAAATAGAACATATTTTGTATTTTTGATTCTATTTACGAGTTATGACATTTTTTCGATTGGCGGCGCTATTGGACTGTAAGAGGCCTCTTAAATGAATGTGAAACTATTCATCATCGGAATCATTATCATTATCTGGTGGACTGTCTTTGACATCACTTTTGCAGCTCAGACCTTTGTAAAACTCATGGGTACTCTCATGAATAAAACATAATAAACTTAATAGATCCTTCTTCTTCTCAGTTGAAATAGGAAGTTTGGAGTGGTAAGCTTTCGGTACCGTATTAATCGTGATCATATCATAACTTTTTCCACGTTTAGAACAATCCATGGTCATGTACTCAACATCACTGAACGCTTTTTTTGTAAAAAAACGAGACATGCTTTCTTTGGTAAAAAGAACAGATCTAACGTTCGACCACAGCGACATTGCGGAGCGAGTGAGCTAATACGGCTCTACATCCCGCGCACCTCCGAATACCCCCTCCAACCCCCGCCACCTGCACTTGTATCACTTAGCACATTTATTATTTTGTACCATGTTTTTACAATTGGTTGAAATTTTAGATACAACTACATTTATATCTGTTTACACATAAAAACAGATTTGTGTAGAATGATTTAAGTCAAGTTGTATCACTTTTCACAAAAAAGAGCATACCTTACATTCAGATTTGTAGATACATGTCGATTTGTATCCTAGAGGCATATCGAAAGAATTAGTTTAAAGAGATATTACTCTAGTCCCATCAAAATTCACGATAAATGAACTGAAAAATTAAATGTGAAGTTAAATACAATAGCATTTAAATCACGAAGCACGAAAAATTGTGTGTTAAGTGACCGGTTTTGGGGTTACATCTTGACAAATATCTATTGTAACGAATTTTTTGACAAAATCCCTATAGTTGTATCACTTTGCACAAAATTATCTCCGAAACTATAGCAGATAGAAGAACGTGAGTTAGACCAAAAAAGACGTATTTTTTTTTTGATAATGCTCATGTGAAAATCACAAAAAGGGTACAACTCGAGTTATATCACTTATCACAGGAGGCACAGAGTTATTCCCTAACGAGTAACCTAAAACTAAAATTATGACAAAAAACTTTATTAGTATTTAATAATAATGTAGAAATCTAATTTACAAAACAAACTAAAATTAAGATTCTAAATGTAAATTCCTAATGTCACTTTATTTAATGATAAAGAAATCTCATACATTCTAATTATATAATGCAAAACCAAAAATTATATTTTAAACTATTTTCTATTAAAATCTATTTATTCTAATGTCATAAATACTAAAATACCTAAGTCTATACAGGAGGAAATAGCTCTCTAACTAAATAATACTCAATTCACAACGAATTATCTAAACTTCTTTAAATAAAATATAACTTTTATCTAGGATACACTACAAACACAACACAACTATTGAAAATAATTAACTTATTAATTCATCTACTTAAACCTACCTAGCTTACACCACAACTAAATAAAACTATTGGAAACATATCTATCTTCTATTAATTCAACTATCTAAATCTATCTTGTTCATTTCTAAAACTATCAGACTAAATAATGTACAATAACTAACTAAAATAAATCTGCAAAAACTATATAGAATAAATCTACGAAAAGTAATTAAAATAATCTACAATAACTATCCTAACTAATAGAACCAGTAGTTCTACCTACATAAATATAATGTTCAATGTTCTGTTCTAAAAAGCTCATTAACTAAAAATTAATAGTATTTCATCTATCAACCTTTAGGCTGAGCGCTTGGGATTTCTCTCTAACATCTTTGACTCTAAATCAAGATGCTGAACTTAGGCTCTCTCTCTAACCTATTGGTCACTATAGTTTACCTTGCTGAAGGTTTACTCTAGGAAGTACTATTAACTACCTACTTGAGTAAAAAGAACATTGCAACAGTTGCAGTTGGAAGTCTACCAGGTTACTGAGAATAGTAATTATTCTCTAAAATCTAGAACTAATTTCTCTAAATAATATAAATAAAGAGAAATATTAAACTAAAACCTAACTTGCTAAAATTTCTAAATTTAAACTTTTAATTGTTTTTCTGCTAAAACTATTTTCTATCTTTATGACTATACATGTCAAGGATTTATGGTGGAGCTGTCCATCGTAAATCCCGTAGGCCTAGCTAATACTAACTAGTGTCTGACTCACTACTGGGTCAGACGATGCCAAGGGACCTACGACTGTCTTCCATCTGGTTGTAGGAGGTCTACTTGTACCAGAGATTAAGTCTCTTAGTCTCCGGCGTGCAACTTCTACCACTTTCGCCGCCTACCTAAGATAGCTATAACTTAGTTATAGTTATACTATGACATGCTAATGCCATACCTATTGTGTGGATTTTTTTTTTATAAAAATAGACTATATCAACTTTTATAAAAAAAAAAAAAAAAAAAACTAAATAAACTCTAAACTTTAAACTAAACTTTTAACTAAAGACAACTGATCGAATCCTAATCAATTATTGTTTTATAATTGAACACAAGTAAACTCTTAACTCATTTTTACTAAGAAAACTTAATAAAATCTTAACTAAATAAAACTTTAAAACTTAACACAAGTAAACTTTTATCCAAATCTGACTAAAGAAAATCAAAATCTAGCTAAATAAACTACATACCTAATTTTGATTTAAATTAACTTTGTAACAAATTAAATATCAATTAAAGAAACTTAAATTAATAAATATAACTTGAATTATTTGAGCTTACAGCCGTGGGCTGCATGGTTGTGAGCCACTTTAGTCACCTGCCATCTGCTGACCCCACACACACACACACATTCACTACATATCACATCACATACATACTCTGTTTCATTCTGCCTACCCAGTAAATCCTTTCTGTTTTCTTCTTCTCGGCGTTGCCACAAGGGTTGCTGTGGGCTCTTTGGGCGATATTTATTTTTTAGCAGAGTAGTCTCCTTGTGGTACACTACCATTACCGTATGTGCTGTCTTTCATGTTCCTATGAGCATCTTCAAGACGTCCCCCTGAAATACGGGTGTACGCAAACTATTTTCCTATTATTTCTATGTTAAGGCGTAGCTATAGTGAATGCTGCTGACCCAAGGCTACTCTGGTTGTCACAGTAATTCTCTTTATCATACTACCACTTACTATTGTGTTGTCTTCTACTGTTTAACTAAAAAACAGCTTAAAGCCGGTATTTTTCTAAGAAATAACCGCATCTATTTACTAGATTCTAAACCTAAATAGAAAACCTAAAACTATTCTTACTTTAATTATAAAATAACTTTTAAATGGCATAGTCCATAATAATTATTCTAACAACTGTAGGTACTACATACCACAGTTGAAACTTGTATCAGCCTAATCTGGTAACAAGTCTAAAGGTTTTGGCTCTAAACCAAACCATTTAGTAAGTAAATATCACTACACGACATTTACTTACTATGTATATGCTGGAGCTGCCCAGTATATATATTAACTAAAGCGGAACGCTAAACTAAGTCTTTCGCGTGAAAACTTCCTAATAAATAATTAACTTTAGTCATAAACTATAAATACCTAACTAAAATTCTTTCACCTGAGCACTAAACCTAAAACCTAATCTTACTTTGTCATTCCGTATGATTGTTGAACGCATGTATTCTAGAAACAACCAAAATATAAACTTTCTTTAAACATAACTCTAAAGCAAAACTTTCTATAAAGTTACTACTTCTATAACTTAGCCCTACTAATTATAACACAATGGGCCTAAGTATAGTTGAAACTAATTATTTCGTACTTCACTAGATTCTTTCAAATTATTCGGTCTATCAGCATGTCCTAGATATCCTAATACCTAATAAAATTCCGTTCCGGTGTCGTTGACATTTGACGTTTTTGAACCCTGACAACCGATCATTGACAGTTGTTATGGTCTTGGATTTTTGGCTTTTTGCAACATCGTCAATTACATTCGGATATTCTCACAAAATAGTTACGTCTTGGACATTGAACCTATAATGAATCTCAATCGACCATAGACATTGATCGTAGACCGAGACTTAGATCAATTCTATCATAGACCTTGAATATGGACCTTATTGATTTAGCTTTTAAATATTTTTTTAAATGCATGTTTTTAAATCTTTTACTTGAATAAAATAAATTCTTTTAAGCTTTTGCTGTTTTTATAAATAAATATTATTTTAAAATAAATATATTTAACAATATTTTAAAATAAAACTTTGAAATAAATTCTTTTAAGCTTTTGCTGTTTATATAAATAGTTATTATTTTAAAATAAATATAATTAATAATATTTTAAAATAAAACTTTGAAACAAATTCTTTTACTAATTAAACTTCAAAAAAATTTTTTTTTGTTGACAACAATTTTTTTTTTTGGAACAAAATTTTTTAAATAATTTTCTATGAAGACTCTATACACCTTCAAGTTTGGAACATGCATATCAACGTTCAACTATCAACAACGGACTAAACTCTTACTAAACCTAGCTTAAAAATACATTACCCTGCGTTTAAACATCTTGGTTACAGAACCCTATGGAGATTCACTTGCTATTATCTTGTAGTTTTTCCAACTGACTGTCTTGAGTTAAACTACACTACTATTAGTTTACCTCTTGAATGTTATAGTAAGTCACTAACTTAGGACTACTTCCAAGTTGGTGACGGACATAGTATGAATGGATGAATGATTGATGGAATGGAAGCACATGAATGGGATGTATGAACGTAATAGGTAGTCAGTTTAGTGGTTCAGGCCTTCTAGCGGATTTCCCCTAGGGAAAATCCTTTCATAGCAGCCGGGGTACTGTAGCGTTATAGTCGATTCACTTAAATCAACTAAACGCACCTCACTAATTACGTGTCACATCCCTAAATCTTGCACGTATAAACGTCATTCTCGAACCTTCGACGGCTTGGCTATAAAAGGTCTCGCACCTCATTTCGGAGCCTTTCCGACGCCTGCTCGAAGCCGCTAACATACTATTAAAAATCAACCCCGAGATATACGGGTAAGTGAGTGCTCACGGTGATTGATTTATTATTAGCTGTGTCCTGTCAGATCGCATTCTATGTATTTCTTTCTGTCTGCGCGATCTGGCAGCAATCCTATTTTATTGTCTTAGCGTCATAACTATCATCGTATGTAAATTCACCTTTGTCTTCATCACTGCATCACTATGTAAATGCGTGTGCATGCTTCACCATTCTTCACTATGCTTGCCTCGCCACGCTGCGCCTAGCTGCTCGCTTAAATCGCCTGGCCACGCGGCGAGGAACCGTCGTCAATGCCTGAGGCATGTGCACGCATACCTAACCTCTAATTGTAAGCCATCACGATGAGTGAGTCTTCCTGCATTCACCTTGCTTTGGGCTTACTACTGGGAGACGCACGCATCGTCGAGGGCTTGCAGGATTCTGGCTCGACGCTTACGGACGCACCGCTTCCAGGGTTCCAGTCTTGGGCTGCGGCACTTCCAGTCTTGGGCTGCGGCACTTCCAGTCTTGGGCTGCGGCACTTCCAGTCTTGGGCTACATCCAATCTACGGCTACACCCGATTGTCAGACGTCCTGCTGTCTCCCCACCTACCGTGGGAGAGAGACGTCTGACTCGCGAGCTGCGCGGCCACTACCTACCGCCGTCTACTCCCACGTGGTCGTGGTGTAGCGACCCACGCTGCCACGCGCAGGCCCCTTGCCTCTGCAGGCACGGGCCAAGCCTAAAGCGCTATCTGCTGCCCGCCGCCAGTTCCGGCCATCCACGCGGCGCGTGAGTGCCGAGACCTCACGCCTGCCGCGTGTCGAGGACCCTGCCTGAGCGGGCCACGTCCCAGCGCCAGGCCTGCCTGCCAGTCTACCTGCCTGCCTACTGCCTGCCCACTGCCTGCAGGCCTGCCCGGCGCACGCGGCTACCCACGTGCGCGCTCCCAGCCCTGCATCGGCCACGTGTGCCTAAGCCCAGGGCAGTAACACTCTTTTCTACAGTGACCAGTGACAGTGCCTAGAGACCTTAGCTAAATACTAGAACCTACGACCCTAATAAATCTGTGTCTCGTGTAATCGCAAAATAAATGTGTAAGTGATACCTTGGTTTCATTCTTATCTACCCAGAAACCCACTTGCCACACTGAGATGATGATGATATCAAAACACCCGTAACTAAAGCCGAAAACACGGGTTTCGTGCTTAAAGATTAGACCCCTGAACCCATACGATTTCTGTAAAGGTTGAATGCGATGCGATCTGACGCCGGCAGTTAGAAAGCACATTTAAAAAGTGATGAAAAGGGATGTAGCTGTTGAAACGCATAATAACAACCTTATAATATGTCAATTTACTGTTTTCAGGTGTTCTGACTTTTACGCAAACAGTGATGGGCGAATCATAAAATTCGTACCTGATACGGAATTTCAAAACGACATTGTCACTATTTTAAATGTGAGTATATTTTAACCAGTTCCTCGTTCTTTAAACTGGAGGCGCTTTTTTCTTAGTCACACAATAATTTTAAGTCATAATAGGTACACCAAACATCTACGGAGTACGGTCAAAAATGTAAAATTTGTGCAAGGCCCTCTGATCCGTCGAGAAGACCTTCTAAGCACCCTTGCTTATGACGCAATTGAATTACCAATAATCAATACAGAAAATCGCCCTTACCAAGCGATTATTGATGCAATTCGACTGACTTACGTCGTCGTGTCAATTCTGTTTTGTTTTTCTGTCTAGCCATAGACAACCACACATTTTTTACAGGCAGCGCCTGAATGTCGTTGTAGTAAGAATGATTATCAGTTGTAGTTGATCGTGAATAAAAATCACTCAAAAAGCAACACATGACATCTTGAGCAAGCGCGCTTAGAATAGGTATGTTTTTTTGTTATCGTGGTAAAGTCATCAAATGAGTCCTCCCACCCAGAGCAGGGCGGGAGGGACTGTCAGACTTGTACTGACTAAAATACGCGGTGCCCTTCAATAGCCCTTTACGTTCCAGAGTCACGGGAATTTTTATAAGTCCCGCAACCCCGGCAGGCTTTGGCCCTTTAGAGGCCCCAATTTACAATTAATCTAATAAGTCCGTCAGCTAGAGTTTTTTCTTTTGATCAATCAATACATATTTAAAAAGATATCATCATCATCATCATCTCGGCCATAGGACGTCCACTGCTGAACATAGGCCTCCCCTTTAGATTTCCACACATACCGGTTGGAAGCGACCTGCATCCAGCGTCTTCCGGCGACCTTTATAAGGTCGTCTGTCCACCTCGTTGGTGGACGATAAAAAGATATAACGCATCAAAATTCGAGAGGACTCGTGACGTCAGAAACAAGTAAACACTGTAATTGATTGTGACGTATTGGCAATTTTAAAAGAGTCGTATCTTCGTTATTATTGGTTTACGCAACTTAATTAAAAAATGACAATCTAACTGATAGACTTACCTATTACATTTTTGACTGGCCTATTGGTCTAGTGGTTAGTGACCCTGACTGCTATGCCGGAGGTTGTGGGTTCGATTCCCACCCAGGACAAATGTTTGTGTGATGAGCACGATCATTTGTTCTGTGTCTGGGTGTAATTTATCTATAATATGTATGTATTTAGAAATATATAAGTATGTTTATCAGTTGTCTAGTACCCATAACACAAGCTCTGCTTAGCTTGGGACTAGATGGCGTTGTGTGATAGTTTTGGAATATTATATTATTATTATTATTATTATTATTATATACTTGACTTCGGTCACATTTGCGTTTATTTATGGTTTAAGGTCACAAAAGTTACGGCTGAAATGAGTACGAGGTGGAAGTGCACAGTGTTGCAAACCTATGCTGGTTCGCCAAACCCGGTATATAAGTATAAGAATAAACAATACACTGCGAAAGAATTCCACTTCAATCTCTATGTCAAAAGAGCTAGTAAGTATTTTATTAAATCAATATAGGGGAACAGTGTACAAGACGGGGACACGAGGTATGATGGGAAATCACACACCTAAGGCAAACTTAACACAAAACTAACGTAGCACAAGCGCCAACAGGACGCCATTTGCGTCTGTCCGCTTGCAAATGACGTCCTGATGTCGCTTGCTCTACGTTAGTGTTGTGTTAAGATTATTAACGTCTCCGTTTTATACACTGTTCCCCTACAGGGTTATTTGAAAAACACCAACTACCTTTTAAGAGGTCATTCCACTCATTATAATGAACAACTTTTACTATGGGACCAAAACCGAAATCGTGAAAAAAAAAATCAGGTGTTCCCTACATTTTGAAGAGTTCTGCGAACATAAAGTACGGAACATAGTGGCCCATCGCTATCGGGAATTATTATTATTATAAGCCTGTATCGTCTCACTGCAGGGCAAAGGCCTCCCTTCCCTCCTTCCACTTTTCGCGGTGCGATTGATAGCTAGAGCTATACCTAAATAGCATTTTTGCAAAAGTGCTTGAGGCACGCCGAAAACTTGCTCAATGCTTCTTCAATTATCCCTAAACACAGAAATGCTGACCTGGGTAATAAAAGTGAGATTGAACCAGGCCAGAAGTATTTTAAGATGCGCGTTTTTTGGTCCCAAAAAAAGTCCCAGAACCCAAAACCCTATTTCTCAGCCAGGCATACATTTCCGTGTTTAGGGACAGTTGAAGAAGTATTGGACAAGTTTTAAGCGTGCCATAAGAGTGTTATCGGTAAAAAATGTCAATTTACATAAAATCGGGGTTTTTTAAAGTTAAATTACTACAAATTGGCACGAAATTATTAAAAACTAATTTTAGTACCGCATTAAGCATATCTTTATGTTGTATTTGTATAGAACTGGCCGACACAGCTCGGCGCTGCGTAATTTAGCAGTAACTTTGAAATTTTATATTGTCGATGGAAATTCGCAAAAAAAAATGGTTTAAAAAAAATAAGAAATTGATTGGGCCCATCTTTATGAAAAATCATATTTGTTTGCGGATTTCCAAAAGTCTTAGAACAAAAATTGTTCAGTAACATGGGCTGAGTTACCCCGAGAGCTTTTGCGCATTTGGAGTTACACGTTGTAGAAGAATTTATTCACAGTTGTCTGTATAATCTTCATCTCCTATTAATTTCTTTATCTAATACCATCTCCTTATTAATTTGCACCAGTTTTTCTTTTTTTTAGTTTTTAAATTCGTCATACGAGGCCTCTCGCCCTGTGTGGAGTGGAAGGGAGTGTCGGACTCGTACTGACTAAAATCTACTGTGTTCCTTCAATTGTCCTTTTCATATCAGACATGTCCCGCGACCCCGGTATAGCAAATGAGTATTTTTTCCCGTGGTACTACTGGTAGTACAACGGGTAGTACCACAGGCAATAAACGTTTAGGAGGCGTTTTTAATGGTTTATAATACTGATACTGATACTGCTAGCCTACATCATCCCACTGCTGGACAAAGGCCTCTCCCCATGACTTCCAGTTTTCACGATCCATGGCCAAAGTGGACCACTGGTCATTGGTTTTGTCAAGTTCGTCCCGCCATCTTCTACGAGGTCTGCCGCGACGCCTTCTGGCTGTATCAGGGCTCCACAAAGTGGTTATTTTGGCCCACAGCTCATTAAGCATGCGGCAGACGTGGCCGGCCCAGGCCCATTTCAGTGCAGCGGCTTTTTGACCAACGTCAGCAATTTGTGTTTTGGAGCGCAGTGTGGTGTTGCGTACGCGGTCTAATAGTTTGACGCCTAGAATACTGCGCTCCATTGCACGTTGGAAAACCTTGAGTTTGGACTTTTGAATATTTGTCAAAGACCAAGTCTGGGATCAAAATAGGTCAAAATGGGAAAGAATGCACATGTCCATGATTTATCGCTTGAGTGTCAAAGGAAGACTTCTTTTATAAGCTCTTTCATGGACCAGTAGCTCTTCGTAGTAGTTTATAATAAATTATTAAAAAAAATACATCATATTAAAAATCTATTTATCTATATTTATATCTTGTTTTGAACATCGACTTATTACTTTATTTATTTTTCTCACCAGAAGCAGTAAGTTTATCTGCAAACAACCGCACTTTGACTTATGTAACGACTGACCTGTCAGTGAGCTATGATGGAGAAGCCAGCTATACATATGTAGCCGGCGAAGACCTGCAAATTTCTTGCGAAATGGCAGGAGATGATAAGGAAGAAAATTCCACTCTGCGTTTGGAATATTATAATGCAGCAGGTAAGTCCTCTGTATTCATATATACCTACACATCAGAAGTTTGAAATCAAAAAATATTTCTTCACACAAACCATGTGGCCAAAATGCACGAATTTAGACTCTGTAGCAGCTACTGAAAATTTTCTGATTTAAAATCCATACACGCTTGTCCTTTTTTTTAATGTGGCAATACCATCAAATGAGTCCTCCCATCCAGGGTGGGACGAGAAGAACTGTCAGACTTGTACTGACTTAAATCCACGGTGTTTCTTTAATAGCCCTTTACGTTCCAGGTAATAACCTGATAAGATAGTCTCGCTGCCCCAGACAGTCCTGAAACCCCATCACGCTTTGCCTGACCTTTGAATCGAACCAAGGACTACTGTACGGGACAGATTAGTTCCTGAATCGTACACTATAATTGTTGCGTGTTAAGTAGCGAGTGTGTCCAACATGTAAAACACTTCACGTAGTAACCCCGTTTATTTATTACTAGTTTCGTACACTGTAAAGTTTGGTGATTTCTACATGTATATCTGTCTCGCGTGTTGGTTAGTTGCACACTAAGTATAAAGAAATATTAGTCGTGACAAGTGATCTTGTTGATTCGCTTTGTCAGCAGTAAGGTCAATGTACGTGGACCGTACATACTCCTAACCCAAGCAAAGGATGAGGAGAACATAACCATGTAAGAATCACCAGTACAAAATAAAAATTATAAAAGTATAAAATGTAAAAATTCAAAACATTAAAAGTATATAAAGTTAAACACAGTAAAAAGAGTAAAAGCATAAAAAGTAAAACATCAAAGTAGATTCTTAAAATTTAAATTCAATATCTGTGTTGGAATCCAAAGTAGGTGGTAGGCGCCTTGTAGGTGGCTGGTTGTCACTAGCCATCTGCTCGGCCCCCTCTCTTGACTTCTTCGCAGGCGGGCGATCTAATAGTGAGCGTGACCTGAACAGCCTGCTCATCCCAGCCACAGGTTTCTTGGACTGCATTTCCACGTCTGTCTTACTATGTCGAGCATCATGATTTACAACATCTGCAACATCTGTTTTCTTCGTACAATAACCGCGCCTTTTAGCCAACCATGCAATTATTGCTACTCCGATTACAGTCAGTAGTACGTAAGAAATGACGTACTGATGTATATCGTGTGTTGTTATTGTGGTTGGGAGTTGTTCTATACTTTTCAAGTACCGCAGCCGTTCTTCGACGACCGCGATGTCTTTGTTGTGCTTCACTTGCAGCAGAGGTGTTGTGTGATGATCTATGATGCCATTTATGGTTTTGTCCAGGGTAGGGACCTGTATGTCGTAATCCAATTTGGCGTTGCTGTCGTAATTGTTGTGGGAGTGTATTTTCAGCTCCTTTGTTTGTAGAAGACATCCTTGCTTCAGCGACACTATAGATGATGTGTTGATGACGTGCGATCTGACGTTATCGCTGCATACAGTACGTATTGTGCAGGAGTTGCAACATGTCACTAGCCATGTGTTCGTGTTATGTAATTCAATCCAGGCAGTTTCACATTGCGTTGGTTCCGCAATGCATGGCAAGGTTGAATGTTGACCTAGTAGTTTTGCTTCGCACGGTGCTTTGGCGTTTTGTAAACTAAAAATAGGCAAGTTCCTAATGCAGACGAAATTTTCGGGTCGCCTCTGGATGCAGCGGTTTAATTCTTTTTCGTTAAATCTGACGTAAGTGTTCTTCTCCAGATTAGCTGCGATGTACTTAAATGACACAGGAATAATGGTCGTTTCGTCTTCTTTCTGTGGGTTTTTCATGGGCAGTGGAATAATCTGGTATACAGTAAAATCCTCGTCGCCTGCCAGTGGAATGTGAAGCTCGTATAAGAAGTAGCTGTCTGTTACACGTGCCTTCACGTAAATTAACTTGTAGATATCTTTTGTATCTTCTTGAATATTGTCTATCGGTAACGTCAAAGTTTTCGGTAGCTTTCCTGAGATAATTGTCAGCTGTTGAATTAAGTTGACTGGAGTTATTAAGTGAACATCCATTCGTCCTTTATATATGTCCAAGAATGTATTGAAAAAGGTTTCTTGAATGGTTTTCAAGTTTTTCAATAATAAATGTGCAGCTAGCGAAGTCGAGGTAAGAAAGCTCGTGGCCATGGCTATCTCAATCCCCGATTCAATCTTTGCTAATCTTATGTCAGTTTCGTTCATAAAGTTGTTGACAAGTGTAAATTGCTGATCGATGTTGTCTTCGTTTTTCTTCAAGATATCGTTTTCAATTTCAACTATAGAAGTCTGGTTTTTTACGAGTTGTAGGATGTAATCTTCATTCTTCTGAACATTCTGAATATCCTTATGATACTGGTCTGCAAATCTCTGGTCCAGAATTCCGAAGAGACTGTTTGCCACATATCCCACTCCGTCAATCAGACCTCGTTTGCTGCGACCCGACAAGTGTTTATGTGGGGCCAGTAGTATGTCGTTGTAATAGTGCAGAATGTCCATTTCATGGGAAAGTTGACGAATCGTAGTTTGACAAAATCTTGGTTCCAACTTATTGCAGAGATCCGAAATGTCTTGTAAGTAGTTTTCGAACTTTTGCACTCCACTCCAGTAGGTAGATAAGTTGTAGTACATCAGCAATCTCCATTCGTCGTGAATCAGCTGTACTTTTCCAATGGTGTCGTAGTATATAGGGCGATCACTTCCTAGAGTTGTTATTTGAACACTTGATGATTCTTGTGGGATGACACTGCAGTGTATTCTGGTCATCAAGTAGATGAATGGTAGTGTGGTGAACATGATGACCTACGGAGACTGTTTCCTTTTCGATTTCTTTTAGCGTAGTAGGTATGTCACGGATTTTAATAAGCAAGTGAGTGCGTAGTAACTTGTGTTTTGTATTTATTTATTAAGTTAGTGCAGAGTTTCAATTGGCAACGGTGACAATTTCGTAATAGGTCGCTTCAATGTGCCACCTTGCGTTTTTATAGTTGCGACTCGGACATGTCCGTCGCTGCCAGGATGCACTTCGGTTATGCGTCCAAGGGCCCACTTCCCTGGTGGGAGGTTGTTTTCCTTTATCAAGACAACATCACCTGTTTTAATGTTAGGCGTAGGTTTCAGCCATTTACTGCGAGCCTGTAGCGATGTCAAGTAGTCTGAGGACCAGTGCTTCCAGAACTGGTGGAACATGTTTTCAGTTAACTGCCACCTCTTGCGTAGATCTAAGTTTCGGTCATCTTCATAGCTGGATAGCGGAAGAGTCATAGTTGGACTACCCGTGAGAAAATGTCCTGGAGTTAGATAGTTGTAGTACTCATCTGGATCTTCTGTGAGGGTGCAAAATGGTCTGGAATTCAGGCATGCTTCTATTTTAGACAGTAAGGTCGAGAATTCTTCATAGGTGAGTTTCTGTTCTCCTAGAATTCGACGTAAGTGGTGTTTCATAGAGCGCACTGCGGCCTCCCATAGTCCTCCTGCTGTTGGCCACGCAGGGGCATTAAAGTGCCACTCCACTTTCATTCTGCTTATTTCGTTAAAGAATTCTGAGGACAATTCCATTCTGAACATTTCGAACTCATTGTTCAGCAATTTTGAGGCTCCGATGAAGTTTGTGCCACAGTCCGAATAAACGTGACTTGGTGTTCCACGTCTTGAGCACATCCTCTGGAAAGCACCCATAAAAGCTTCAGTGCTTAAGTCTGAAACCAGTTCGATGTGAACTGCCTTTGTTGCTAAACAAACAAAGATTGCGATGTATCCTTTGGATGTCTTAACGCCTCTTCCTTTGTTTAATTTGACGTCTACATGACCCGTGAAATCCACCCCGGTGTGGGTAAAGGGGCGGGACGGTGTCACACGTTGTGGTGGCAGATCGGCCATGAACTGGTAGTTTTCCGTAGCTTTGAATCGCTGGCACCGTATACATTGTCGCAACTGAGTTTTTACTGCTCTGTTTCCTCCTATTATCCAATAATGTTGACGGATGAAGGCGAGCGTCAACCGGGCGCCACCATGTAAAGTCGTGACATGTGCTTGGTTTATCAGTAGTTCAGTGAGTCTATGCTTTCTTGTTAGAATTGCGGGATTTTTCATTCCCGGTGGTAAGTTGGTTTTGTGTAGACGTCCGCCGACACGTAAGATACCCTCCTTGTCTAGGTAAGGCGATAATTTGCAAATTTTGCTTTTAGTGGGAACATGTTGATTTTTTAGTAGTAAATCATATTCCTTGCTAAATTCTAATCGTTGAACATTTCTTGTTATTATGTTCGTAGCGTAATTAATTTCATTAGCCGTCAGCGTTTGGTCATTGAGTTGTGTCTGTTGACCGGCGTCAAATTTCTTCATTTGTTTAGCGTTACTAAGTGAATTTGTCTTGAATCGCACAATCCAAGCTACAATACGCGTCACCCAGTTTAATTTGCTGTAATTGTTTAGTAAGTTGATTATTATGTTTTCTGGTTGGCTTAGGGTTGGCGCAATGCTTTTTTGTTCCGTCGTCGTTGTAAGTAGACAACTACGTTGCTCTTCGGGTTTGTCTGGAAACGTTCTCAGTGTTGCAGGCCCATTCCACCATAAGTGAAAATTCACTAATTGTTTTGGATATAACCCCCTGGTTGCGCAATCTGCCGGGTTGTTTTTTGATTCGATGTAAAACCAATGGGATGCTGGTACCACTTGCTTAATCTTGATGACTCGGTTTTCTACGTACTTTTCCCATTTGGATGTCGCTCCTTGCAACCAAGCCAGCACCACTTTTGAATCGCACCAGGCCCATACTGTTATGGTGTGTTCTGTTAGCGACTCGATGATTTTGCTTACTAGTTGTGATAAAAGAAGTGCGCCGCTGAGTTCAAGTCTTGGCAGAGATAGTTTATGTGCGAGCGGAGCAACCCTAGTCTTTGCAGCAAGCAGGCTTAATTTAGTTTCTCCGGTTTCGTTGAACGCTCGTGTATAGATGACGCATGAATATGCTTTCTCGCTTGCGTCGCAAAATGCAAGTAGTTCAATTTTGTAATGGCTGGTTCCAATCCAACGATTTATTGTTATTGTTTTCAATTCATCCAGTTGCTCTTTCAGTTTCAGCCACTCTTCTTGTATGCCACTGGGTACCAGTTCATCCCACGTTAAGTTTTGCATCCAGACGCTTTGAAAAATTAGCTTGGCTCGTATAGTGACCGGTGAAACCCATCCGAGTGGGTCGTATAGTTGTGAAATCTGAGACAACAGGGCTCGTTTAGTTAGTCCCTTTTGAGAGTCTTTTTTCAGGTTCCAGTTGAACGTAAATGTATCCGATGTAGGGTTCCAGCCAAGGCCAAGTGTTTTCATGCAGTCTTCTTGTTTAAAATCAAAGTTGGTTTTAGAGATTTGATCCTCTCGTAGATGTTCTAGTAATTTAGTACAATTGCTGGACCACTTCCTTAGGTTCATACCTCCTCGCTGTCGTAATTGTATTAGGTCATTTTGTAATTGTTTAGCAGTTTCAAGAGAGTTGTGGCCGCTTATTAGGTCATCGACGTAGAACTCTTTTAGCAGTAATTTTGCTGCGTCAGGGTATAAGTGACCGTCGTCGATAGCCAATTGTTTTAAAGTTCGCATGGCTAACCATGGCGCGCATTTTGTGCCGTATGTTACAGTCCGGAGAGCATATTCTTGTAGTTGTTCATCCGGGGAGTTTCTCCATATGATTTTCAGAAGTTGCTGTTGGTCCTCGGATATCCATATGCATCTGTACATTTTTTCTATATCAGCAGTTATTGCATATTTATAGGTTCGCCATTTCAGGATAAGGGTTTGAATATCCTTTTGTAGGTTAGGCCCCTTTTCCATGAGGCTGTTTAAACTTTTGCCACTAGAAGTTTTTTGTGCCGCGTTAAAAACCACCCTTAGTTTTGTAGTTGTCGACTGATCCCTTAGGACACCATGGTGAGGTAAATAACATTCAAGTTGGTTGGATGTAATTTGACCCGCAGGCTTCATGTGTTTTAGTTCTAAGTACTCGCGCATAAAGTTTTTGTACATTATTGATAGTTGTTCGTTTTTACATAATCTTTTTTCTTGTTGTAAGAATTGCGCTATAGCAGCTGACTTAGAGCTTCCAAGATCTTTGTCGTAGTTTTGATTCATTGGCATTTTTACTATGTATTTGCCATCTGAGCATCGTTTGGTCGTTTCTTGGTAGTAAAGTTCACATTGATCGTTTCTCTGTATGTCTTCCGCTCCTGGCGCAATGTCTTCGCTCTCCCAATATTTCGTCAGATTTGTCGTATCGAATAAAGTTAAGTGACAGTTGAAGGTCTTGAGTTTCCCACACAAGATCCATCCCAAATGAGTTTGCTGAGCGATAGGTGAGTGCTGATCGCCTTTTAGAACTCCGTCTAGGATAATGTCTGCATAAACGTCAGCTCCCAGTAGGAGATCTATTGAGCTTGACACATTGTAGTTAGGATCGGCCAGCTTTAAATTTTGAAGATGCGTCCAGCCAGCACTTTGGAAACTACAGCTGGGTAGCTTATTTGTTAAGTTTTGTAGGATCAGTGCTTGCACATTGAATTTATAGCTGGAATGTATCGATTGACAGTTGAGATGTAGGAGCCCTCTACAAGTTCGTGACGTCGAACCTATTCCGGTCACAGCTGCATCAAGTTTTCTTCGAGGTAAGCGCAATCGTTGAGCGGCGTTCTCTGTTATTAAGTTTATTTGAGATCCCTGATCTAGGAGACCCCGTAGTGTTACGTAAGTTCCATCAGCTGATTTAACTTTGACTAGGACTGTAGTCAGTAAGATTTCAGTATTGTCGGTAGTCAAGTGGTGAGCTGCTGGTTGTGTTGATGTTGACGGTCGTGGTGTGTTTTTGGTTGAGTCATCGTCTTTCTTTTCCGCAGTTGGTTCAGAAACAGATGGTTTTTTCGTATGCAGCAGTGTATGATGTTGTAAGTTACATTCGCGGCACGTTTTTCTTGAGTTGCAATTGTTGTTGCCATGGCTGTACAAACAATTTCTGCAAAGTTTTAATTTCGCTACTGTATTGTTCCGTTGCGAAATATCCATGTCAATAAACTTGTCACATTGCATCAGCACGTGATCGTTATTGCAGAGAGGGCATTTTCCGAATGATGCATGAAATATTTTGGAGTGTCCCACTTTCGTTTGATCTTCTGACTTCTTAAAGTTGCTTTTAAACTTGTAGTTATGGCTCCAGTTCTTACTGTTCGGTCTCTGAGTTGTTTTATTCTCTCCCGAGTCCTTTATGCAGCTCTTTGCGGTTTCGTGAGCGAGGAAGTTGAGCTCCAGGAACTTAAGGAATTCGTCTAGGTCTGGCAATTCCCTATTGTTTTGCGTTTCCTTGGTGTACTCGTTGAGTGTTGTGGGATCCAATTTTTGTGACATCATGTAAACAATTATCGGGCCCCAACTGCTCACTTCCACTCCCATGTTTCCGAGACCATTTAGACATTCGGTTATTACGTCATGCATCCTTTTCAGGTTGTTGGCGTTGGGTTGTTGAATGGTAGGTAAGTGCTGCATAGTGTTCATGAACGAGGTGAATTGAAGTCGGCGGTTGTCATACCGGTGAGATAGTATTTCCCAACAGGAATCATAGTTATCTGCGCTGATTGACAGATGCTGGACGAGGCGTTCTGCTTCACCTTTTAGTTTTGTCTTCAGGTGTTGCATCTTCTGGGCTTTGGGTATACTCGGATTATTGTGTATGGTTTCAAGGAAAATGTCCTTGAAAGTAATCCAATGAACGTATTTACCGGTAAATTCCGGGATTTCGATTTTAGGTGTAGATTGCTGTAAATGGATTTTGGACCAAATCTTACTGTTTAAGTCTCTTTTCAAATTGTCGTATTTTTGTTCCATGATTTCGTACTTTTCATTGTAATCTTCTTTCAGACTGGACCCCTTCAGCTCATCTTCCAGTTCCCAGTGTATCTTATCGATGGATTGCCACTTTGATTTTAAGGTTGCTAGATGTTCTTCAAACTCCCAATTTTCGGTTATAAAGTCGATGTTTATTTTTGACATTGCTTTAGTTAAAGCCTTAAAATTGCGTTCTTGCTGAGTGATGAGCTTCTTAACGTCGTCCTCAGTTTCTTCATCCACTAGCCCAGATAGATCGAAGTTTAGGTCTTGTTTTGGTTGTCTGTTTTGAAAAGTCAATAGATCCAAAATATGCCTTTTAGTTGACTCGTACATATTCTTTGTTTTCGCGTAAACATCATTGTTAAAGTATCCGATGTTTTTATGTTCAGTGGTCTCCAACAGTATTTTGTGCTGCTCTTCAAAGACACCCCATAGTTCCTCTAAGTTCTTCAAACGTTTTTCTAGGTAATCAACGTTTTTCCTGGTTATGCTGTCCTTTTTATAGTTGGTGCACAACGTTTTGATATCTTCAAAGATGCCGACTTGTTTGGTAAGTAGTGCCATTGTAAGTCAGTAGTTTTAAGTTTGACTTAGGGTATGTAAGTCTAGTAGTCACGTACCTTAAGTTTAGTGGTAATAGTAGTTAGTGGTAGTTGTAGTAGTAGTAGTAGTTGGCTTGACGTAGTTGAGTCTTGTTTATCCGCTTGATCCACGAAGAAGTTCCCAAGTATCACTTTTCGTTGGTTGTTAGAGCTCTTGTACTCTTTCTACGAATATGCGCGCATTCTCAACTTGACTGGTGAGATCCGCTTGTGGAAGGCCAGCCAAGCCGATTCGCTGTCGTTTCAAGAGATACAATTACCCCAAACAGTGAAAGGCTCGAAGGACCATTTAATGTACGGGACAGATTAGTTCCTGAATCGTACACTATAATTGTTGCGTGTTAAGTAGCGAGTGTGTCCAACATGTAAAACACTTCACGTAGTAACCCCGTTTATTTATTACTAGTTTCGTACACTGTAAAGTTTGGTGATTTCTACATGTATATCTGTCTCGCGTGTTGGTTAGTTGCACACTAAGTATAAAGAAATATTAGTCGTGACAAGTGATCTTGTTGATTCGCTTTGTCAGCAGTAAGGTCAATGTACGTGGACCGTACAACTACACTGGATTAGGAAGGCAGCTGTCAAATTCTATTTTTATAGAGTGTCCCGATTCTGTCTGTACAAACTAATAGAGGGCGTAGTTTGTTAAATTGTGTCAATATAATTATTGTACGGAGTAAATGTATTACGTTAACATTATACTATACTACAATACCAATATTTTACAAAACCTATAAATAAAAACTTACTAGTAATAATATGTAAAAAAAATAAAAAGAAAAAACATTCAAAGGGCGTCAAAGAATACGTCCACATCGCTGTCAACGGTAACAGTGCCCAGACCGCTGGCAGCATTGCCACGTTGTATGGCAATGCTGATTCGTTGGCCTAGGAATAGGCCAGCCCTCTGGTCACCTGAAGAGTCGACTAATCGCCTAGCGATATCTTTCAAACTTTGTGAGCATTAGGACCCCATGGCCGGATAATAATTCCCCCTCGAATGCAATTAACAAACCTTCCCCACTTATATCGAAGTTACTATACCATCACTTCTGTGGAAGCGACTTCATACTTTCGTTACATTATACCAAATCACTCACACAGCACAGAAGTGATAGTTAATACGCAGAATTCGTGCTATCACCTACAATCTAATCAGCCGCGAGAAACGCCCAAGGCAACAGAATTTGCGAACTCGCCGTCTGATCTCACGTCGCGTTCCACGCGCGCCTCAAAGAGCTGTCAGCAATCTGTCGAAGACCCCCTTAGAGGGCCAAAGCCTGCCGGGGTCGCGGGACTGTCTTATCAGGTAACCGTGACCCTGGTATGTAAAAAGCTATTGAAGCCCGCCCTGGGAGGATTCATTTCATGATTACGATAAAAAAAACCACAATCTAATATATGAGAAACATTTCAGGTATTCGTCTATTTCGAACTAAACCTCGAGATAAAAAGCCACACGTATTTGGTTCTGTCTTGAAATCGAACAATGATAATTATTACTTGGACTGTATACGCAGTACCCATCCACCTGAGAGAGAATATCGTTACAGAACAAAATTTTTGATGAAGAAAGAAAATTTAGATGCTGGTAAGTGATTTTTCTTTTTTTAGCGATAAGCCCCTAGCATTTGACACCAGTCTCGCCTGTACGCGAAGATGTGGTAGACGGTGAAATTATTCACACTTGACAAGACCCCAAGTTTGTAGCTATCATTAAATACGGACTCCGGCATTGAACGCAGAGGCACCGCTATTGCTATATTATTATATTTTTGTGTTTTTCGGCACTTTCAGAAATCAACAAATGTAAAAAAATTACGAATTTTTGAACTTGTATAACTCGTCTAAGTTATACAAGCTCAAAGATTCGTAATTTTTATAGCCTACAACTTTTGTGTCACAGTCTCAGATCAAAAAAATAGGCAGATAGAACGTGCGCGAACAACAAAGTGATGGCAGTTTTTATTTATGTGTGCGCGGCAGATAAGTCGCGCCGTGTACGAACACGTGCATCTGTGTGCGTTTACGCTTGCCAGATATTGAGAAATACTCCCACATTTTTGTTATGTTAAATTGTTCTCAAATATTGTACTACTATTTTTTTTTATTGGAAACGCGATTTTGCTTTATGGTTATACCCAGAGAGCAAAAGCGTGTAGTATTTGAACAGAATAATAATAAACAATAAAAGTTAAATATGCGCAATTACCTACTACCTATTTAATTAATTTATATCAGACAAGATAACACTTCATAACGCTTTTTGGTAATTTGTCAGCTGTTGTGAGGTTTTAAATACTGCACACTAATATGCATGAATAATTTAATAATGTTTTTGAGTTGCGTAGTCCAATTAGTATCGTTAGTAATGCCGGAGGTTAAAATATTCGTCATGAATTTAAATGCACCCTTTAGATACAATATTTCCACGCAACTACGATGTATAAATTAATCGATATTTTTTATGCACAATACACATTCAGGGCAATTTTCCCGTCCATAAACTAGCAACACAGACGATTTACTGTTAAGGTTTTGTGTTTCAAGTGAGCCGAAAATATTTTATCGAAAATAAATACCAAAACAATAAAAATAACAAGAGTTACCTGTGGAAAGATATTCCATCTTGTTTTCTTAGTTTTTATGATCAACTTTTGCAGTGTTTAAACACACAAGACGGCATGTTTTGACATGAAATGGCAAATCACTAGTGACGTGTGAGCGAGACGATGCGTAGCTTGGTACTGTCGCGAGTTTGTATTAACTTTTGATTTTGTATTAACTTTGGTCGACACACTCGCGTGTTCTGAGCGCTCTTTCTGCCTATTTTTTTTATCTGAGGTAACAATTAGCAATGAGGTAGCAATTAGGTAACAATTGCTCCAAATGATTAACGTACTGCCCATAGATAGGTACCAATTTTTTTTCGTTGGCTTCCAGAAAAGGCCCAAAAACATTTTTTTTTTCTAGAACTTTATAGAAACTTCCAGTATAGTCTTTTCTAAAACTGTCGAAAACCTTGTGAAATCTTTGAAAATGTTGTGCACCGTGTGTGATCCAGATCTCACAATACTGTCCACATAAATATCATCCGCCTAGCCTTTTCCCAACTGTATTGGGGTCGGCTTTCAGTCAAACCAGATGCAGCTGAGTATCAGTATTTTGCATGGAGTGACTGACTATCGGACCTCCACAAACCATTACCTCGGTATTAATACGATGGTAAGACTAGTTGTCATACTTTCGAGCTTCTGACTGTGAGTACGATTGTCAAAGATCTACAAATGACAGCCGGGACCAACAGCTTTACGTACTTTCCGAGGCACGGAGGAAACTCGCTATGACAGATGGTCACCCATCCACAGACCAGCTTCGGCTCCGGCAATCGCGACTAGACCCAGAAGATCGGCCTGTGGGGCTGTAATAATTTAGCCACGAGCTTCACGAGCAATACTGTCGACATGACAATATAAAAAATATGCTTTTGTTACAGAGGGTGATCAACATGCAATCATTTTGTCTGTCAATGGGCAAAATTTAACATCAATATCCAAAGAAAAATCATACGACGATTATATATTTAGGTACATACATTCAGGTTTATTGAAGGTTTCGTGTCAAAAAATGGGTTTTGAACCAGGCCCCTTGGTTTTCTACGAGTATAAGGATGATAATCTTATAAGATATAGTTGGAGTCGGAGTAAGTAACAATGCATAATTATCTTACTAAAAACTAATGAGTAATAATACAGATGACTCGGTCGGCGAGGGGCCCCCCTCAGAGGGCCAAAGCCTTCCGGGATCGCGAGACTGTTTCATCAGGTTACTGTGACCCCTGTGATTTACGAGTCATTACGAGTCTGACTGTGACAGCGTAGGACGTCCACCAACGAGATGGACAGACAGACGACCTCATAAAGGTCGCCGGAAGACGCTGGATGCAGGTCGCTTCCAACCGGTATATGTGGAGATCTTAAGGGGAGGCCTATGTTCAGCAGTGGACGTCCTATGGCGAGATGATGATGATGAGTCTGACTGTATGGGTAGGAGGACTAATTTGATGATTTTACCAAGATAAACAGTACTTACGTCATTCTGCAGCTTGTGTCAATACCGGTCTACCAAATCAAGTATATTTTTCTAGTGTCACTTAAACATTAAATTATTCGTGAATAGTTGCTCCACTCATTGGTAATTCTTATTTCAATCACAAACAGGAACGTTTTCAAGAAATACTTAATAATTTTGTTACAAATTTTGCAAAAAAACAGTGGTATAAAAAGAGTGACTTTATGTATGTAAGTACGTAGGTCTCTTTGATATGACGGGGCCCCCTTAGAGGGCCAAAGCCTGCCATGGTCGCGGGACTAACGAGCTACCGTGAATCCACGGCGTCCTTCAATAGCCCTTTACGTTCCAGGGTCACGGTAATAGGATACGTCCCGCGACCCCGGATAGGTAACCGGTATCCAATCAAGCTGCGCTGTATAAAAGGGTATTTGACTGAAAAAATCTATATAATTAGTATATAATTATATATAATATAAAATATATAATTAGTCCGTCAGCTAGATTATCAAAAAATATTTGACATGTAATTTTTGTTTTGTTACGTAAACCAAAATTGACGAAGATAGAGACACTTTTAATGTAACCAATACGACAAGCAAGTGTGCAGTTTTCATTTACCTACACGTCACGATCCCCCACTCTCTTGTAAGCGTTATACACCGTGACTTTTTAGTCGTCTTACTACGGCAGCCCAGTTCATGTATCCAATGACTAGAACACGTTTATAATAAAAAAATAGGTATTTAAGAGATTTGAAAAATTTTAAAATAAAATTTTAATTCGTTATTATGACGCAAGGCGTAGTTAGAAACACCCTTGTCTCATAGAAAATGGAGATGGAATTATCTGCCCGACTATTGCGCTGGGTAGGTAAACTCTACAGCTTGATACGTAATAGTTATTTATGATACTAGTGCGGTAAGTTGGTTTTTACAAACGAGTAGACGAATGTAAGCCCGAGATGAAGTCGAGGGCTTACCATAGTCACGAGTTTGTAAATACCAATTTCTGCACGTGTGTCATACAATGTTTTTCAACACATTTGCGAGAAAACAGTACAATATGTAATTAAGAATTAAACAAACTTTATTTAGAAGTTTCTAATATGAAATGGCGCGAATTTGCAAATGGCGCCACATGCACGTGGTGAAAAATAGAACTACATCTTTCGTCTCATTTACTCTTTAGTATTAAAATGAGACAACGTATTAAGCAAAAGCGCTTCCAAGGAGGTTCGATCAGTCAGGTTGTTTATTCTCATAATGTGAAACTCTTTGGTAGAGCTCTTATTTTTTTTTTAATGGAAATTAAAAAAAAACCATAAGAGAAAACGCACGGTGCTATACAACGAGACGTGCCGTAAAATAGGTACTTAGGTGAGAGTACCTATTTTACCGCACGTTCCGTTGTATGGTGCGTAATTTTTAACTTTCGAACAATGTATACAACGTAAACGCATTTTTAGAGCAAATGTGTTGAAAACATTTTAACAGGAATTTTTCATATTTCTATTTCTATGTATTTATTAATAATAAAAATTATTTTAACGATTAAAAAAAAAACTTGCCTAGAGATACTTTAGGTCGGATACAATAAGTGGACCACTTTTGTAAGACGACTAAAAAGTCACGGTGTATTTTCGTAAATATGCATTAGGCGCGGGCCACATAGAAAAGACGTAGGTACCTAAGAAGAGGACGCGTCGCGGACGTGCGAACGTGTATGGCGCGGGCCACATAGAAGAGACGTAAGATGAGGACGCGTCGCGGACGGGCGAAAATGTATGAGAGTCGCGCCCGCGCCCCGTCTCTTCTGTGTGTTTTACGTCGCGACGCTTCTACACATTTTGTATGAAAGAGACGCCGAAGAGACATTTTTAGAGAGAGTTGAATAGTTTAAATATCTCGGGCATATTGTGACCTCTGACCTGAGGGACCATGCGGACATTGATAGGGAGCGGAGAGCGTTGTCTGTGAGGGCCAATATGATCGCCCGCAGGTTTGCACGTTGCTCGGGAGCCGTCAAAATAACTCTTTTTAGAGCGTTTTGTACGTCCCTGTACACGGCCAGCCTGTGGGTGTCATATACCCAAAAGCAGTACAACGCTCTCCGTGTTCAGTATAATAATGCGTTCAGGATGTTGTTGGGGTTGCCCCGGCACTGCAGCGCATCGGGGATGTTCGCCGACGCCCGTGTCGACTGTTTCTACACGACGATGCGAAAGCGGTGTGCATCTCTGGGGCGCAGGCTCCGGGCCACCTCCAATGGCATCCTGAGTGCATTTGCGAACAGGTTTGATTGTCATTACATTAATCATTGTTATATGATTAATGTAATGATTAATGTAATGGACAAACAGACAAATGACTCAGCCTTTTTTATAATTATAGGCACCTACTTGTTATAATTATGTATGTATGTATATTATTTTTATGTCTGTAATTTGATTTTGTGATCTTGTGAATTTTAATTTATTTGTTTGAATTTAATTACTTGTGTCTAATATTGTATTTTAAATTTTTTAATAATTCATTCATTTCTATGTATATTTATTGATATCATATTTAATGTGAATACTTTTATGATCCGAAATGGATTGAATTAAGTGAATTTGAATTGAATTTAATAAATGTCTCCACCCCGTCGTCTTGCGTCTTTTCTATGTGGCCCGCGCCTTAATTTAAGAAATTTATTTTTCAAGACTCTTTTTTCAAGACTCTTAATGATTGATTAATTTAAATTTAAATTATTTTATGGTGTCAACATGCCTATAGGACCTGTGTTTTTTTCAGTTCAGACCGATGCATCACGGGCTATTTCACTTTGTGTATCCACATCGAATATAACTAATAGAACTCTAATGTGTAGTATCAATAACACTGAAGTACCAAAGCCCAACGCCAGGATATTATTCTTACATGACGAACTTGCACGTGGTATGTATATCGCACTTTTTTCCTCCTCAATGTTGTAATTTAATTGTTTGTAGGGGAACAGTGTGGGGTGCTAAGACAGGAAACCTCCACGTGCGCCCGTGGACTGGAGTTCCCTCTCGGATACGTCCGGGGGGAAGACCAGTTTTTCGGGCCGGTGCATCCTGGGATGCGGGCAAAAACTCTCCTTAGGCACTGTGTGCCTAAGGGGTTTCTTTGCCCGTATGCAAATAGCTTGTCGGGTGGACGCTCCAACGCGTGTCCCTCTGGACAGCAGGGGGCACAGCGGCGGAGCGGGCTTGCGGACGGTGAGTAATGGGTATGCTCGCCGTCCGACCAAGGACCAAGCCCGGGTCGGTGGCGCGTCGTGTTTCACGCGTCATCGACGGGGCCCCTTATGGGGCCAAATGCCTGCCGGGGTCGCGGATTTTTCTTAATCCAGGACACCGTGGCCCCGGAACGTAAAGGGCATCCGACGGAACACGGGTGGATTTTAGTCAGTAAGAGTCTGACAGTCCCTCCCGCCCCGCCCAGGGCGGGAGAACTCATTTGATGATTTTGCCACCCTAAAGAAAAAAAAAAAAAAAAAAGGGGAACAGTGTATCAGACGGGGACGCGAGGTATGATGGGAAATCACTGGAGAATATGTTACTAACTTTTAACTTGAAACTTGCTCTTAAACAACCAACTCGAATGGCTAATAAAACATGCATAGATAATTTTGCGCATAATTTTAAAAAGACATGTAAAACAGACGTTTTAGAATTTGCGCTATCAGACCATACAGCACAGCTACTTCAATGCCCAGTACCAAATGTGTGCAGTATAAAATCCTGGTATATAACTAGAAGAGACTATAGGAACGAGAATGTAGTAAAATTTAAAAATTGTATCAACAGTCTAAAATTTTCAGAAATCTATAGTACTGAAGATCCGAACGTGGCTTACAACGAATTTTTCAACATATTTAAATTATTCTATGATCTATGTTTTCCATACAAAGAAATAAAAATCAACATAATAAATAAACCTAAATGGTTATCACATGGCATTAAATTATGCAGCAAGAAAAAAAGGGAACTTTTATGGCAATCCAGATTAAAGCCAAATTATGAAAACAAAAATAAATTTAGTACATACTCTAAACTATATAATAAAATAATTAATCTTACACAAAAAGCTCAGAATAACTACAAAATACAGCAATTTAAAAATAAATCAAAGACTACATGGCAAGTAATTAATCAAACAAAATACAATATCCCTAAACAGCAAATTGAAAAACATAAAATCGGTAATAAAATTATAAACAGACCCTCGGATATCGCTAATGCTTTCAATGATTTTTTCGTTGATAAAATTCAGCCAAAAATTGATGCTGAATGCAAGCCGAAAGCTGGCATTTCATTCACAAAACATAATTCAATGTTTATGGCACCTAGCACACCACACGATATATATAAAATAATAATAATGTCTCTCAAAAACACCAGCAGTGTAGGTTATGATGGAATTGCTACAAAGATTCTGAAGTCAGTGTCAGCAGAGATATGCAGACATTTAAGTCACATAATTAACCTTAGTATTTGTACAGGTATATTTCCAGAAGCCTTAAAACTATCTATAATTAAACCTTTATTTAAGAAAGAAGATAAGGAGTTAATGGAATATTACAGGCCAATTTCACTCATACCGGTTATCTCTAAAGTATTTGAAAAATACATCTACAGGGAATTAAGTAATTACATTGAAAAAAATAACATACTTTGTGAAGAACAAAAAGGATTCAGACAGCACAAAACCATTAATATGGCAATTTATGATTTTTTATACACCATCACTAAAAATGTTGATAAGCGTTCCCCTATTTGTGCAATTTTCTGTGACATGACTCAGGCGTTTGATTATGTGCATTATAATACATTATTAAACAAATTGGAAGCTTATGGAATAAGAGGTAACGTGCTCGAACTTATAAAATCGTATCTAGGAAACAGAACTCAAATAACCGAAATTAGTCGCATTAATGTAGTCAACAGGCATGAAGAGATTTCAAGGTCACAAGAACGTAAAATTACTTTCGGTGTACCCCAAGGATCCGTAATGGGCCCGCCCTTGTTTATTTTATATATTAATGATATTCCCATGTCTGTTGAACAACCTTTAACTATGTTTGCAGATGATAGTACAATAACAATCCCTTGTCAAAACAAAATAACTTATGAAAATGATATAAATACTTCTCTTGACTCTATGGTTAAATGGTTAGACAGAAATAATTTAAATATAAATTTAAATAAAACGAAGATAATGCACTTTAGACAACGAACACCCGGTATAACTAATCTTCACATACATAACAAAAATATCAATATTGAAGAAGTAAGAGAAACAAAATTTTTAGCATTGCAAATAGATTACAGTTTGAATTGGAAAGCGCATATAGATTTACTATGTAAGAAACTGAGCTCGTCTGCATATGTTTTATATAGATTATCTTCCACAGTAGACACTAAAGCGCTTCTCACGGCTTATTATGGCATAGTTGAATCCCATTTACGCTACGGCGTTATTTTCTGGGGGAACTCGACTGATCGAGACACAGCATTCAAGGCCCAAAAAAGATGTCTTCGATCAATGTTCAAACTGAAAACGACAGACAGATGCAAGCCCTATTTTCAGAAACATAATATCTTGACGCTTCCCTGCGTCTACATCTTTGAAGTAGCTATGTTTGTTAAAAATAATCCCAGTCGTTTTGAGCGCCTTGCAGATGTAGTCCCTAGAAATAGGCGTGACAATAACAAACTACTTCAAGTAACATGTCAAACAACTTTGATGCACAACAGTGTTTATTGCATGGCTCCAACTATTTATAATAAATTACCGAGTGGATGGAAAGATTTAAATAAGTTACAATTTAGAAGTACACTCCGTAAATTTTTAACAAACAAAACCTACTACAGTATAACTGAGTTTTTAACAGAAAAAAATGCTACGTGAATATGTTGTTGTTTATTAGTTTATTACAAATATTTTTATTATTATATATATATTTTTTTAATTTTACATTCTGTTTATCTAGTTTGTTTTGTGCTTCTATAACTATTGTAAATGTTTGCATACCGAATGGTAAAATATGGCAGAACTATAATACTTTTTTAACACCCTAATGTACCACCCATATTTGCAAAATAAAATTCTATTCTATTCTATTCTATCACAAACTTAAGGCAAACTTAACACAATACTAAAGTAGCACAAGCGCCAACAGGATGCCATTTGTTAATGGCCGCTTGCAAATGACGTCTTGATGGCGCTTGCGCTACTTTAGTTTTGTGTTAAGTATGCCTAAAGAGTATGTATGTCCCCATTGTACCCCGCGATTATTATCGTCCCCGTCTTAAGGTGCCGGTTCGCGCGCGAGACCGCGACAGGAGACCGCGACACGGCCCGCGATCGGAGATTGTTTACCGTATCTGTCTCCTGTCGCTGTCTCGCTCGCGAACTGCCGCTCATACATTGCCTAATGTTAAGTAGTGTCGCGGTCTCCTGTCGCTGTCTCGTGTCGCGGTCTCGCGCGCGAACCAGCACCTTTATACACTGTTCCCTATATTGTTACTGTAAAAGCTCGAACAACGGTAAATCTTAAGATTTAAGTGTAAGTCTTAGAATCTACCGACATGAGTTGGTAAATGTAAGTATTTCTGAAAATGGGACGATTTTTTCGGATTTTTACCATTCGAATTCAGTTATGCTAGGTTTTACCGCTGTCAGTTGGTAGATGTTGGTTTTAAGAATAAAGCAATGAGTTATATGAAAGTGTATTCGATTACTGAAATAGAACCACCGAAAAAAATATACGCACTACATAAATAAAAATCCCTGTACACAATATGAAACCGACTGGCTGACTGACTGATGGATCAACGCACAGCCGAAACCACTGGGCATAGAAGCATGAACTTTTGCATAAGCATTACTTATAAAACGTAAGTGTATGCTTAGAACGGATTTTTGAAAGTTCATCCCCTAAGGTTTAAAAATTGGATTAAAGTTTGTATGAAAATGAATTTATTCTCACTCGATTTTTAAAACTTTCCAATGTACACTTATCAACTTAAATAGATAAAATAAATTTTAAGCCCGAAATATGCACCCTCGCGGACGAAATCATGGGCAAAGTACTCGTTAACAATGCAGAGGATTTTTTGTAATTACCTACACTTTCTCCCTCTTGTTACTTTGTATCTATAGACATTTAAACTTTACATTTGTTATGTTTAAACATATCTTAGAATTTTTATCATAAAGTCAGTCAGTTATGTGAAAATGAACGAATTTGGGCACCTTTAATCCAAGATGTCGGCTGACGCAGACACTCCTCGAGGTCGAAAATTTAGATTTTTCATGAGTAGCATATACACCACCTAATGCAAGGCAAAGCCCCTTTTTTGTCCCCATTGACTGGACTAGAATAAATATTGTCAATTTTACTACTTTTTTTTTTTTCAAAAAATTGATGACATATAAAATATTTTATTTTCAGATATCCGTTTACGAGGCCTGCCTAGTAGTAATGTCATGTACGAGTACACAAATGGTGACAATCAGTGGACAATTGAATATCAATACTCCGTGAATGAGACTTTTAACGTGACTTGTGAAGGTTATGCTAGATTTCAAAGTCCGAGTGCCAACAGAAAAAATGTTTTTAAGTGGAAATTCGAAGGTATTTCGGAAATAAATATTTTGCATAGATAGTAGGAAATAGAGACGACGAAGATACGATACTTTTAAAATTGTCAATACGTCACCAGAAAGTGAGGCAGTCGTTCATTGTCCCTCTTGAACGATGCCGCAAAAATTTATAGTAGGGAAGAGTTATGGGACAATAAATTAAATTAGCCACTATAGCTATGTTTTGTAATTCCTTTTATACAGTTCCAAAGGTATAGAACGGGTAGAACCCTATGAACAAAGAATAAAAACAATTTAATAACATATAACGGTCCTGAGGGCCTGTAGAGGTAATCATTAAAATCTAATAAGTACGTTACAAACCTTTATCAGGGTAGATAATATTCGAAGTATTTTATAATAATATTAAAAGTTCATTCCTGTAAAGTTGTAGCAAGCACATAACATATAGGTAACTGAGTTTACTTTAAACATGAAATTAAATAACATAATATTGCAGAACAGATGCAGCGCTTGCCGTGGTACAAATTGTACTGACCAAAAAAGAATTGATGATAACGTAATGACATAATGAAATTCGAAATATTATGAATATTCAAAAATTTAAAAATCAATATAGATCCAAAAGAAAAGAGGTTGAAGCAACAGAGAAGGTGGATTACCCACTCTGTTACAAAAGTACAGTTTTGACTTGCTTCTGACGTTACAAGCCCCCACTCTTGATGCATTATTACGAATTTTGATGCATTATATATCTTTGTAAATTAATATGAATTGATTTAACAAAAGAAAAAATACGTGTTCATTATTCTTTAAATCTCTAGCTGATGGACTTATTAGATTTGCAATTGATTTATGCTATGAACATACCTATTCTGTGCTACTTCTGCGCAAACGCCTCATTCTAAAAAGGAGTTGTTAATCTTTTTTCAGGCCAAACGTATGATTCTAGACAAAACCACTTGCCAAATGATGCGTCAATTCAGTGGAGTGAAACGCCATTTACGAAGATCTTGGAAGCAACCCACAACAGAGCGATATTACAATGTATTTATTTCCCTAGTCTGTCGGTCTCCGATCAACAGTCTTATATTAATCATACTGTAGAGCTCATTTTCCGATTAAAACCAGAGCCTTCTGCAGAAGTAGATACTTCAGGTGAGTCCATCATCTGCCTGCCATTCTCAAAACAATATCGGGCATTACTTTCATTCATAAATCATACTGGATGCAGCTGTATATTATCAGTATTTTACATAGAACGACTGCCTATCTGACATCCACAACCCAGTGACTGAGTAATACGATACCCCTCGGTAAGACTGGTTGTCAGACTTTCGGCCTTCTAACACTAGGGCCACATTTACGGAAAATACCGTTAGTTATCGCATTACTGGACGTATCTCCGAACATTTAAAGCCCTTTATTGCGAAAATCAGTAACAACTGCCGAAGGCCTACAAATGACAACCGGGACCAATGGTTTTACGTGCTTTTCGAGACACGGAGGAAACTTGTAATTGTTAAATGGTCACTGGTCACACATCCACAGACCAACCTTGGCAAGCGTAGCTTTGTTACTAATATAATAAACTTGATTTTGATTCCAGCAGAAGATGCGAGAGTGAAGATAGTTGTAATAGCTACGTCTGTTGGGACTATAGGCATCATAACTGTAATATGCTTAGTACTCTGGCGTAAGAGGTCGAAACGAACTCGACTTATTGAGGTAATTGTTTTGTTTTTATGGTTTTGCTGATGTACAAATGGTCAACTAGACAGCACTAATAAATTGTTAATTTGACTAGTCCGTTATCAAGAGTTTTGAAAAATAATGAACACGTATGTTTTCTTTCGTTAAAACAATGTATATTTACAAAGAAATAACGAAAGCCGGGCGCGAGAGATCCTAGCGTCCTCCGGGCGATCCTCGCAATAGAGACACCCAGGTATTTCTTCCCGCCCATTCAGACACTGGAACCTCCCGAACCACTCGTATCCAGTGAGGACCTGTGTCAGGCGGAATATGAGAACGCCGTGACGCCTCTCCAGCCACTCCCCAGAGAGGGAGCTCTTACCGGAGCGATTGCGGCGTGCCCGAGTATACGAGTTTCACTGCCGCCGGGTAAAAAATAGGAGGTGTCTAAACACAGTTTATTTTATATTTCAGAGCGAGAGTGATAATCTCTCAAACCAAAACAATAGTCCAATACCAGCATTCCCAAGTCAATGGGAAACTGACTATGATGATTCACACTATTATCAAATTGATGAAGGGGTCATGGAGGAAAATGAAGCATACTTGATGGATACAGACAAGCCGTACAAAATGCCATACAAAAGGCAGAGTAATAATAGTGAGAATCATTATACCGAAATAGATGATAACTTTAAGCCAAAGCCTGGTGGACTAGCAGCTAATTGGAGGAATGCTGTACCAGGAACACAATTACACAATCCTATTAGTGCTCGCAACAACAACTCAAAACAAGGAATTTACGACAACTTGAGACATGACAATTTACCTATTGTTAAAGGTAATGCAAATTATAGCAATGTACAACAAACAGGTAAAATAAAAAATGTTACTTTTGAACCAATAAGAAATGAATTCCCATCTGGACGTTCTTATAACCAAGGAACCTCCAGGCAAGGTGATGAGAAATACGATCCAAGATTAAAACAAAATGGTGTTGATCATTACGTTAATACTAATCAAGGTATTTCCATGCAACCTCGTGATTTGACAGAGAAACACAACTATGAAAACGATTTTGTAAAAAACGTGAAACCTGATGAATTAGACTATGCTGAACCGTACGGTCATCTTGGAATTCGTTGCAAAAATGATTTTTACAGGTAAAAATTTGGTATTTAGAAATACTCATGCTAAAACCTTTGTAAGCTGATTGCTAAATTAAAACTAAGTTAGTAAATAAAGAGAAAGAAACATAATAAACAAGTATGATACGGTATTATTATGATGCTATTATTTGACCGCGATTCGGCAAGCGTCCAGCCGGCCAGGTGGAGTGACGACCTACGAAAGGTGGCCAGCAGAGACTGGATGAGGAAAGCTCAAGACAGGGATCAGTGGCGCACATTGAGAGAGGCCTATGTCCAGCAGTGGACGAATACAGGCTGATGATGATGATGATGATGATGGGGACTGTCAAATCGTCAAATCGATAGATGTGACAGAGATGGTGAACTAACTCGGGACTGAAGTGTATCAAGTTTAATGTGCAACACAATCTTTTTAAGTACTTTTATGTAAAAAAAAACGTAAAACCAGTTTTTTTTTTCATGAAACACTTTTATATTTTACATACTTACTTATTTACAATGTATAATAATAATAATTATTGTTTTTTTTTTAATTAAATTAAACCGTAAAATAGGTAACATAGACTTTTCTTTGTATAACAGACTGATAAAATGTAATTCAAATATACATAGTCTGTTCTGTGCATAATAGCGGCCATACACCATACTGCCTATCGTACAATCGGCATGACGATCGATTTGATCAAATTGGCAGTTCGTCCATATACACCATACACCATACTGCCTATCGTACAATCGGCATGACGATCGATTTGATCAAACTTCAAATCGGCAGCAGTGATGCCAGCTTAGCAACTTTACCTATAGCTAGATCTAGCTATTATTCGGTGACCGACAGCTACAATTTTATAAAAGTTGTGGCTTAATTTTTTAGCTACTGTTTTACCGACTTGTTTTTTTACCGGTCTATCCCACTGGTGGGAATCAGTTGGTAATACAAGTGAAGGTCGGAAAACATTTGCTTATCGTTAAGCAAATGTTTTCCGACCTTCAAGCGATTTTCGACCTTATTGACATTTATGCAAACACCGGATTTTAATGAAGGAGCAATGTTAGCTAACGAGAATGTGAGAAAAAACAAACTAAATTTTAAATGTCAATAAGGTCGAAAATCGCTTGAACCAGTTTTTTCCACTCCACTCCACTGTAAAAAGTGTCGTGACAATTTTTTCCGCCTAGCCCCCTTTCGCAACGCGCCATAAGGAACTTCGTTCCAAAAAAATAAACGTTTCGAATTGAGAACCTCCTCCTTTTTTTTACGTCGGTTAAAAAGTAGCTACCGAATATTAGCTAGATCTAGCTATAAAGTTGCTAAGTTGGTATCACTGCTGCCGATTTGAAGTTTGATCATTCCGATTTGATCAAATCGATTTGATCAAATCGATTTGATCAAATCGGCATGATCATGCCAATTTGATGGATTCCACGCCCACACACGGTCAAATCTAACTGATCAAATCGGCAGCGTCATGCCGATTGTACGATTGGCAGTATGGTGTATGGCCGCTATTATACTATAATATTGTGTTTTATATCATTTAGATTAATTCAATAGTCCACAAATGGTTTTTTATTGTATATAAAATATTATCATGATACTAAATGACTTCAATTATTCGTTTTCTTGTTAAATTAGTTTAGCATTTATATTAGTTATTAAGATTAAGATAATATACATAATTTGAAGATAAGAAAATAAAACCAAAGATTTTTTTTTACAAAAGTACATTGTTTTACCTACTCAATTCGCAATGAATTTTTTAAAACATAATTAAATAATAAAATAGTTATGTAACACTTTTTTCTTTATAATTATCATTGGTATAATAATGTAATTACAAATATACAATATATTAATAATAAGTATAATTTAAATTATCTATACACTAATATTTTAAAGAAGAAAACTTTGTTTGTAATGAATAGGCTTAAAAACTACTGTTCCGATTTCAAAAATTCTTTCACCAGATGAAAGCTGCTTTGGTCCTGAGTGACATAGGCAATAAGAGGGGGGGGGGGGGGAGCAAAGCCGCTGGGAAAAGCTAGTACAATATAAAAATAAAGTTTTGTAACAATAACATAAAATTAAACAAGTTTTGTTCTTAGTTTTATCGTTCTTACACCTACCACCTACTAACAAAAATGTACTTTAGTTGGTTTCACAACATTAAAATATTTGTGTCTAAAATGCTAAAATGTTTTAATTATAACGTTACCTAAAGCTGTGTAGGACGGTTTTATAATTTAATTATCGTTTTCTTTAATTGTCTTTTAAACATAGTAATTATAGAATACATTCTCAGTTATAATAAAATAAGTAAAAATATAATAATATATTATTTCTTTTTGTAATAATATTTTTTTTATATAAAAAATATCATCATAACACTCATGCCACGTAAAAAAAAAGTGTAACTGATTTTGATTACCAGATTGTGCAGTGATTTCAGATTTGTCCATTAAATATACATCTTAATGGTCCGGCCACATGCTCCGTCTTGCCTGCGAGCATCCCTGCACATGCGTGCGTGATGCCGAAGACATGTGACACCAACCAACCCACACTGGGCCCGCGTGGTGTATTATAAGCCCACTCTCTATCTCACAGAGAGGAGGCCTGTGTCCCAACAAGGAAAATATGCTGATGGTGATCTAATGCCAGGTAAAGACACAGTGGCACACAAGGAGGTATCCTGTGGCCACAATTAAATGACCGATCATGACGGGGAAGCCTATTTTAAAGAACTGCATGAAGCTGATCTTGTATCCGTGCTGCTCAGCTAAGCCGACGCACACCACGTTGGAGCTGGCTCCTATGAGGGTCCCGTTACCTGGAAAAATTTAAAACTTAAACCAAATAAAACGATTAGGCTTTCAAATGAACTCCTTTCCATGGATTTTCCAATTAACAACAACATGGGACTCTTCAAAAATGGCGTAAAAATGTTTTTGCGAGGTTATTCACGCGCAAACGATAACTCTGGTGTTGCTTAGCTGGTTCTTTTTTTGGGACAAATCCACCACACTATTCCCAAACCACTGCAACTCCTGAAAGCCAGAATTAACAATGGCGACCACCAGAAAAGCGCCGAGACAATGTAGCTCGACGTGTTCCAGTTGGGTTTACCTGTCTTGGTTCCTGCTACGAAATTAATCAGAAAAGAATAGAGGAGGAGTAGGAAAAATATGTTTAGAGATGCAGACGATAGGCTACGGTGACCGCGCACCATGGTGGGAACGGTGTTAAAAAAAGGTATTTAATGGAATCGAATGAAATGGAATCATTACTGTAACGCACCCAGCGTTAATTAACATTTAAACTCGCATATACGAACAGCTAATATTCTATGGTATTGTATCCTTCTTGGATACTGTTCAGACTACATTTACAGTAATTTACTATACGGACATTGCGGAAATTCGAGAAAATTTTCGTGCGTTCACGCGTTTTTGCCATACAGACCTATTATTGGAATCAAAAATAGCAGCTCACAATTTAGGATTAGTAATTTTTACCTGTGGTATTAGGCTACTGGGCTTCTCCTAGTTGTAATGTCCCTTTGTGGCTATTGCCCTTGTTTTGTTCTGTCTCCTGCTTGACATAGAGGGAAGTGGAAACGTCCTACTCCTCCACAATTCTTTTCTGATTAATTTCGTTGAGCATCCAAGACAGGTCAATTCATTTTCCAGAACACGTCGTGCTTCATTATCTAGGCGCTTTTCTAGTGGTTGTCATTGTTGATTCTGGCTTTCAGGAGTTGCAGTGGTTTGGGAAGTGTGGTGGGTTTGACCCAAATACACAAACAGCCAGAACTGGTACAACTACCTGTGGGCCAATCCCCAAGTTGGATTTCAAATACCTTGTAATATCTCTCATTACCTCCCAAACATACTCCGAAAGATAAGGCCCATATGAGCGGCGCCATCGGCAGGTTGAGTGTTGGATGAGTCCCTAGTGACGTGACTACTCGTACCATCATGGTCGTCAGAGGTACGTTGTCGACAAATGCTGATGTTATACCCGACACCTGCAAAAATAGGTGATTTCTGCAACAGACTGATAGTCGATGGCCAGCATTACTTGACCCACTTTAACATTATTCCGCCGTATAAGATGGGTCATGTTAATGCTGGGCACCGAATGTACTTCATGCAAAAAGAAATTGATGTAAAAAGCACGTGTAAGGGCTCTTCACGTTAATGTTCGATGTTCAAAAGTGTCTCTTTGATGGCATCACGGCTCGTTCATGACCGCAAGGTCACCAAGAGCTGTAAGATCAATGTATAGAAATGTTTGATACACGTCACGAGGCGTGGCCAGTAGCGAATTCGCGTACTTACAAACTAATTTGTGCCGCCTGTCGCACCGCTCATTGCTCAGACCAAAGTTGCGAATCATCATCATCAGCCGGAAGACGTCCACTGCTGAACATAGGCCTCCCTTTTAGACTGCCACGCAGAACGACATTTCGCCACTTGCATCCATCGGTAGCCCGCGACTCTCACGATGTTGTCGGTCCACCTAGTGGGAGGCCTGCCTACGCTGCGTCTTCCGGTCCGTGGTCGCCACTCGAGAACTTTTCTTCCCCATCGGTTGTCAGTTCTACAAGCGATGTGGCCTGCCCATTCAATTGCCACTTTTTCCGAGCTATGATCCTTTGTCTGGATTTTATAAATAGAATTGTGAATGGTCCATAATAAATGATTTGCCTGTGACTTAATTTAATTGCAATCTCGAGGTTTTTTTTTTTTTTTTTTTTTTTTTTAGGGTGGCAAAATCATCAAATGAGTCCTCCCGCCCTGGGTGGGGCGGGAGGGACTGTCAGACTCTTACTGACTAAAATCCACCCGTGTTCCGTCGGATGCCCTTTACGTTCCGGGGCCACGGTATCCTGGATTAAGAAAAACCCGCGACCCCAGCAGGCATTTGGCCCCATAAGGGGCCCCGTCGGTGACGCGTGAAACACGACACGCCACCGACCCGGGCTTGGTCCTTGGTCGGACGGCGAGCATACCCATTACTCACCGTCCGCAAGCCCGCTCCGCCGCTGTGCCCTCTGCTGTTCAGAGGGACACGCGTTGGAGCGTCCACCCGACAGGCTATTTGCATACGGGCAAAGAAACCCCTTAGGCACACAGTGCCTAAGGAGAGTTTTTGCCCGCATCCCAGGGTGCACCGGCCCGAAATACTGGTCTTCCCCACGGACGTATCCGAGAGGGAACTCCAGTCCACGGGCGCACGTGGAGGTTTCCTGTCTTAGCACCCCAATCTCGAGGCTTAGCAATCTTCAACAAAATATTGTTGAAGATTTTTTTTTTCGTGGTAAAATCATCAAATGAGTCCTCCTACCCAGGGCAGGGCGAGAGGGAGTGTCAGACTCGTACTGACTAAAATCCACGGTGTCCTTCAATAGCCCGGGGTCGAGCCCGTTCCGGGGTCACGGTAATGAGATAAGTCCCGTGACCTCCGCAGGCTTTGGTCCCCTAGAGGGGGGCCCCGTCATCATGCTGACACTCTTTGAGGCGCGCGTGGAACACAACGCGCCGTCGACCCGGGCATGGTCCATGGTCGGACAGCGAGTCGCCCATTACTCGCCGCCCGCATGTCCGCGCCTACGGTGGCCGGAGATCGTCTGCCGACGTCCGACACCGTGGGCGTCTACCACTGCGTCTGGGGTGGAGGGAGAACACTATCCTCTCCCTCACGCGGCACGCTTCCTCCTTCACGAGCATGACTGCTTCGCAGAAGGAGGCGACCGCTTCCCACTCCATCTCGCCCCGCAGCATGGCCTCGATCAATGCCGGGTGGGAGAGGTCTCCTCCTATCGCCGTCCTGAGGACACGGCGGTGCTCTGACCAAGCGGGGCAGTCCTGCACTGTATGCTCCACCGTGTCCTCCGGGCGATCTTCGCAGTGGTGACACCCAGGCGTTTCTTCCCTCCCTATCCGACACAGGTACCTCCCGAAACTTCCGTGTCCGGTGAGGACCTGCGTCATCCGATAGGTCAGGATGCCGTGACGCCTTTCCAGCCACTCCTCAAAGAGGGGTCTTACCGCCGCGATTGCGGCGTGCCGATATTGTTGAAGATTGGTATTGAATGAAATCTCCTATGTCTCTGTTCAATTCGATCCATAATTCCAGGGATGTCCTGTATTGTTTAGAAGAAATAGAAGATGTTACAACACTTACCCACACCATAAGTATCAAAGCCACTGCCAGACGATCGGTCACATCGACCCTCAGGATCATCGCCTCCGTCAACCCGCCGATGTAGCTTATGAGACCAAGCTTCGACAGAGCCTGGAATCATCAATTCAATTCAATTCAATTTATTTGCAATAAGTAAAGAAATACATATATTAGAACCAGCATTTTCCATACCGACAAGTTTTATGCAAAAAAGCCCCAACCGGTCTTCAAAGCCATTGTACCTTTTTTGTTATTTAAACTTGACCCATCATCATCTGCTTAGCCTTTTCTCAACTATATTGTGGTCGGCTTCCAGTCGAAACAGATGCAACTGAATATCAATATTTTAAATGGAGCGACTGCCTATCGGACCTAAACAACCCAGTAACTGGGTAATACGATACCCCATGGCAAGACTGGTTGTCAGACTTTAGAGCTTCTGACTTACAGTAACGACTTTCAAAGATCTACAAATGACACCCGGGTCCAACGGCTTTACGTGCTTTCCGAGGCACGGAGGAAACTCGCTATGACAGATGGTCACCCATCCACAGACCAACCTCCTAACCAAGAAGATCGGCCTGTGTGGCTGTAATTATTTAGCCACGAGCTTCTTTAACTTTTATGTTTGCCCCACACTAGGAATTTCTCCTGTATCGTGGGTGGGCAGGGCCGGAGGGAGGAACAACTAGTCGTAGATAAACAAGACAATTAATCGTGCCATCAAAGTGAATTGAAACCGATTAAGCGATTTCGGAATGACAGCTTTTAAAAATTCTCATACAGTAAAATTAATGGCTCCGGAATGTGTCATATTTGGTACACGTGCCAAAAATGGTTATTTTAACTTTTTTTTCAAAAGCTTTCTAAAGGAGAAGAACGATTTACCTCTTTTTTATTAACCGACTTCAAAAAAGGAGGTTATTTAACGATAGGTTCGCGTTTGACTACTATCTCGTCTGATGGTAAGCGATGATGTGATCGACGGTGAAGCACGCTTGCCTAGAAGTAACCTGTTCACACTTGACTTGAAGACCCCAAAGTTATAGCTACCAGGAAACACCAGACCCCGGAATTCCACTCCTTAGCTGTGCGCACAATAAAAGTATACCTCCATGAGCACGAAGAGCGCAGCGAAGAAGAGGAGTGTGGACCACTCGATCCTATGCAGCACTGGCTCCAATTCCTCGCGGTCTGCCAGCGTCAGCAGCAGCAGCGCACCCAGCAGAGCCGTCCAGCCCAGCGACACGCGATCTGACCGATGACAAGTTAGAATAAAGCACAAGAAACCATCAAATCTTTTTTTTTTCCAGGTGGTAAAATCATCAAGCTGCGGGGCGAGACGGAGTAGGAAACGGTCGCCTCCTTCTGCGAAGCAGTCATGTTCGCGAAGGAGGAGGCGGGCCGCGTGAGTGAGAGGACAGCGTCCTCCCTTCACCCCAACCGCAGTCATAGACGCCCACGGCGATGGACCTCGGCAGACGATCTCTGGCCACCGCAGGCGCGGGCATGCGGGCTGCGAGTAATGGACAACTCGCTGTCCGACCATGGACCACGCCCGGGTCGACGGCACGTTATGTGCCACGCGCGCCTCAAAGAGTGTCAGCAAAATGACGGAGCCCCCCTTTAGAGGGCCAAAGTCTGCCGAGGTCGCAGGACTTACGAATTACCGTGACCCCGGAACGTAAAGAGCTATTGAAGGACACCGTGGATTTTAGTCAGTACGAGTCTGACACTCCCTCTCGCCCTGCCCTGGGTGGGAGGACTCAATTGATGAATTTACCACGATAAAAAAAGGTGGTAAGTTCATCAAATGAGTCCTGCCCAGGGCCTGCAGTCTCGACAGAGATAGCGATCGCTTTGCGTCAAAAATCGGTCGCTAAGTCTTAACGATCCGATTGTAACGATGTTTGGTAGTCTCTACTGCCAAAACTACCGAGTGTCATCGCAAACTTATCGAATATGTTCGCAAAGATAACGATTTATCGTAAAGTCATGTCATTTCCTTGCGACCGTTTTTGACAGCACGCTAAGTGATAGCTACAATCGCTACCATTGCTTTATTTGTGTTTTCACATTACGAAAATATTAAATCAATAGTATTTAAATCATAATGGCTGTAGAAAATTTAGCGTGGGACTTAGTTGAGACTTAGAACAGACGTGATGTGCTAATGCGGCGGCAAATAGCACGAAACCGACGAGAAAACGAAAATCCCTTTGATTTGGAGGATGGACAATTTCTTTACTTACATTGAATATCAAAGGTCCTGTTTCACAGGCTCCTTAGTGAATTAGTTGATGTGCAGTGCTCCATTATATGAGCATTAAATATAGATAACAGGAACCAGAGAACACCACATCCATGCAGATGGTGGACAATGGTTTAGGGCCATTTATGTAATGTGCAAGCTGTAAGTTGACCTTCCGTTTTATAAAATCTAAAATATTCTTTAAAAATATGTACCCTTTTACATAATTATTTAATATATTACAGGAGTGTGACCCTGATCTTGATATTTAAATATTAATGCTCGATGGCCAGGAGCGAGCTCACATGTGGGCAAATTCACTAGTGTGCTCAACAATGAAGCGGCAGTTGCTTGGTAAGTAATAATAAATGAGCATAACAATCTGTTTAGAAGAGGTTGCCCATTAGATTTCTCAAATTACTTTATATGCTTAATCTTTTAGGTGATGATTTATAAAACCGTGCACCTCTAGAACCGTGGCCAATAACTCCCATAAACATCAACGCCCTGGCACACCGGAGTACAAATTACCGAAACACACTGCTCAGCCAGAAACGTCAGAGAAAGATGCTTCGGTGTGCTAAAACCTGTATTTAGTTGTTACAGCAACGCCAACTGATGGACGAACCGTATACTGCTGCCTTATAATTATCCATTCCAGAATCTGAGGATATAATATAGATTATAGAAACCAGAGTCCACCACATGCATTGGTGGACAATGGTAAAAAGTCCATGATGACAGGTAACTTATCAACTGATATGTTTTTTTTTTACTATAATATATTTATATAGATAAGTGTACCTAACACCATTTTGATGTGAACATTCATGAAATTTTATTTTTGTTGTGCAGGCTCTGGGAGAGCTGATGCAGAGTGCATAAGAAGAAGACTAATTAATACTAGTTTTACATAATTGTATATTTTTTTCATTTAACATACTCTGTTCTCTGTTCAAATAAAAAACATGTATTTAAAATCATTTATTTTATTTATTTACACAATAATTTTGTGATAGAATAGTAGCAATAGCGTTAGCTATTTTGCTTGCAACCTGCGCAAATAGCAGCGACGGCGACGCCTTGGCTTGTACCTTGGTTGCCTCAGACTGCATTTTGGCAGCGTCTGCTTGCGCCAATAGTCCATCAATTTGAGCAGATGTTACACATGGTGTACGCCTACACCTGAAACATAAAAACTATTCATTATATAAACACAAAATCAGTTCCGGATTAACCCTGAAGCAAATTAAGCAATTGCTTAGGGCGTCACGTCTCAAGGGGCACCATAAACAGGACCAAAAATTCTTTGCTAGTACACGAAACGCTTTTTGAAATTGACTAACAAAGAACTCCGTCTATGAATGAACTTATTAAGATAAACGTATATATCCCAAGGCTAGTATAGTAAGAATGGTAGGGGGACCATGCGCTGGGATTGCTTAAGGCATCAAGTAGTCTTAATCTGGCACTGCACAGAATAATTCGGATGTATACTTAAATTATTCAATTTTTACTGAAAATAGGAATAAAAATTGTCGTTGTAGGTTGAACTAACCTGCCGCTCCCGGTGCTGGCACACGGCGGGCTTGCGCCTGTATCCACCTGTATCGCTATACATGGAAACACCGTTTTATTTCCGTTATTTTAAATTTGTGAAACAATGTTTTTGCTCAAACAAACTTGACATTGACAGTATGCCTGTTTGACATGTTGAACGTCTAGGTGTTGCAAGGAAGCAAACTAATAAATTCCTTGTTATGAGTATTCTTAAAAACGGTATACGATACTTACACATTTCGATGAAATTAAGTGCTAACTTAATAAGGTTTACCTTTCTTCTGCACAACTTTTAAAGAAAAATATTTTTTGAGAATTATCTTATCTATTAATTTTCCCTATAATAAAAGTTTTTTTTCGACTGCCAATATTTTACCTCACTAATGGAAGGAAAGCCTAGAAGCCATGCCAAAAATACTATTAATCTACCGCACTATGAATACGATTTTCGTTATCATAGCGACATCGCAAAGTCTTCATAATTACCGACTTTGCTCGCTATCTCGGATGTAGAGACTTGCATTCATTGTGACAGTTGTTATTGCATGCGAATTTTTTCGTTAATATTTAGCGATCGCTACGTATCGATCGAATCGCTATCTTTGTAGAGACTGCAGGCCCAGGGCAGGACAGAAGGGACTGTCAGAGTCGTACTGATTAAAATCCACGGTGTCCTTCAATAGCTCTTTACGACTCAGGATTACGGGTAGGTACCTGATATACAGAACCGTAACTATGATGATCTCGTAATTAGTAAGGCCAGTTTTATTCTTAAGGCGCGGTGTTATCTCAATATTCCCAAAAATTGGTTTCTTAGAACGTCGAGTATGACGTAATGTAATAAAAAATAAGTAACGCGAAATATAGTGAACAGAGAAGGGTATAAAGAAGAATTTAAACCGAACAGAATATATAAATAGTTTGATATTCCCAATAAAAAATTGGGAAGTTGTAGCACAAAAATAAACTTTGACGTCGCAGATCTCTGTATTTCCAGCGATAACAGCAGTTTTTTTTTTAAGAATTTAGTGGGTTTTCCATTTTTTTAAAACTTTAACCAAACCATTATTTAATTTTATGTCTATATTTTAAATAATCTAAAGAAAAGCAGTAAAATAAATGCCCATTCGCAGCTTACGTCACATTTCAACACAAATATCATTTTTCAATTTTCAATCTTATTGACGCTCCATAGTGGTGACAATACTTTACGCGGTCATAAGCGATTAAAATCGTAGTCAGTCCGCGCCTTAATCTAGTTGCTTAGTAAACAGTTTATTACCTTTACTTTCTGTTTGTTAAGAAGATTAGTTTTATTTCTAAGAAGTCATATACTTTATTTGAATTACTAAAATCACAAGAAAACTCTGACGTAAAATTATGAGAACGTGTTTAGGAGAGTGATCCGAAATATTAAGCCCAAAGGACACGGTGAAACTTTTTATCGAAGTAAAGTCAAATGAGTCCTCCCGCCCTGGGCCGAGTGGAAAGGACTATCAGACTCGTACTGACTAAAATTCACTGTGTTCCTTCAGTAACCCTTTACATTCCAGGGTCACGGTTACATGTTTAGACAGTTCCGCGGCCTAGGCAGGCGTTTTGGCCCTTTATGAGGTGCCCGTCGGATTGCTGACAGCTCATTGAGACGGGTGCGGGTGGAACAAGATACGCCGTCGACCCCGGCATGGTCCATGGTCGGACGTCAAGTCACCCATTACTCACTATCCGCATACTAACGAAACTGGGTCGTTGGTGTATTGATTGTAAGTTGGTTCTGCCATCAATTTCTAAGACGGAATAAATACTATTGAGTTGTTTATTGGTGAGGTAATTACACACAGGCAAGCGGACGGCAAGTAACGGTCAGCTCACCGTCAAAAAATAATAAGGTACTATAAAATGACTTACTAAACTCGGGAATGGAGTGTAGAAAGAATACGATGACCACGAAGAAAATGGCGACGGTACACTTGATCAATAACACCTTGTCTCTTATCTTGTACTGTGAATTAAAACGATTAAAATTTAAAACTTTCTTATAACGGCAAACCCATAACACATGAAAAATATTAGCAAGGGACTATTATTTTTATCAGTGGTTTTGGAAACAAAGGGGCTAATGCTACGAGAAATGGAAATTTTGCGTCAATTTTCCTGAATAACTCTGAAATTGATAAATTTAAAAAATACAAAAAATAGAATACTGCCTTTGGGCCACAAGAACTGATATTTTTAGGTGTTTACCTTTTAACTTAATCGGTCAAGTAGGTTCGTAGGAAATTGACTGTGAAGGGCGGACAGGCGAACACACGAGTGATCTTATAAGGGTTCATTCGGACGTACGGAACCGTAAAAATAGCAATGGTCTACAGCCTTTTAATATCTTTGCCGTGACCGACAACTAATCGTAAAGATTCTCGATGTACTTGGTGCCCACCAGTCGGGGACAGCGGCCAGCAGGAAAGTATATAATAATAATAATAATAATATTTCACAACTATCACACAACGCCATCTAGTCCCAAGCTAAGCAGAGCTTGTGTTATGGGTACTAGACAACTGATAAACATACTTATATATTTCTAAATACATACATATTATAGATAAATTACACCCAGACACAGAACAAATGATCGTGCTCATCACACAAACATTTGTCCTGGGTGGGAATCGAACCCACGACCTCCGGCATAGCAGTCAGGGTCACTAACCACTAGACCAACAGGCCAATATATTTTTTAACCGACTTCAAAAAGGAGGAGGTTATCAATTCGACGGTATGTTTTTTTTTTTTTTTTTGTATGTTTGTTACGCGATTACTCCGCCAATTATGGACCGATTTTTAAAATTCTTTTTTTGTTCGAAAGGAGGTACTTCTGAGGTGGTCCCGTAGTCATCAAGTTGGGATTTGATGATTGGATCCTGGAGAAATCGAGGGCAACCCTCGAATTTTACAGGCCCACACACCGTTTTTCGCAAATATGAAGTAATTTAAGTACTTGCGTATGGTAATCATAATTTCATGTAGCTGAGCTGATGATGGAAGGTAGAACTCCTTAACAGTAAGGAGTAGGCATCGACTGATTTAGTTTGAGTTCGCATATCTCTGGAACTACAAGTCCGATTTAAGTAATTCTTTTTTTGTTGTACTAGGTATCATTTAACTAAGGGAATATTGCAAGTTTCATCAAAATCGGTTCAGTAGTTTTTGAGATAGGGAATTTTATTAGCTTATTGTGTACATGAGCGATGTTATTACCGGTGTTACGGATTACAAAATTCTAGTGCACATGTTGTATTTGACAAGAATTCGGGTTGAATATTTAAACTAAAAAGAGTAAAATAAAAACTTTTTCAAAAAAAAAATGTAACCGCCTTCAAAAACAACCACAAAAAACGGTAAAAAAACCTACAAAATAACTTTTCTTTCGGAAGTCGGTGGTAAAAAAAAGACAATGAAATAAAGAAAACAAAGACACCGACTTCCGAAAGAAAAGTTATTTTGTAGGTTTTTTACCGTTTTTTTTGTGGTTGTTTTTGAAGGCGGTTACATTTTTTTTGAAAAACTTTTTATTTATTTCGCTGTCCATCTCTAGTTATGGAAATAAAAATTTGTCCTCGAGAATGAGGTATTCCACATAGGGCACCCGCTGACAATGGCACCTGAGCTTCTGGCACTTTATTTATAAGGCTCATGTCTAAATTTTTCACAGGTGCCAGGTGTTCAATGTGGAATACCTCTCGATAATTTGTAACTACGAATATCATATAGAAAATCATTGCATTGTTTACCTTCTGTCTCATACCAGCAAGAGTCGCTTCGAAGCTTTCTTTAGAACATGTCTTGACTCTTTCCTCCTTGACCAAGGCTTTCAGCTTGATCGTCAATTTTGCGATCTTTCTCTCCAACCGATGTCTGATGATCAGCTCATCTCCACTCAGGTGAGGCAAGGAATCGGCCGCTCGACGCCATATCGCAATCTGGCGACGGAGATCTGACAAAGTTGAAGATTAGTGGTGTTATACTTTAATGGGACATAACACACCGGATCAACTCGAGATGGATGAAATGGCGACAAGTCACCGGAACAACTTGCGACCCACGGATGCCCCTCAAGTTAAAGGGGAAAATACACAAATCCGTGATTAGACCTGTCGTATTGTATGGATCGGAATGCTGGGCTGTGAAAAAGATGGATGAGAAAAGATTGCATGTAGCGGAGATGAGGATTTTGAGATGGATGTGTGGAGTGACAAGAATGGATAAAGTAAGGAATGAGTTTATAAGGGGAAGTTTGAAAGTGGCGCCTGTTACAGAAAAAATGAAAGGGAATCGTCTATCTTGGTATGGACATGTGATGAGGAGGGATGACACCCATGTGACTAAGAAAGTGATGAGTATGAATGTTGATGGATGGAGAGGAAGAGGAAGGCCAAAGAAAAGATGGATGGATTGTAGACAATCCATCCATCTTTTCTTTGGCCTTCCTCTAGAAGAATTCCTTAGAAGGAATGATATGAAAGAAAAAGGAGTAAATGATACTGTGACGTCTGATAGGGGAGAATGGAAGAAGAAAACGTGTTGCGCCGACCCCAAGTAGAATGGGATAAGGGCAGGAAGAAGAAGATACTTTAATGAGTCCTGTTACAGTCGGTCGCGAAGTAGTTTTTATTGTATTTATGTTTTTAAATATTTCACATATTTACGCATGCGTAGCGTATTCCAAAGATTTTCTATAGAAAGAACATCATCGTAAGTCTTTAAGAATGTATTGAAGAATAATTCGACGCTAAAGGTATGAATCTCAGTGGCTTGATTGGTAAGAGCATTGGATGCACTGAATCCGAAGGTCGCAGGTTCAAGTCCCGCTCGAGGTTCGAATTTTTCTTTCCAAAAATTTCTTTGAGTTTTTATTTTGTGTCAACGTGGTAAAATCATCAAATGAGTCCTCCTACCCCGGGAGGGACTGTCAGACTTGTACTGACTAAAATCCACGGTGTCCTTCAACAGCCCTCTATGTTCCGGAGTCACAGTAATGAGATAAGTCCCGCGACCCCGGCAGGCTTTGGCCCTCTAGAGGGGGGACCCGGTCATCATGCTGACGCTCTTTGAGGCCGCGTGGAACGCGACGCCCCGTCGACCCAGTCATGATCCATGATCAGACGGCGAGTCGCCCATTACTCACCGTCTGCATGCCCGCGCCTTCGGAGGCTGGAAATCGCCTCGCGACATCTGATGCCGTGGGCGTCTGTCGTGGTGGCTGGGTCGTAAGGTGGCGGATGTCCGCTCCCTCACGCGTCCCGCCTCCTTGGTTTAGGATACAGATGTAACCGTTTATAAACTAACTGCAGCGTTTCTTAATCTTACCCTGAACATCCTTGGATTCGTACAGTTTGAACTTGTTAATGTCTCTGAAGATGAACCGGAGTTGGAGGTAAGTCTGAACGGCCACCAGCAGGATACCGAAGGTCATGTGAAGTGTGAAGTTCGGGAAATTGATGCCCTGATGAATAGAAAAGATGAAGACAAGTGTTTATTGCGGAAATATAAACCCAAATGCAATCCTTTTTTTTTGGGATAATCATTCTGAGCTCCTTGAGTTTATGAGTCGAGCTACACGACAATTGAGAAATGCCTGCAGTAACTGGACTGGTCCACTCAAATATTATTCCTTAAAAGACCATATCAGACACCTATACGTGGCCGTCGTATGACTTGACCAATATAATATCTGGACTTTAAAACAGACAGTGACCTCTAAGTTTGTTTCGGCTGTTTCTTCTTAGAGTAGTCAGTTACGAAACACCGGCCTCTGTTTGACGTTTAAAAAATCATATTTATTTTGTGATAAGTCTCATTTTATCATTTAATCCACAAAAAATCCTATCAAATTACAATTCACAGACGAATAACGCTAATAAAAGCATTCATTTATATTAAACGACGACGTACATTTTCTTTATCCTAACTTACGAGTTGTAGGTCATGGGTCATGGGTTAGTACTTTTTTTCATCACCACTGCTTTCAAAACCGTGAAGGAAATCACCGTGAGGTCATGCCGGTTTATGACCTAAGAATTATATGTAATATGAACTAAGAATTCGAAGGCATTTCACATCTACCAACCCGCACGGGGTCTGCATGGTGAATTATCACCCACTCCCTCTCACAGGGAGACCTGTGTCCCAGCTGTGGAAAATAATAGGTTGATAATGATGATGATTCACTTACAGCTTGTACAACTTGCTTGTTAGAAGCTATGATGACATTTGGTGGGTCACCGACGGGGGTCGCGGTGCCCCCAAGGTTACAGAATAATACCATCGACAGTAGAACCGGTACAGGGTCCAATTCCATCACCTCACAAAGTCTGAAGACAAAGGCTTTTATGAAAGGAAATCTTATGACGGCTCCATGACTCCATCTAAGTTAAGTTGTTAGGTATTGTGATACACAATACTATCTGTTGTAATTCAGAAATTATCCTACGAAGACATTATTTTGGGATTAAAAGTATCCTATGTGTTAATTCAGCTTATAAACTATCTGTGTGGGCTTGCTAACGGCGAGTAATGGGCGACTCACCATTCGATCATGGACCATACCCGGGTTGTCGGCGCGTCGTCACATGTCGTGTTCCACGTGCGCCGAAAAATGCTGTCAACAATATGACGGGGCCCTCCTTAAAGGGCCAAAGCCTGTCGGCTAGGGGTGCTAAGACCTCCACGTGCGCCCGTGGACTGGAGTTCCCTCTCGGATACGTCCGGGGGGAAGACCAGTTTTTCGGGCCGGTGCACCCTGGGATGCGGGCAAAAACTCTTCCTTAGGCACTGTGCCTATGGGCTCTCTTTGCCCGTATGCCAATAGCCTGTCGGATGGACGCTCCAGAGCCCAGAGCGGGCTTGCGGACGGTGAGTAATGGGTATGCTCGCCGTCCGACCAAGGACCAAGCCCGGGTCGGTGGCGCGTCGTGTTTCACGCGTCACCAACGGGGCCCCTTATGGGGCCAAATGCCTGCTGGGGTCGCGGATTTTTCTTAATCCAGGATACCGTGGCCCCGGAACGTAAAGGGTATCCGAAGGAACACGGGTGGATTTTAGTCAGTAAAAGTCTGGCAGTCCCTTCCGCGGACCCAGGGCGGAAGGACTCATTTGATGATTTCGCCACCCAAAAAAAAAAAAGCCTGTCGGCTATCAGCTAACTGCGGCTCCGGAACGTAAAGGGCTAGGTATTGAAGTACACCGTGGATTTTAGTCAGTACGTCGTCAGTGGGTCGTCAATGAGTCCTCCCACTCATTTGATGATTTTACCAGGTAAAAAAAGAGGTTTCTTACCGTATAGTGACCGGTGTCATCAATAGCACTGTTGTCACGTTATCGAGTAGTAAGGACACTACGGCTGTGATGGCGCACAGCAAAGTTATCAGGGGCCAAATCTTGCCCTTTTCCAACTGGAACATGAAAAAGCAGCATCTCTATTTTATTAATCCCTTTACGGCTTATGAGCGGTGGCGCACTTAGGCTTATGTAGAAATGTTTAGAGCACGATAAGACATGGCGCTTATAGCGAAAACCCGAGAGGTTTTCTACAAACGATTCGCTTTACAGGCGCGCGGAACTAGAATCAGAACGACTAATTCTATCTTTATTCTACGATGAATAGACAAAGTTTCTTCTATACAATTAGACATTTTCTTTTGTACGAGTATGGCGCAGCCCGTAGAAGATTGCAGAATAAGAAAAAAACTATATTTTGTACATCACAATGTACATATACAATAATATAATATCAATCTTTCTATGTTCTGTCATTTTGTCTATTCTACAACGCGTCCTGGGATTGAAAACAAGATGTAATTTTCAGAATAACGCTTGTGAATACTAGAATAATATTTAGGCCGCTGCCTCGAATCTTGCGGGCAGCGGGGCGGCGGCGCGGCGGCGGTGGAGCGGGAGCGGCAAGATGTTATGCGTATAATCGAATGGACCGACCCTTGAAAACAGTGGCGCGGCAGCGGGGCGGGAGCGGGCAGCGAGCGGTGTACTTTGTCAAGCGGTGACCGACCGCGCGCCTGCGCTGTAGTGTTTTTCCCACAATAAATCGAGCGTTAGGAATAAATTTGAATCAAAAAGATGTTGCCGCCATTGTTCAGACATTTCGTTCGCGAATAAAAACAAATATCTCGACGACAAAATCACGCGCCCGCTAGTTTCGAGAACGGGTCTGCGACGGCCGCGCCGCTCCCGCTCCGCCGCCGCCGCCGCCCCGCTGCCCGCAAGATTCGAGGCAGCGGCCTTTAACAAAGCAATAGTCTGTATCTAAACACAATCTCTTGGCTGTAAATTATTATCATAATCTTGACGATTTCCGTCCGCTTGTCTGCTATTAAACATTATCAGCGGATAGCTTAACTGAGGGACATTATCTTATCTTGATGTTCATGAATCGTAAGTCTTCATGTGCAAATCGTCATCAAATGTCAGTGTGGATAAGGTATTTGTAACACCGCCGACGATTAGCGGGAAACGAATAGTTTGAAACTGAAAATAAACGAGTTAGATTTTTGAGGAAAGAAAAATTCTGCTGAGAGTGGGTCTCGAACCCACGTCTTCTGAATAAGTACTCCAGACGCCTTACCAATTAGACCATCGCAAACAATACACTCATTTGAAGCTGAATCAATCATTCACTTGTTTTAGAACGTTTTCCTCAAAAATCTTTACCTAAAACGCGATGGAAGCGTTAATCCCACGGCTATGCCACACATGGAGGGAAAGTACCTTAAATATTGTAGATAGAACATTTTACTAAAAGAAGACATTATTTTAATTTAAAAAGCAATTTAAACTGCTTTCATAGATATTTAAATAATTACATGGTTAAACCGGAATCGAACCCGACGGAAACGAATCCTTATAATGATAAGAATTCGTTTTTGCTAAATAACATAGTGTCAGAAATAAAAGGAAGACCATGAATTTTAACATTTTTGTTACAAAATTAATCAATATCAAAGGCTCAAAATGAGTCCCATTCACGTCACGACGAAGCTTCAGGTAATTATCGCTCGAATTTTAATGCAGATAATCGGTTTTTGCAATAAGAGTACGATTAGGTCTAGTATCGCCCATATCAAGAAATGCATCCAATTACATAGATCTCCACGTATATTTTGTCCGTTTCATCCCCTACAAAATAGTCGATAGCTTATCGCTTCCTCGTCAGCTTTGGGACAATTGCCTTATATCCTTTATTTATCATTCTGTGAGTTCAATTAAATCGTGAATATGGTTTACTGCGAAAACAAGCGCTAATGACTCCATATTTTTATATTGTACCTTGTGCGATGTATTTAGCTATATTCTGAACTAGGTGTAATTACTATTGAGATGGGTTTTACTGTTGACTCTAATCAAGGTCAGAGGTAACAAAGATAAAGTCTACCATGGAGTGAGAGTGAGCTTAGCCAGAAGAAGCCTGTTCACTCTGACTTTGAAGAGATTCGGGTTGTATGCATTCGGGACAACAGACGTAGTGAATTCCACTCTCTTTCGGGAAAGAAGACTGAATTCACTAAACTTATTTATCTTCTTATGGTTATCGATAGGCTTTCATGAAAATGACAAAAAAAAAACTGAAAGCCAAATAAAACGTGGTGATACAGACGGGATACTGCTTTTCAAGTCAGCTAGTAAAAAATGGACACGCATCAATATATGTATACTAGCTGTTTTCCGTCGCTTCAACCCCCGCTAGGCACCTACTACGTCCTAGCGTGATGTCTTCCTCGATAAATGGACTACCAATCCAAAAAAAAAAATCAATTCTAAGCAGTAGTTCCTTCGATCAGCGCAGTCAACCAAACAATCACACAAACAAACTCTTTCCCTCTTATTATTAAACGTGGACTAAAGTTACGCCAAGGTTAATCTTCGAATTAACCATACATTTTTTAAGGATTAACCTTGGCATAACTTAAGTCCACGTTTATTAATAAGGGGGATAAGGTTTAAAACATTATATTAAAAAGTACATATTTTAATAATCCCAAAGTCAAAAACCAAGCAAGTCAAATACTATACCCACTTGAAAAGTCAACACAGCGAAGTAATCGAAAACTCCAGTCTCCGCAAGGATAGACACGATTAGCATCATGCTGAACAGCAGCAGCAGCGTCTCCACGTCCAGCCAGGAGATCAACTCCGGCAGTGAGGGTCTTTCGCCAGCCAGGGCCAGGGCTGCCAAAGATGCAGTAGACAGGAGAACTGCTGCCATGGTTCTGTTTATAATCTGGTGGTTAAATCAGAAATTTTATTCCAGTCTTATTGATATCGAAACTTTAGTAAGCTGTGTACCAGTGGGTCACCCAAATTTGTCGCAGAACCGACGAAAGCTGGAAGTAGGAAGTCGCGGGACTGGCTCATCAGGTAACCATGATTCCGGAACGTAAAAGGCAATTGAAGGATCACAGTAGAATTTAGTCATTACATGTCTGACAGTCACTCCCGTCCCGCCCTGGGAGGACTCATTTGATTTTACCACAATGAAAAAAAGGTGAAGTAGAAAGGTTCGAATGGAGACCGCGCATAGGTAAACTTAGTGTGGGACATCTCCCGGCAAGATGGACTGATGACCTGAAGAAGGTAGCTGGCAATGGCTGGATGAAAAAAGCGGGTGATCGTACACGGTGGTGCTCCTTGGGTGAGGCCTATGTCCAGCAGTGGACTGCAATAGGCTGAAATGACGATGATGATGAGTTGCTTAACAAGGCTCCTAGCAAGGAGTATAGACAAGTGGAGTACAGGGGTGACCGGGTGGTGGCGAAAACAAAGGCAAGGGTTATTGTTCTGGCGGTAAGATGGGCAATCCAGTACATTTCCAAACCACTACAATATATACATAATCAACAGTGGCGACCACCACAAAAACGCCGAGACAGCGATGCTCGAGTCTTGATTCCCAGAGTATAAAACTTTATTGGATCAGCAATAGATTGGTTTACTTACAGCTCGTGTTCAGGCTAATTGATGCAAATTTTCATACAAATAAATATTAAAAAAATCTACAACATTATTTTGGAAATCTTACCTCAAAAACGATCAAAGCATACAGCGCACAAAGCAGTATGCAAGCGTAAATGATCCTTGTTGTACTATCCAAAGGGTCCAAAGTGTAACTCAAGGTAAAGGGAGTGGTCACATTAGACGTAGTGCTCATCCGAATAGATAACGCGCTGTGATGGCTGGACCGATATTGTGGTAGCTGTAGCACGGAGGAACGTGTCTCACTTTCGTGGAAGTCTTCGGCTTGATTTTCTAGGATAATTGTCCAGCGATCTGAGCTCTGCGAAAAATGGATGTTATCAACATTAATTTGTTTCATTTGTTGGACTACTGATTGGGAATGCAACTGCTAAACGAACACCGAGCCCATGCTGATGTCTTTTCTAAGAGTATTAACATTAGTGTGGAGTTAAGGACGGCGCGTTTTTTTCTTCTCCTTTTTTAAGACATAATAATATTATTTCTCCACGATGTTTTCATTCAACTGCATCGTTTTGAAACCAGGTTATAAAATTAATGACACAAAGTAAAACAGTTGCCTAGATTCAAAAATATTATCTTGAGTAAAATTAGCATAATTTAGAACAGACAAATCACAGACATAATGTTATCCAGTAACTCGGGTCATAAATTGACGGGCCTTTGCCCCAGAAGTGGTAACATGTTAAAAACTGATTTTATGATGCTTCCAGCAGCTTTTCCTTACCTGCACATCATCATAAGCAGAATTATCATCAACTTCATCGACATCTCTCCTTGCAATCCATTTCTCAAGCCAGATCTCCATCCTGGTCATGTTTATCTTGTCACTGGAGTTCAACTTCTTCTCATATTGTTCTGATATGAAAGGTCCCGTCAGCTTTAATAGTACTGACAGCCTGTTGTCATCATTTTGAATAATGTAGTCTTGAAAAGGGAAATTTAATAATAGCTCGTACAATGAAATGATGTAAATTGATAAAAAATATTTCCTTAAAATAACTTTGTTAGGGCTTTTTTTTCTGAAGAATCAACTAATATTGTCCTCCCGTAATTAATGTAGTGGAAGGGAGGTGTTTTTTCAAATAGTCCGTCGACCACAGCGTCAGTAACGTCTTGTGCTTATACAGTGGTGGTCACATAATTAAAGACACCCTTGATGTTGACCACATACAACGATATAAATGATATTTAGAGAACCAAGATAGGTTTCAATTCCATTTTAATTGTCATTTTGTGTACACTGAAGTCGTATATTTTTAAATGAAAACAGTATATAAGTTATATTAACAAGAGTTTAGTCTTAATTCCCGTTTCAAATGTAATACAAACTTTCTTGTACATTTTCCGCTGGTCACGTAATTAAAGACAGTGGGTTTTTCAATAACTTTTTTTTAAAAGGAGCACTTATTTTTACCATAATGCCACGAATTTTCGTCACAGCAAAAAATAACTCTATTTTGATCTTCCTTTAAGTTTCATTGTGAAATTTAAATTCAATTACTTCGATCATTTATAACAACTAGATACACAATCAGCGACAAAAAACGTCCTCACCAAAAGACTGACCAAATCAGAGATCGGTCATCCTTTTGGTTTAGTACTGTTCTAACGCTCGGAACGTAAACATGCCTCCGTGCTCGTTTAAAAAGTGCAAAAATCACTCTTCCAGGACCGAAAAAAAGGATGTAATTTCATTTTTTCAGTAAGTACTAACATTACCAATATATAATAACTATCACTGTACTATAAATACTGATATTTCGTTAAGAAATCGCCGTAAAACATTTATTTTAAAATTGACGAAATTATCAGCCGGGTTTATAAAGCACCTAAATTGAAAAGACTTTTACTAAACGTACAGTTCGTAGTGTCGCATGGCTACTTGATTTAGTCGGGTAACATGTGTTGATTCGAGTCGCGGTCGTAAAATTTAATGTGTTTTTATGACCGTTCTAAATCCGGCTTTAGCTTATTTGAATAAGGTTTAATTTCTTTTGGTATATGTTGGCCAGTTATGTTTCTTTCTATTTTCTTTCTCTTTCTATTTTACGACCTACTTGAGGACAGTTTTTAGTTCGTTTTTGTACGGGATTGTGTATCTAGTTGTTATTAATGATCGAAGTTCAATTAGTATGTAAGATAAAACAGAAGTTATGATCCTTCTGCAAGCAAGATGATTCTCAATTTTTATGATAAAGCTTGGTCATTAAATAAAATTGCAGATCACTTGCGATGTTCTAAAGAAATGGTTATGAACGCCATCCGGCATTTTAAGAAGTTCAATACTACGGGATATGTGCCTAGGAAACCTAGAACCCGAAAAACAACCCAAAGAGAAGACTCAAGAATAGCATTGTTGGCTAAAAAAGACCCTTTCAAAGGATCAGAAGTGAATTGCTTAGAAGTATTTGGTGCAGAGGGGTCTAAAGTGTCTGCAAGAACGATTAGAAGGCGATTCTGTGAGCTAATCTTGTTTGGAAGAATTTCTCATAAGATCTCACTTTTGAAGTAAGAAAATATGAGAACAAGATTTCAATATGCCAAAAAATATGCATACTGGACAAAACGACAGTGGTAAAATATGCTTTTTTTGCGACGAAACTAAAATTAAAATGGATAACTCTGATGAAACAGTTTAAATGAGGTGACATCCTAAAAAAATTGATCCATAATGCACAAAGAGAACAGTCAAATATGGAGGGGTAATATTGCAGTTTAGGAATATTTTTCTGGTCACAGTGTGGGACCTATAAAAAAAATATTAGGTAACATGGAATACATTTCAATATAAGAATATTTTAGAACAAAGCATGATATTTTATGCCGAGGTTCATTTGCCAGTGATATGAACTTTTCAATATGATAACGATCCCAAGCACACTTCAGCAATGGTCAAAGAATTTCTTAGGTCCGGTTGCTCGAAGCACGGTTACGTCAACTTTAGGGTTAAGTTTTGGTTAAAGTAAAATTAACCGGGGGACAAATTTAAAAAGCGTTGTTGAAGTAGCGGTTACTTTAACGAGCGGTCAAATTACCGATTTAACGGCGGTCAAAATTACCGACCGGGTGGGGGTGGTTTAAATTTTGACGTTAGTAGAATTTGAAGTTAACAGTGACAGTTTTTAGGTTATTTACAAAATATTTCTTTGCGAATACCGTATAAAATGGGATCGGAGCGTTTTCTTTTGGATTTAATTAATGAAGACAGTTCTTCTGATGACGAGTTCATATTTGGACAAGTAGTCCGACAAAGACAGAGAAATTTTCGACCACGAACTGATTTTTTTTTATGGGAGGAAACAGATTTTAGAGCACGCTATAGAGTGTCGAGGAATTTGGCTAAAGTGCTTGTAAATTTATTAGATTCGCGTCTCAAACGTTTGACCAGGAGGTGAGTCAATTTTTATCCATATAAATTAATAGGTATAGTTTTTACAAACAATCTTTTAGTTTCATAGTAAAACCTCTAAAAAACCTAACAAGTAATGATATATTGTTCATTCTCTTTTTTCAGAAACAATGCAATTACATCTACAGATCAAGTCTTATTAACTCTACAGTTTTACGCATCTGGGTCATTTCTGAGATGTGTTGGCGATTCAAAAGGAGTGCACAAATCAACAGTATGTAGAGCTATTCACACTGTGAGCAAGGAGTTAGCGAAACTTAGATCCCATTTTATTTATATGCCAAGAAATGAAGATGAGAGGAAAGCCACTGTAAACAACTTTTACAATATTAGCCGCTTTCCAAAAGTTATAGGTGCTATAGATTGCACACATGTTTACATACAATCACCTGGTGGCAATAATGCAGAGTATTACCGCAATAGAAAGGACTCATTTTCACTGAATGTTCAAGTTGTTGCTGATGCCAATTGTTACATCAAAAATATTGTTGCAAGATGGCCCGGAGGAAGTCACGATAGTCACATATTTGACTCAAGCAACATCAAAGGTAGAATGGAAGATGGTGAATTTGGTGATATGTGGCTATTAGGTGATAGAGGATATGCCTTGAGGTCATTTCTTTTAACGCCTCTAGCTAATCCTACAACAGCAGGAGAGCATCTGTATAATGAAAGCCAAATAAGGACGAGAAATGTGGTTGAGAGGACATTCGGATGTTGGAAACGAAGATTTCCTGCAATTGGATCCAAGTTGAGGGTCAATTTGAAATATATGCAAGCAATTATAGTTGCAACAGCTGTTTTACACAACATCTGTCGTAAGATGAATGAGGAACAACCTCCAGATTTAGTAGATCTTTACGAGGAGATGGACATAGTCCATGAAACTGCTCCAAACTATCAAGATAGTACTAGAGCACAATTAATTTCAACATATTTTGACAGATTGGCTGCTACTTATACATGACAAATGTTTTATTTATGATGTAAACAAAATTATTAAAATAAAAAATATTCATTTATCAGACTCGTTTATTTTGTACTACAATTATTGAGCTTGAAAAGTCCAACATTTTTTAATTACAATGTACTAAACTAAACTTATACTAATTACCTACTTACATTTAGAGTAAATTAAAATACAAAAGATTAATTGTAACAGGGATCCGGGATGCTACATTATAAATAAACCTTAAACCAATCTTTTTAACTGTGCCTCTTGAATTTTTATTTTTAAATCTAATAGTTGAATTTCTTTTTGGTGGCGTTCCTCATTGTGTTTTATGAGTTGGTCATGCAGTTCTTGTGACTGTCTCAATTTCTCTCTGTGCTCAACTTCTGCACGTCTATTAGACTCTTCAATTACTCTTTCTTTTTACCGACTTCAAAAAAAAGGAGGTTATCAATTCGACCCGTATGTATGTAATATTATCAGAACTGCCCAGTTTTCATATATGTTAGTCTATATCAGCGTCTGAACAAATGTGCCAAATTTCATAAGTGTATGTATGTATGTATGTATGTATGTATGTTTTTATGTTTGTGCACGCATATCTCCGGAACTATAAGTTCGATTTAAGTGATTCTTTTTTTGTTGTACTAGGTATTGTTCAACTTAGGGTACACTGCAAGTTTCATCAAAATCGGTTCAGTAGTTTTAGAGATATGGATTTTTTTATGTTGTGACGGATTACAAGATTAGTGCATATGTAAGAAAATTTTGTATTTTAAAAGAATGTGGGTTGAATATGTAATACTTAAATAAATAAATAAACTAAAAAGGGTAAAATAAAAACTTTTTTTAAAAAAGTACCGACTTCAAAACAAATACAAAAAAGTTTAAAATAACTTTTCTTTCGGAAGTCGGTGGCTTTGTTTTGTTGTGTCATTGACTATTGCCACCGACTTCCGAAAGAAAAGTTATTTTAAACTTTTTTGTATTTGTTTTGAAGTCGGTACTTTTTTAAAAAAAGTTTTTCTTTTGTGCAGTGAAGTTTCTCTTCACTCAGCATCTTAATGGATCTCCTCACTGACACAGGAGTAGCTCCGAAATTTCTTTTCCGACCTAAAAAATAGAACAATTTTATATATTCAACATCCCACCACAACTGACACTTGACAACACTCTCTATTATGTCTACTTACATTTTAAGGGTGATGACACTGGCTGTCTTAATAAACACCCAGGTGCACCGGTATCTTTTATAAAGGATTTCTGAAACAGAATAAATAAATTTGTGAAATAATATAAAATGCAGAGATAATAATTTCATTAAGCATGCAATAAATTAATCACCTTGATACTCACAACATTCTCCAATTCACTAGATGGGATTAATGTTACCACATCAGTATCAGGCATTTTAAATTGGCTTGATGGGCTTGGTGTACGTGATGGTTGTGTGACAATCATAATATCCTGAGACAGTAGCAGCACATCCTAAAACAAATAAATAAAAACTTAAATATCCCTTTATTACACAAAAAAGGAAAGCATATATTTGTATTTGAATAATATTTTTACTTTTCTATTTTTTTGTAAATATATCTTCACTAACAAAAAGTGGACTCATACAAACAAATATTATTTTGTGTAATACTTCTACATTGCATAGACAAATAAATAGTTATGTGAATGTGTGAAACTTGAATAATTACAGGGATTACCTGAGAGTTTTCTATGCACTCCAATTTCTTTTTTGCTGGCGGTGTCATCACACAATGTGATTCTATTATTTCATCAACATTCTACAAAATCAAACAAAATGAACATTGCATAATTCACAAAGATTTGAGCAAAGGTTTTTATACCAGCAAAGGCAAGCAAAAAAAAAAAAGCAAATTAAAAGTCAACTTTACCAGATGAGCTAGGGATGCCAGATTTCCTTCACCACCAGTAGGTTCAACATTCTAATAAAAAGTAAAACATTACAATTATGTTAATGATTATAGTTATGATGAGAGTTTCCAAACACTACATCTATCACCAGGAGGGTTCTGATCGGCCAATATTCCAGCCGTCCAACATACATAGGAAAATAATTGTTATTTTGTTGCTTTCTTTTGATATTAATACAGATTGATAAACTAAAAATAATCACACATTTAGTACAGATAGAGGTGCATACCACAGGTAGGGAGTCATCATCATATGTTGATTCCAGACCATCAGCAGATAAAACCATTAAAGATCTCATCCAGTCTTTGTCGGGGTGGTCACTGTTTGATGTCCCTGGTACTTGACCACCTCCAGTCCTTCGCCTTTCTTGACGTTCCTTACTTGCTTCCTACAAATAATGCAATATTTAATGCTTTGGCGTTCGACCTGCTTAGACGGAGATTACTGATAAAACTCGTCTATGTAAATCAACTAGACATGTAGAACTGGTAATTTTAACAACAGCACATAAAAATACTATTTACTTTACTTACTTTCCGTGCACACTTTTTCATATTATCAAATTTATATTTTAATTGTTTTAATGTTCTGTGTCTCGAGCTACTTGCGTTAAATTCCACGTGAAGGCTAAGCCATGTTTTTTCTTTCTGAGCCTGAGAAACGGCATCTGTTTTCTTACACAGTAATATGTGTTTGTTTTGATCAATTAAACGTTTAAACAGTTCAAGTTCATTGCTTGAAAAGTTAGATCCTCTTTCCCTGGAACAAAACATGTGTTATAACAATTATTTTAGACACCAAAAGCCATGTTAAAAAATAACCACGGTTGCTTAAAAAATAACATGCACTTGCACTTACTTTGATTTAACGTCCATTCTGAATACACTTGTAGTTAGTAGGTGTAAAATGGTGTTTTGCTTCCGTATTAACAAAAGTATAAGTCGATGGATAAGAAAACGCAAGAGAATTAAAAAAATACTGAATTTAAATCACAAACAAATAATATTTCTTTCAAAACAATAATGACAACTTGACAGCTAACACAATGTTGGCAGTCGAAAAAATATTACCCATCGAAAATTAAGGGAAAGTACACGAAATTGTACTGACAACACTTTTAACCTTCGTCAAATTTAACCGCCGCGTAAAATATTTCTGAGCAACTCAATGCAAAGATAACCGACGTTATTTTTTTAACCGTGGTCAAAACTGACAACAGTTAAATTTTGACTTTTACTTTACTGTAATGTACGAACAACCGGACCTTAGAAGCCAATCAGTAACAGTTTTAGATTAGCCACCGTACAGTCCCGAAATTAACCTGGTCGAAAACTTGTTGTCCCATGTGAAGAAAATAGTTGCATAAAACGTACAAGTATTGTACATCGACATAACACGGCATTTAAAAAAGCATGGGAGTAGATTTTGATTGAAACCTGCAAGAATTTGATCGCTTCAATGCCTAAACGCTGTCGGGCTGTTGTTGCTGCTAAAGGACATGCGACAAAATATGAAAAACATGGTTTTATGTTTTTATTATACATCTAAAACTAATTATAATTAAGTTCATTCCAAGTTTTGTAATATTATTTTTTTTATACTTACATAATTTGTGTGTCTTTAATTAGATGGCCAAGTCTTTCTATTAGTTTGAACTGCTTGCAATAAATAAACTTGATAAAAATGTAAAATACGACATTTTGATCTCTTTACTTCATTTCAAACCTTTCACTATAACCGCTACAATAATTTAAATTATATCGCGCAAGGTCCTATTGCATTATAATAAAAAATATAGGGTAGGTAACTTTGAAAAAAATATATCCTGTAAGTGTCTTTAATTATGTGACCACCACTGTATATCGATGTCCGATGAATTTGAAGTCATGATGACAGAATTTTGTTTACTCATATTTTACCTGCACTGATCTGGTGGCCTACCATGAACTGTTAACGCGATCCAGCTTAGGCTGTGGGAAAGAGATGGCGCTAGACGACTTGTATAGCTCTGTCTCTTTCCCACAGCCTAAATTGGATCGCGTTAAGAGCTCGTGGTAAGGCCCCTACGTAAACGGGGACCCGCTGGCACCCCGACTCGGACAATTTAGGTTAGAAGAGGATGGCGGGGTCTTTCAGACCCCGCTATCCTCTTCGTGGTTATTCATGTCTGTACCGACAATCTGTTTCTTTATAAAAGCCTAACACACAATCTTGGTCATAATCATAAAGCTTACCCTTGATTTGTCCAGGAGCCACTGAAGAATGCCTAGTCACCTCTTCTTTCTCATTATGCATAAGAAAGGCAACCGTAAAGAACACCCAGACTCCCACTAGAGCACTTAGTTTAAACGTTTGTCGAACTTGCTCCATCTGTAGGTGAAAACAATACTATTTGGAATAAATCATCATCTGTGTCAATCCTACTGTGTCAGGGCCGAATGAAACTGCACAATTTGATTCCGCCAAACCCTTTTCATCATCGGACTACAAGACGTGAGGCAATGCGACCGGTGTACGCACACGTACACCGGTCGCATTGCCAATTGTTCAAAACGCTTTCGTTTTGAACATACTTTCATTGTGTGCACAGTTAAGGAGTGGAATGACCAGAGTCTGTGATTTCTGATAGCTACAACCTTGGGATCTTGAAGTCAAGAGTGAAGAAGCTACTTCTAGGCAAGCGGGCTTTACCGTCGATTATATCCTAAACTCATGGTAGGTAACCTAGTACTTTTGCTAGTTACATTCTTTCAGTTTCTAAGTTTGTAGCTGGAATTCTGTGCGGAGGGTGAGCTACCAATTATTACATCATGACACAGTTGCCTAGTATCTAAGAAAAGCTGGAACTGGTCCCCATACAAAGTTTAGAAGTAGACGAGTAGCCCCTATCAAAACAGAACTACGCAGGAAGTCTAGTTAAGATCCTAATTTAGCCTGTGCGATCAGCTAGAATCGTAGACTTACCTTGGTTTTTTTCTTGGATACTGGGATTTCATGTGATCTGCAAATAAAGTAATTTAAATTATTAGTTTAAATCTAGAATGTGTGCTTAGCTAAGCTTTATAAAGGTATAAAGGTGGCGATGGCGGAGGCGATAGGCGGCCATGCTGCGGAGCGAGGGAAGAAGTCATCTCTTTCTGCGAAGCAGCAATGCTAGCGAAGGAGGAGGTAGAACACGTGAAGAAGAGGATAATTATGCTCCACCTCACGACCCGGCTGACACTGGTGACCCCCAGAGCGTCGGATATCGTGTGGCGATTTCTGGCCTGGCGCAGCCTTCCAGGTGTCGAGTAATGGGAAGCTCACCGCACGATCAAGAACCAGAAACTGAGCCTCCTTTTTTTTGCGTGGTAAAATCATCAAATAAGTCCTCCAGGAGAGACTGTCAGACTTGTACTGACTAAAATCCACGGTGTTCCTTAAATAGCACCAGGGACACGGTTATTGAGTGCTGAGCCTCCTTAGAGCTCTAACCGTCTGCCAGGGTACATTTTATGCTCAAAGTCCAAAGCATAAAGTTGAAAATCTATTAAAGACTATTGGACGCCTCTTTTTATTGTTTGCCACTTACAAACTTGACACAACATATTAGTATGGATGGCATTACTCACTCTTTCTCCATCCTCGTTTCTCTGGCAGGACTTTTACGAGCTCCATTGAGGAAGGAGACGTCCTCTCCTTCATCTGCACCGTGCAGGTGAGGAGCCGAGCTCACTGACGGCAAGCGTTTGGATGCACCGGCCTTTGAATGCTGCTGAGGATGTTCTATTTGTCCTGTCAATTTACAAAGGATTGATTAACAGGATTTGACAGTCTTTCCAGCTAGATCTTCACAGAACTGACGAAAGGTGGAGTTACCGAACGAAGATCGCGGATAACTAACTTTTTTTTTTCACGTAAGCGTTGACTTGAGTTGATGGACAAACGGGCAAGAGGCTTGTCGGCAACGATGCTCTGGTCGATTCAAAGCTCCAGAGCTTTGAAAATCAACACCAAGTTGCCAGTTTGTCGGTTTTTATCGGCTACATTTCGGAGAGTTTCCTATGGAACTGCAACAACTGGATTCCGCCTAGCCCTTACATCCGTTTTATCTTCGGACTACAAGATGTACAGCAATGCGCCATCGTTACATGGTGGACATCCCTCCAGGACGTACAAAGCGTTTTACCAATACTTGTATTGTGCGCACAGGTAAGGAGTGGAATTCTCTGCCGGAGTCTGTGTTTCCTAATAGCCATAACCTTGGGGTTTGAAAACTTGAAAGTCAAGAGTTGTACTACTTCAAGTACGAAGTGCAGTCAAATACTTGTTAGGGCGTCAGAGGTTTTTCATAACATCGACTAGCTAATAGCAAAAGCAAACTATGTCCTTACTGAAATATTGTCAGATCATACGACTTTATGTACGACTGGAGTCAATATTACGTAACATAGTATCCATATAAGCACTATTTAAATATGTACATTTTATTATTTACTTGTTAAAACGAAGCTAACATAAATATGTTATGGTGTATGAAATAATATTTGGTCTTGGTTTAAACAGGACCTATTTCTTATAAGGCATAAGGATATTACTATTTTTAAAATTCACGGAATTGTACGCTCAAAAGTTTCACCTTATAAGGCCCCATTTTTGAAAGCGGTGCTGGTGGTCTACCATGACATCTTTAAGCGTTAGTAGTTAGGTTGTGGGAAAGAGACAGAGCTATACAAGTCGTCTAGCGCCATCTCTTTCCAAGAGCGGAAGTATTCACGCTTTAAGACGTCATGGAAGGCCACCTGGTCTTCACTATCCCCCTTACTTATAAAAACTTGTGTTGCTTAGCTACCGATTAAATATCACCTGTCCTTGTCATTTCTATTTCAATGAATAGAGATGGCAAGTGACTTAAGAGCTATTTAAGATAAGTAACGTCTAATCTCTCAAGGAAGCAGTGGTGGCCCAGTGGTATTGGCCTCGACTTACGAGTTGTAGATCGTAGGTTCGAACCCCGTCAGGCGCATTACTTTGTGTAATTTATTTCAATACCACTGCTCTCAAAACGGTGAAGGAAAACATCGTGAGGAAACCGGCATGTCCTAGAACCAAAAATTTTAAGACATGTGACATCTACCAATCCGCACTGGGCCCGCGTGGTAGATTACGGCCCACTCCCTCTCACAGAGAGGAGGCCTGTGTCCCAGCAGTGGGAACATTTATAGGCTGATGATGATGATGATGAACGTCTAATCAATGTTTAGAAGTAAGGGGGTATGTGTTCACTCGGTGGTGGTGACTATCAAATAGATCGCAGCGCGCGATGTGATAGAGATGTGAAATAACTCGGGACTCTCGGGAGTGACGTGTGACAAGTTTAATATGCACAACTGGGGATAAAAACCATCGGGTCGTTGTAAGTTCGCCATAAAAAGTATTGGTCCTGTTCTCCTAGTACTTTCTGTTCAGATTCCACATTGTGTCCTCGTTTTCGGTAGTTTTGTGCTGGATTTTATTATTAAATTGTTCTGCTATCCTCGCGGAAAACAGAAATTGGGCGAATTTACTATAATCGAAAATAAAAATACGAGAAAAAACCTTTGGCTAATTTATACATACTTTTTTCGTGGGTGAATTAATTTTGTGGCGAACTTACAACAACCCAAACTATCCTATGTACTTAAGTTGGGTGAAATTTGGTACACAGATAACATATAAATTGGTCTGAAACTCTTTGTGAACTACATTCAAATCCTTTCAGTAAATTTTGCGTGAAAGAGTAACACACCCTCACAAACTTTCGCATTTATTTTTTAGTAAGATAAGATATAACTCGAGGTAACCTTACCGTGTTCCCTCTCGTAGTAAACTCTAAGCTTCTCCCATGCAGCATCACACTTGACTTCATCAGGTAAGTCCATCCAGAGACGGACAGCATCCTCGGTCACGTCACTTGAGACCAGGGAGTTCTGGCTATGGGACAGTTCTTCATTCAGCGGAGGCCGCTTGACTGTCTTCAATAGTTTGTCCATGGCGTTAGTTGATCATTACCATGGTTCAGCTGTTGAAGGCTGTCGATAAAAGAATTTTGCTAAGTTACATAAAAAAAAAGGCGCGGGCATGCGGGCTGCGAGTAAAGGGCAACTCGCTGCCCGACCATGGACCATGCCCGGGTCGACGGCGCGTTGTGTTCCACGCGCGCCTCAAAGAGCGTCAGCAAGATGACGGGGCCCCCCCTCGTGGGGGCCAAAGCCTGCCGGGGTCGCGGGACTTATCTCATTACCGTGACCCCGGAATATAAAGGGCTATTGAAGGACACCGTGGATTTTAGTCAGTACAAGTCTGACAGTCCCTCCCGCCCTGCCCGGGGTGGGAGGACTCATTTGATGATTTTACCACGACAAAAAAAAAAGTTACATAAAAAATGTAAATTTTGGAATCAGTAAAACTAGAGGTTTGCGTTTTTTTTTTAATGTTTCCCTCCAAAAACAGCGTACCGCAATTCACCAATCACATGGCATGAAATCGACATCTCTTCTCCACTCAAGCCATGTGATTGGTTAATCGCGGCACGCTCTACTCCGCTCCGCATCAGGTGGAACCGCAGCCTTAGAATTTCTCCTGTGTCATCAGTGCGTTTATAAACATAGAAACTAACATATACAAACACCCAGGCCCGGAACAATTACTTGCAGGACATATGTACTTAATTAAAAAAAAAAAAAAAAACTCGTTATATTTTTACATATCTGTTGAACTAGATTCTAACTTTTATACAATCACTAAATTACAGCGCGATTTAAAATTAAAATAACATAAAGTTAAGTACCAATAAGAAAATATAAATTCAATCTACACTAATTCTTTGTTTAGCTAATAATTTATTTTCTTTTTTTTACTTTTCTCGCATTCGTAATGAAAAGCACATTGTTTACTTCGGGTAAAAGACTTATTCAGTACCTGGTGGCCTACCATGAACTGTTAACGCGATCCAGTTTAGGCTGTGGGAAAGAGATGGCGCTAGACGACTTGTATAGCTCTGTCCTTTTCCCACAGCCTAAACTGGATCGCATTAAGAGTTTGTGGTAAGGTCCCAGGATCTCCGTCCGTCTAGGGACAAACTACTAAAGACACTTTTCTTAATCAGTAGAGACTTAGAGAGTTTACGACCTTTAGTTGCGAAAGGGTCTTGTGAACAATTAAATATAGTTTATCATTGGTAAGTAATGTTTTCTAATTAATTTATTGTGCAGTAATGTTTACATTTGCACAATTTGTAACAGATGATAAGAAGGAAGGAAGGAACATAGGTACTACAGTACTAATAATAAGGCACTCAACATTATGTATGGAGGTTGATTTATTTTTTTCAATTCTAATAAATTCGTCAGTTAAATGAGTTAGATCATCAAAAAATATTTGACCCGTATATTTTCTTTTGTTGGGTAAGTAATATATGATATAACTACAAAATCTCTAATATTTACAAGAGTTAACAACTGAATATATAATTTTAGTAGATGAAAACCCGGCTTCGCTCGGGTAAAACGTATGAGTCTAGTTTTACCCGAGCGAAGCCACATATATCACGATACACATCTAGGTACAAAATTACAAAATCTAGCTATGCCCGCGACTTCGTTCGCGTGGATGTCAGAACTTAACAATGCGTGTGTAAGCGCTGTTGGAGGATACCGATACAAATCATCTTTTTTTTTAATTATGCTTTTTTATCGTCATAAAATCGTCAAATGAGCCCTTCCACCCAGAGCAGGGCAGGAGGGACTGTCAGACTTGTACTGACTAAATTCCTCGGTGTACTTCAATAGATCTTTACGTTCCGGGGTCACGGTAACTCATAAATTCCACTACCGCGGCAGGCTTTGGCCCACCCCCATCATTGTGCTGACACTCTTTAAGGCGCGCGTGGAACAACACATACACAACGGGCCGTCGACCCGGGCATGGTCCATGATCAAACAGCGAGTCGCCCTTTACTCGCCGCCCGCATGCCCGCGCCTGTGGGCCGGAGATCGTTCTGCGACGTCCGTCGCCGTGGGCGTCTACCACTGCGGCTGGGTCGTGAGGTGCATGCTGTCCTCTCCCTCGCGCCTCCCACCTCCACCTTCGCTAGCATGACTGCTTCGCAAAAGGAGGCGACCGCTTCCTACTCTATCCCGCCCCGCAGCATGGCCGCGATCAATGCCAGGCGCGAGAGGTTGCCGCCTATCGCCGTCGTGAGGACATGGTGATGCTTTGCCCAAGCGGGACAGTCCGGGCGATCCACGCAGTTGTGACACCCAGGCGTTTCCTCTTTCCCCATCCGACACAGGTACTCCCGAAACTTCCGTGTCCGGTGAGGACCTGCGTCAGGCGGTAGGTCAGGACTCCACGACGCATATCGAGCCACTCCTCGAAGAGGGGTCTTACCGCCGCTATCGCGGCGTGCCCGGACCTCGGTTGCGACAGTGTTGAGGAGGTTGTAACTACTTAATACACCACATGACACTGGCATGCTTTTTTTTTTCGTGGTAAAATCATCAAATGAGTCCTCCCAGCCCCGGGCAGGGCGGGAGGGACTGTCAGACATAAAACTTATTTGGTCTAATTTTTTTTTCTTCTCCTATTTCTGCGTGCAAGGTTTAAAGTAACCTAACACGAAGGTTAGACAGGTTAGACAGGTTAGGTTAGTTCGAAGGGGGTGGCGGGGTCTTGAAGACCCCGCCACCCCCTTCGAACCTAACCTGTCTGTGTCGGGATGTCCCAAGTCCCGAGCTCGCTTCGCTCGCTCTTGGATACTAAATTTATCTAATAACAATAGTATTCGTGAAGGCAAACAATCAAAGTCCAAAGGATAAGCCAAAGTCAGCAAAGAAAATTGTTTAAACGTTAAATTATATGTTACAAACGTTATCCTGATTGATGAATGATTTTCGCTTAAATAAACCTTATATCAAATAAAATTATATGAAATGAGTTTTAGAGTAGGTAACATAAACATTGTTGTGTAAAGAAATTATATCAATCGTTGGTATTTTTCACGTTGATTATTATTATCATGTGAACGTTATTGAAATGAAAATATATCAAATAACTTTATATGAAATGAGACGCACCCTCTTTTGTTACCTTAACCAAAGTAATTGATGGAGATACAACGCTTATATCATCTGTAGAGACAAAATATGTCTCCACCCCGTCTGCGTCTTATGCCTTTTCTGTGTGGCCAGCGCCTAACACAAGTATAAATTACTGATTCACTACGAATATACATAATTCATTGTTTGTTATGTTCTGTATAACCTCTAAATGCGGGTACATTCTTTGTGTTATAACCTTACTATTCATACGACTCGAAACAAAAACAAAGAATAACCAGGAAAATTCAAGAACATTTTGTTAGCTTAGCAAACTAATGACGTAGCTTTTTGGTTATTTATATTTATATAAAAAAAACCCACGAACAAAATTAACGAACTAAATAACTTGTATACAAACTTCAAAATGTCAGCCAGGAATTTGGCAAAATGCATCCAGACAGCAACACTTGCACACACTAAAACATTTCTCCAAAAAAAAAAAGAAAGCAAAACCTTAGCTTTTAACGTAAATGGCGGGAAGACAATAATTATGTGTTGCGCAACAGACGTGTGCGCATTCAACCGCGCACGGTTTATAACTGGCCAGTGAATGGCCTTCAAGATAGTATACATGTGTATTTTTATCAGTGGCACATCACAGTCTTACGAACTGAGATGGTTATTTGTTTGTTTATACTATTGGATGTTAATGAACTCTGGATTAAAATTCTACGGCCTGTATCCATCAAAGCGGAGAGGAGATGTGAGCTTTGCGTAGCGGATATGTGAGCTGTGAATCAGTCAAACGAGAGGACAGCGTCCACCTCACAACCCAGCCGCCCGCGCCGCGGTATGGAAACCGATCACTTTTCCGATGTTTTTTGTTCCAATTTCATTAAACCGAAAATATGTCCGACACCTTTGTTGCTATAATGCATTATCTATACATCTATACATACATATAAATAAAATTGGAGTGTCTGTTTGTAATATTGAAATAACCGTTTTTTCTACTTGCATAATTATTATGAATATATACACGGTACATACACCAAAATAACATCGTTTGTCTGTCATACCCCCGAATACTGAAACGTCACTCAAAATTTAAGTAGCACTTATATTTAACAGATGCTCAAAAGGGACGTTTGACAATACGAAATCTAAAGTTTAGGAGGTGCTCAAATGTTAAGCAGCCCTTAAATTTTGAGTGACGTTTCAGTATTCGTGGGTGACTCTGTCTTTCTGTCTGTCTGTTTGTATCGGCTAATCTCTGAAATGGCTGGACCGATTTTGACGGGACTTTTATTTATTACAGGTAGCTGATGTAATAAGGAGTAACTTAGGCTATCTACATACTTTTATTTTTAGGGTTCCGTACGTTCGAATACAAAAACCTAACCCTTATAGGAGCACTCGTGTGTCCGTCTGTCTGTCGCTTACAATCAATTATCTCAGAATCTACTAGACCGATTAAGTTGAAATTTGGTACACATATCAATTCCTGTGACCCAAGCACAGAGGTGTGACGTGAATAGATGAAATCAGTATATGGGATGTAATTTTTTTTTAAATGTTTTATTTTAGAATAAAAATAGGATTATGTGCACTTGGTATCACAACTTCACGTAACTTTTATAAGCAACAATATATATTTTTTTTATCGTGGTCTTATCATCAAATGAGTCCTCCCACACCGGGCAGGGCGGGAGTAGGGTTACCATCCGTCCGGATTTGTCCGGACAAGTCCGGACTTCTAGACTTTTGTCCAGACTTTGTCCGGCTCTTTAATTTGTCCGGATTTTCTGGAATACGAATAATAAAACTTGTAGAAGTAATACCAAATAGTCGCCGCGCCGACAGACGACGGGCAACGGGACAACGGACCGCGCGTGGCGGGTGCTCCCCGCACCCTCCCACCCCTCGCGAACGTCTGCTATCGTGCCTACCATACCACTGTAATGGCAGATTCACATTGAGTCAGTAACTGACGTCAGTCCACTGATATGTAGTCTGTGGTCCACTGACGAGTCAGTGCTGACCTGGCACTGCCATAATGGCAGATTTACATTGAGTCAGTAACTGACGTCAGTGCTGGCGCCGAAAACTGACTCATGCTATTTAGACGAGGTCAGTATTTCAAGAAATCAATTTACATTATGGCAGTGCCAGGTCAGCACTGACTCGACAGTGGACCACAGACTACATATCAGTGGACTGACGCCAGTTACTGACTCAATGTAAATCTGCCATAATGTAAATTGATTTCTTGAAATACTGACCTCGTCTAAATAGCATGAGTCAGTTTTCGGCGCCAGCACTGACGTCAGTTACTGACTCAATGTAAATCTGCCATAACTAAGTGGGTAATATTTGGATTTTGTGACTAAAATGTCCGGACTTTTATTGAAATGCCAGGCTTTTAGTCAGGACTTTTCAAATTTCTAAATGGTAACCCTAGGCGGGAGGGACTGTCAGACTTGTACTGACTAAAATCCACGGTGTCCTTCAATAGCCCTTTATGTCCCGGGGTCACGGTAATGAGATAAGTCCCGCGACCCCGGCAGGCTTTGGCCCTCTAATAAGCAACAATATGTGAGTAAATTGAAGTAATATTAAGTTTTAAGCTATTGTATGGTTTTTGTCACGGGCTCTGAGCGCGGCGCGGCGCGTCGACCGAATCAAGAAATTCCCAAAAACCTAACGAAAAATTTGCCATATTTCGCTCTATAATTACAACTAGCGCCCGTCCCGGCTTCGCACGGGCCTAGGTATATTACTCAGGGTGAATGTAGCTTTCTAATGGTTTAAAAAATTTATTGTAAAATGCAACAATTAACATTGTAACACCGAATACACAGAGCAGTGGTAGCCCAGTGGTACCTATCGGTCCCGCCTTACAATTTGTAGGTCGTGGGTTCGAACCCCGCCAGGCGAATTACTTTGTGTAATTTATTACATCACCGCTGCTCTCAAAACGGTGAATAACGCTTTAACCTAAAATGGTGTTGTTTTGATAGGTACTTGTATATATATTTAATTAATTCCTTATAATGCTATGCTGTTGTGGTTTTAATCAGTCGGCTAGTGAATACACCAGTCCAAAACTTTATGATTTGTTAAATTCTTAATACCTTATGAATAGTGTAATAAAACGAGCAATATTTCTGGATATATTATTATATTTTGATGAGGTTCTATAAAACGATTCTAACGATATATCGATGTTGGAATATGGGGGTTTAAGGTTACGAAAAATCGATACAACTAGATCTCATGCCTGCGAAAATACGTTTTCGCTATATTTTCCCGAAAAATAATTTGCCTCTCAAGAGCAAAGTTCAGATACCTTGATCTGCTTATCTTTCTCGGCCTTTATAAGAACCCGTAATAGTACATTGTTATTCAAGGGGTGAAAGTTACTTATTTAGTCCTGACACGAGGTTTGGCGCTCGTAAGGTAGTGAGGGCGCTAATAATTTGAGGGACTAAATAAGTAATGTCACGTAATGTACCCGAGGTAAACACTGTGCTTTTTATTACGAATACGAGGAAAGTAAAAATAAGAACATAAAGTACTCTCCGGCCCTATTTCAGGCAATGATACGGAGCAGTCATCTGCCTCAGAGGCGGAACACGTGCGTGAGGAAAGAACATTCTCCACTTCACGTGCTAGCCACCACCAAACGCCCAGGGCGTCATATTCAGATATCACCGATTAGACGGGCGGTCACATATCCGGCCACCATAGGCACTGTCTGGCGGACGTCGGCTAATGGGTAGCTTGCCGTCCGACTAAGGAGCATAGGCCCGAGTCGACGGCGCGTCGTAAGCCACGCGCACCTCAATGAAAATGTGATGGGGCTTCCATAGGACTAAACGCCTATTATAACGCGGGTAAAACCTCAGGGCACATCTTCTACACTAATATTAGGTAAGCTAAACAGTTTGTTTGTTTGTTTGAAGTAATAAAACATCACGGTACGACCAAAAGGAGCCGAGGAACGGGAGTGAAACCACGGGGATCAACTATAACAAAATAAATAAAAAGTGTAATATTTTTAATTTTTTGGTTCCTTCGAAACAGCTTCAATATTTTTTTCTCGAAAACATTCCACATCGCTCGTAGAACTGACAACCGATGGGGAAGAAAAGTTCTCGAGTGGCGACCACGGACCGGAAGACGCAGCGTAGGTAGGCCTCCCACTAGGTGGACCGACGACATCGTGAGGGTCGCGGGCAACCGATGGATGCAAGTGGCGAATTGTCGTTCGGCGTGGAGGTCTAAGGGGGAGGCCTATGTTCAGCAGTGGACGTTTTCCGGCTGATGATGATGATGATGATGATCCATATTCGAATAGGGGTTATTTCTAGACAGTTCTCTCTGGCAGCACGCGCACTGGGCCCGCGCTGCGTGGTGAATTATGGCCCACTCCCTCTCACAAAGAGGAGGCCTGTGTCCCAGCAGTGGGAACATTATAGGCTGATGATGAGTTCTCTCTGCCAGAGTCTGATAGTCCTTTCCAAACCCTGGGCGAGAGGACTCATTTTGATTTCTTAACTACAAAACAAAAATAAATATTGAGTGATGTAATGTCACAGTACTGCAACTGAAATGTCATCGAGCTTGAAACAAACAGGAAAACCACAAGTATCATGTTTTGCACTAGATATCAATTTTAAATTATTTAAGTTAAATTACGTTTTCGACTACAGGCTTTATTAAATTTTCCTGATCTCGCTAGTGTAACCATGAATCGGGACCATCTTGGGATATTAAAATAGGAATAAAAATACAAGCATCTACTCATTATCAGCTTACATAACAACCTCATTAGTCCATTGGAATATTAACGTGGACAAGCGATGCGACCCTACAAACTTTGACATTCAAAAATTAAAATTGAATCCTCAGAGAAATTCAAACCTAAATATAACTTAGAGTCCGTGCGGCGACTGAAGTCCTTATGACGTAGTGCTAGTGTCTATGTCATCAAACATTAAAAAAAAATTGGTACCACTAATTTTCCACAGGACTTGTCGCATCATGGACTGAAAAATGTTGACATTCTCGTATATTTAAGTTTTCGAAAATATTAATTATCTACTTATCAGGATATTTACCCTGTTTGGTAATTGTATTTCTGCACTGTGGCCACTGAGATCATGGAAACATTATTAAATGAAGGATTTTTATCGGTTACATTTCGGGGAGTGTTTCATGGAACTATACGATTTGGTTCTGGATGGCCCTTTCCATCAACGGGTAACAAGACGGAGCATATTTGGGTAGTTCTTCAGAGACAAAATTTTCGATGTCTGTGAGTATATTTCCGTAACCAACTAACAAAACGGCATGTAATATTTTTTTCTGTATACTTTAGCTTTAGATCTAACTAGGACAAATTATATTTTTTTAATAGTAGCTATCTAGATACAAAATAAAAATGTTTGAAGTCTGTTCTCCTGATTCATATGGGGCGTCCGTTTCCCATTTTCCGGAACAAAATGGTCGATGTCGCATTTTCCCTTTGATTCATCAATATAAATTAAAGTTATTTCGAAAGGTAATGAATTGACCTCTTACAAAAAAAATATGTAATAGTTGTAACTACGTTAGTGTGTTTATAATTAAGTAAATAAGAAGTGTCCGGCGTAAATTACTGATTAATATGGAGTAAGCTTTGCTTGACCGTACTTGGTCGAGGAATGATAATGAGAGTCTGGGATCCCGCACGGGGGGAAGCCTGTCGTACAACGGACATGCTAAAAAGCGGGCGTGAGGCTAGTTGGCTTAGAACCCGGTGAAACAAAGGTAAATATCTGATTCATCTGTGCTTGGTTTGGGTACCTTGCTGATTACAATGCCTAATTTATTAATTTTATTTTGCTGTTTTAAGACTTTAATCTGAGTTTCGTGTGATGCTTTTGGGTTATAGATTCGTGTAGAAAAATGACAATACTGAAGTCTGTATGAATTATGAGTTAAGCATAATTTTAGGCAAAATCATGATTCATCTGTGCCTGATTGATATGTTCAAAAGCCCATATGAATCTGAAAATAAATTAGTTTTCCGATTTTCCAGCAAGAAAGGAACACTTTCGTTACGTTATTTTACTTTTCCAATTCAGTAGAGTGTGTGTGAGACAATTTTGACATTATTCTTCGGTATTTATTCATAATTCAAACTCTATCTGTTTGTTTTTATTTTGATATTGCAGTTCACAACAATGCCACTATCAACAGTAGAAAAGAAGGAGAAAAAGAGACTCACAGAACGTACGAATTTTTTATCCTTCTAGGATGGAAATTGGAAAATAAGAAAAGATCCAGACGAGTATGCTGCGTGGAAATTAAAATAATTATATTTGAAAAGAAAGGGAGAAAAAGCCAAAATAAACTGAGAGAATATTATAATGTAGCATTAAAATGAATATCTGGTACCTATTTATAACAAAATTCTCGCTTTTCTGTATGTATTTATTTCTGTATAAATATTATTCTAAAAAACAAGAATTTGATTGTTGAATTGACCAGATTTTTTCCTTGTTATGTATATCACTGATAATTGTTTTTATAAAAAAATATTCATCATCATCATATCAGCCGTAAGACGTCCACTGCTGAACATAGGCCTCCCCTTTAGACTTCCAATAGGACCGCTTGTAAGCGGCCTGCATCCAGCGTGATCCTGTGGCCTTCATAAGATCGTCTGCCCACCTAGTGGGTGGACGTCCTACGCTGCGCTTGCCGGTGCGTGGTCTCCATTCGAGAACCTTACGGCCCCATCGGCCATCAGTTCTGCGTGCTATATGGCCTGCCCACTGCCATTTCAACTTGCTAATTCGTTGGGCTATGTCGGTAACTTTGGTTCGTCTACGAATCTCCTCATTTCTGAGTCGATCGCGCAGGGAGACTCCAAGCATAGCCCTCTCCATAGCTCGTTGGACTATACTGAGCTTACTAATGAGGCCTACAGTAAAGGACCACGTTTCGGCACCATACGTCATCACTGGTAACACACATTGGACGAAAACTTTCGAAATAAAAAAATATTATTGTTGTTATAATATTTTGATATCTAGTTATGACTGCTGTGTCGACCCCGAATATTATAATGTGTTAGTTGTTACGCGCCGGGATGTTATGGCTAGCACGCGACACTTATCCATAGAGATAAGCACCTAGAATAAGAACGTATTGTTAGATTTAATTTCAATGCCGATACCGCCGCCGGGATGTTTAGGCTAACACCCGACACGCGTCCGTAGAGATAAGAACTAGAATAAGAACGCATTGTATTAGATTTAGTTAAAAATGCCAGTGAGCCGGCCAGTCTACAATAAAACGTCGTCGTGACTAGACTCCTGTAGTTTTTATTTTTAAAAACCTTCGGCAGTGCCTCCGGGAGTTAACTGGCGCAGCCGGTAGGATATCCGCTGTATAAACGCTGTGTTCGAGTACACAAAAATCGGTCTCGCGCGCGGCTACGGATATCCACGAACCAAATAAATAAGTTGACCACTCTGGCACCGAAGGTTCCTGTCCACGGCACGAGCAGCTCTACGGGAAGGCATGGGATCGAGCAGACTGTAAGTAGACCTTTTTACTATCCTGTCTCATCCTTGTTATTTCCTGTGTTGCTCCTGTAGGACTATTCCGTAACTTTTGAACCAAAACCGTTGAAAGTTATTTGACTTCTTTCTGCACAAAATTGGCAGGCCTATTTTTAAGTATAATTTTATAATACGTATGTGTTTAAGTAAAATAATTTGATTAAATTGATTAAAATGCCAGATCAAGTTGGAGTAGCTGTCCAAATGATCCCTAAAGATATTTTAAGTTTAATTCCTAAGTTTGATGGTGACAAAAATATATTAAATTTGTTTATAAAGAAAAGCGAATATATTTTAAGAAATTTTAACGGCCCCAATAATGATGTTCAGACAATTTATAATTTCCATGCTATCACTAGTAGACTGTGTGGTAGAGCAGCGGCTCTATTAAGTGAAAGAGAGGATATTAGCACATGGGACCAACTGAAATCAGTTTTTAACCGACTTCAAAAAGGAGGAGGTTCTCAATTCGGTCGGTATGTTTTTTTTTTTTTTTTTTTTTTTTTTTTATGTATGTACACCGATTACTCCGAGGTTTCTGGTCCGATTAGTGTAATTCTTTTTTTGTTCGATGCAGTATACTTTCCCATTGGTCCCATAAAAATTTCATCCAATTTGGTTCAGTACTTTTTATTTTGTGAGCATTTTTATTGATGGATGATGTGATGATCTTTACTTTTTTGAGTGTTTGTTACGCGATTACTCCGCTAATTGTGGACCGATTTTCAAAATTCTTTTTTTGTTGTACGAGGAATAGTTCACTTTAGGGAACACTGCAAGTTTCATCAAAATCGGTTCAGCAGTTTTTGATAGGGAATTTTATTAGCTTATTGTGTACATGAGCGATGTTAATACCGGTGCTAAGGATTACCAAATTCTAGTGCACATGTAAGAAATGATGTATTTGACAAGAATTTTGGGTTGAATATTTAAACTAAAAAGAGTAAAATAAAAAACTTTTTTCAAAAAAAATTTAACCGCCTTCAAAAACAACCACAAAAAAGGGTAAAATAACCTACAAAATAACTTTTCTTTCGGAAGTCGGTGGCATAAAAGACAACGAAATAAAAAAACAAAGCCATCGACTTCCGAAAGAAAAGTTATTTTGTAGGTTATTTTACCCTTTTTTGTGGTTGTTTTTGAAGGCGGTTAAATTTTTTTTGAAAAAAGTTTTTTTCATACAACATTTTGGTGACCCCAGATCAGAGGACTGCGTGGCTATTGAGCTAGAAAATTTAAAAATTAAATCTAACGAATCTTATCTAGAATTCTGTAACAGAATCCAGCAAATACGCAGCACTCTAATCTCCAAGGTCAATTTACTCGCTAGTGAGGAAATGAAAGCAGCAAAAATGGTGATTTACAATAACTTGTCTCTTAACGTGTTTTTATATAATCTGCCAGAGGATTTAATTAGAATTGTAAGACTTAAAAATTGTACAAGCTTAGAAAATGCGCTCAGTGTCGTCATGGAAGAGGTCAATTTTCAATTTCAGTATAACGCAAAAAATAAAAGTAATACAAAAACAGCCCAGCCTCCATTAAAACCTAATGTACCAGCCGCAAATAATTTCGGTCATCCGGTTAACCAAAACTTTAAGTTTGGAGTTCCGCATCCGCCCCAAAATAATTTTAGGTCTGGTTTCAACAACAACTATAGATTTGGTGTACCAAACCAAACGTATTCCAAACCGGGTATGCAACAGCCTCAAGACTATACATCAGTGTACATTGCAGGCAGACCGCAGAATCAGAACCATTTTAAATTTGGTATCGGACCTCAACAAGAATTTAGACCTCAACTTAATAACGCACAGAATAGACCCAATTTTAATCCACCAAACCAGCAATTCAAATTCGGTATACCGCCGCAATATCAACAACAACGTAATTTATCTCATTCACAAGACGCTGATGTGTCTATGCGCACTGTCCGTTCCCTTAAAAATAATATGATCACGAATAACTCTGATAATGAGAATACGTTTTACTCGTATAATAATAATAATGAAACGCATGTAGTCCAAGACCTGGATTTTAAATCTGATTACGTAAACTGTGAAAATAATGTACATCTTACTGATATTTACGAACACACCGCCTATGAGAATAATTTCTACTTCGAAAATGTGGAGTCTGTTTCCAATGAGACCACAAACCGTAAATTTTCCTATGATAGCTTCGGGAAACGATCACCCGAAGTAATCAATGTAAATTGCAATAGTATAAATCGATTACCACACATCTATATTCCGGAAATTAATGCCCGCCTAATAATTGATACCGGAAGTACAAGAAGCTTTATTAGCCCAGGAAAAATCGATCAATACTTTTCTGCCTACAAATATTATGAACCATTTGAAGTTATTAGCACACATGCACGTAGCTCACACGACCAAGTTATATACATACCCTTACTGAAAACCTTCAAAAGTTTCCTCAAACACAAGTTCTATGTTTACGATGTCGATAGCCGATACGACGGATTAATAGGTTCGGATCTATTAAAAATGTTAGATGCAACAATAGACATGAAGACGCAAATTTTAAAAACACGAGATACAGAAATACCTATAGTATACAGCCTCACATGTGAAATCACTTTAGACGCTCGAACTGCAACAATGGTGAATGTACCAACCGTTATTCAAAATGCTTCACAAAATAGCAACGCAGACGACCTGTCTCGTATAAAATTAAATGTACTTACCAATCAAGATAATAACACATCCTTACAGGGTAACGTAGGTGATACTGAAAGACCTGATAGTCCAATATCAATATCGGACTCTTCAGAAACATTGACTGCTCCGTCACCTTCAGACATTATGTCATCTTATCCAGTCCGAAAATCATCCTCCAGCACCCTCACAGCAGATTCATTACCTGAAACAATACACTCAGCACAAGATATAGATACAAACGGCATCCCCATCCTAGATGAGGCTGTAGACACGAAGCCCCATCAAGTGCTTGTTTTTACCTGGAACAGAAATCAATTATCAGTAAAAGATTTATCACGTAATAAACAAAAAATTCTTGAGTTACACTTACCCGTAGATAATCCACACTTAGTAAAACAATTCCTTCTAGAATACATGCAACCTAAAATAAAATACTTCTTTTATTTTGAGGATCAAATACACCGTAACCAGTTTACAGACGCTGTTATTGAACTGTTTAAAAAGGATACTGTTAAAATTTACGAATGCACAAAAAGAATTATATATGTAGAGGACGAAGACGAACAACGTTCAGTCGTACTTACCTACCATCACGGTAAAACCAGCCATCGCGGCATCAAGGAAACTCTCATGAAAATAAAGCGAAACTACTTCTGGAAAAATATGGACGTAACTGTCGCCTCTGTAATAAATGCATGTGAAACCTGTAAAAAATTAAAATACGATCGTAAACCCTTGAAACCAGTATTACAATTAACACAAACACAAACAAAACCTTTTGCTGAAATATTCATAGACCTTTTTTCAATAGAAGGGAAATACTTTTTGACGATAATAGACGCTTTTAGTAAATTAGGTCAGGCTTTCATACTCTCAAACCGATCCACTCCTGAAGTAGTCCGTGCATTAATTAAATTTTTCTCGTTCTATGGTGTACCAAACCGGATAAGTGCCGATTCTGGAACCGAATTCAACAATACCTTGCTTAAAGAAACATTAGAATTTTATAAAATTGATCTGCACATAGGTACAGCACATAACCCTAATTCTATGGGTTTAATAGAGCGTTTCCACTCAACCATCTTAGAAATATATCGTATTGCAAAATATGAACGCCTAATTACTGATGCTGCCGACGTAATGACGTACGCGATTATGTCCTACAATCAAACTATACATTCGACAACAGGTCTTACGCCCTTTGAAGTTGTTTTTGGACACACCGATTCGAATAGCACCTTCGCAGTTAACTTTAATAAACAATATACGCAACAATTAGTTAACGATCACATGAAGCGAACTAAGTATCTCTACCAATACTTAACGGATAAAATAATAGCAAACAAGAAAAAGGTCAAAGAAAAACGTGGTGGTGAAACATCGTTCGATATACAAGAAGGAGACACTGTATTCATAAAGGGAGTGAACATTAGACGAAGTAAAGACAAACCTCGTTTTCAAAAAGCACAAGTATCAGGTGAAATCGTTAGGAACATTTGCCCTGTTAGAATAAATAATCGTGACACAAAAGTGACACTTAAGGACATTAAACGACCTCCACGGGGTCCTCCTCGGGCTCTTGGTCCTGACCTCCAGGATACACACCCTTCAACTTCAAAGGATAGATAAGAACCCTGGCATATTGATTCTGAAACAAGGTTAAGCTAGCACAAGTTACAATAAATGAACTATAATTAAGGTCTTAGATTTAAGTTTGATTCATGAGGATTAAACGTAGAATTCTCAATCCTCTAGGATCTATTATTAAGATTATTACCGGTAACCTAGACAATGGCGACGCTACCAGATATGATAATATGATTGATAAACACGTCAGGATACATTAGCAAACAAGGTAACGCTAATAACTGAAAACTCTAAACCTTTAGTTAAAATAACGAACTCTACTAAAAATAATTTTATTCAAATTGAAGAAGAAATTTAGGAAATGACAAAATTAATTAAACAGACTAGCATCAACATTGTCATACATAACTTTTTAAATATCTAATCTATCTTAAAACCATTTCCAACTTTTACACCAGGCTTTAATAAAGTCTAATGAATTGTTCAAATCATTAAAATTCATAGAAAAATCTAATAAACTTGTGTACCAAGTAAGCTATGATAACTTAGTTAAGTAAGAACAGTGTAATGAAATAAAAGCTTATTCGAAGGGAAGTCAAATAACGTTCATTTTAGAAATACCTGTAATTAAAGTTGAAATATATACTTACTACAGAGCAATCCCCATACCTATTACCAATCATATTAACCAGACCACAATCATTATTTCCAAATACCCCTACCTCTTAGTAAAAGGGTCCAAATAGTCTCGCTCTCCCAGCCTTGCAACGAACTCTACGCGGCGAAGTTCCTGTGCTACGAGGACGAGTCCCAGCTGCCAATGGAAGAAATCTACACAACCGCATTAATGAGATTCTCCTATAACACAAGCTCCTGTAATCCTGTACCAGTTAAAATTCACACTCTCAAAATGTAATCTGTGGGAAAAGACGTTGGATTATATATATTAGAGTCGAAAGTATCCTATCGGAGATCTGCAATTTCGAGATAACGGAAGAAAAAAAAAATAAAAGGTACCTACTTACTCTCTTACCTTGGATGGATACTGCGATGTCACGATTGGTAGAGTTACCCTAAAATCTAATCATACTACTACAAGCAATATCGACTTTTCGAAATTACCAATTGTCAATCTTCCTGATTTAACACCCATCGAGCCACATCTGCAATGCAAGCCTATCAATTTGGACACTTTGAAATTATAGGAAGTTAGTAAAAGTGAAGTGAAAATAGACAGTGAAAATTCAATTAACGTGAAAAGTGTTAGCGTCGGCACTCTAGTGTTATAATTACATATTTTTTATAGTTTTAAGCATCTATGTATTCATAGCTCGTAAGTACGAAATTAACATAAAAAATGTTTGTGCCGAAATGATCGGAGTGACAATAATCATCCCAATGATAATCATCCCTCCGATAATTTCGAACTTATGGGGGGAGGAGTTATGACTGCTGTGTCGACCCCGAATATTATAATGTGTTAGTTGTTACGCGCCGGGATGTTATGGCTAGCACGCGACACTTATCCATAGAGATAAGCACCTAGAATAAGAACGTATTGTTAGATTTAATTTCAATGCCGATACCGCCGCCGGGATGTTTAGGCTAACACCCGACACGCGTCCGTAGAGATAAGAACTAGAATAAGAACGCATTGTATTAGATTTAGTTAAAAATGCCAGTGAGCCGGCCAGTCTACAATAAAACGTCGTCGTGACTAGACTCCTGTAGTTTTTATTTTTAAAAACCTTCGGCAGTGCCTCCGGGAGTTAACTATCTTGTTCTTGTTGTTGTTGAGAACAAGATTACTCAAGTGGCATTGGGCAGGACACATTTGTAGAATGGAGAACAATAGATGGACAAAACGTTTAACAGAGTGGATACCAAGAGACAGGAAAAGAGAAAAGGGGAGACCAAGTAAAAGGTGGAGAGACGTCTTCAACCTGAGATGTGGACCCCTATGGATGCGTGAAGCGCGCCAAAGAAATGTATGGAAAGGTTTAGGAGAGGCCTACGCCGCAGAGGCGACTACTACTCATGTAAATTAGTTAAGTTATAAAACATTACAATAGAGATAAACTTATACGTGTTTTGATTTGTGTATTTTAGATTAGATTAACCTTAATTGTAATGTGTAACGTTAGAACTGTAGTAAGAAATAAAGGCTATTTTTATTTTTATTTTATTTTTATTTAATATTTTGATAATTTTCTTAATACAGAGCCCATTTTTATTTAAAGTTTTCCATTTTTTTTCTGTTCCTGATTCATCTGTATAAAATTCTGATTCATCTGGGCACTAAATTTTTAAACGTAAATATCTTAAAAACTACTTTGTAAAAACGAGTCCCTCATACAAATATATTTTATTTGGAATATCTATTTTCATATGAACATGTTTTACTGAGCTGAAAGTGAAATTAAAATTTGACCATATGAATCAGTCAAAGAATCGAATTTCGAAGAACTACCCATTTACAACCTTAGGAAAAAAGCGTTTTGAAATACATTAATTGTGTGCTCACTGCTATGGAGTGGGATTCCCTGCCAAAGTCTATATTACTGACATTGAACCTCGGTGTGTTTATGTCAAGAGTAAATTAAGTTACTTCTAGGCAAGCGTACTTCACCGCTGACCAAAATCATTAATTACCATAAAGCGAAAAGTAATGCGTAAGTAAAAAATACACACAGGTGAAGTTTTCAACTGGGCTTGGGTGGGTATATTCGAAACTATGAGGAATATCAAAAAACATTGAAAGGAGTCTCGAGGCCGATTTTGACATTAACTAAAACTGAAATCGGATTTTAGAAAATTCAATAAACCTGTCCAGGAATAAAACCCGTTGATTTTGGAAAAACAAACCACACCCTGTATCATTACCAGGTTTGGAAAAAAACAGTTTTTTTTTTTAATTTTATAAAACTAACTGTTCAAATTGTTTTAAACAAGTGTTTTTTTTTGTTTTTTTTTTTTAGTTTCGGTCATTTTTTTCAAATTAATTCAACTCGACTCATCCGTAGAATAAAGTCCGATTTGCAAGATTGATAGTTTTCGGTAGAGCTTAAAGAAGTTGTTGACTTGTATAACTCGAAAACTACGATACTTGACATTTAGATTTTTTGGTAAGTTATTTATTATATCACCCTAGACTAGTTAAATGACCGGTAGTGTATATTTATAATCCTTTCTATATACGATATAGTGAGTTCCATATCAACTTAAGACGTTTTATAGCGAAAGAACGTAGAAAATTGTGGGTCCGTAGTGAATATAAGACGTTGTTTTACGGAAACGCCTGCATTTTATTGACGTTCTATATTAACATGAGTGTCTTTTTGTTGGAATGTCCCACCCCTGATGAGTCCTATCTGAATAACAACCTTGAAATATTTAAGTATAATTTTAGATGTAAAAGATAATTACCTTTCCTTAGAGTCAATAAAACTGATATTATTATTTAGAAAGGTTAATTATTTGAAAAAATCTCAAATATGTAGCATAACATACACCTTACGCCTCGTCATTAAACCTTCCTCTGCCTGAAATACAGGAATACCTAGTTCAGGCATATATCATTTTAGTGAACTTGACATAGATTTAAGAAACATTGTGTAACGTATACCGGTTTTGATAACATTTATTATCATTAAATAGCATCACCGACGATAGGTGGAGTAGGAAGGTTCTCGAATGGAGACCGCGTGTAGGTAAGCGTAGGGTGGGACGCCCCCCGGCAAGATGGACCGATGACCTGAAGAAGGTGGCTGGCAGTGGCTGGATGAAAAAAGTTGGAGATCGCGCGCTGTGGCGCTCCCTGGGAGAGGCCTATGTCCAGCAATGGACTGCAATAGGCTGAAATGATGAGATAGCATCACCTATAACAGTAATCACATCACAGTTAGGGAACAATTAATCTGTATGGTAAAACTAGGTAATACGCCTTAGCTGACAAAACGCTCCGTCAATCTAGAACTCAATTACATACTGCTCAACTTATTCTTAAACCTAAAGATGACAAAAATGTGCGAGTACCTATTAGAACAACGCACAAAACATTAATATATCTTAATTCTTATTACAAATTCAGTCTTTATTATTTTACTATCCGAAGCTCCGTGCCCTTGTTTAGTCAGAAAGCAGAATCGAGATTTCAATCCGTACATTAAAATAAAATTAAACTCTACATTATTTTCATGACGAAACTTCACTGCATACTTCGATCACCTAGTTGACAAGGCGAAAAGAGTTTAAAATGTTTAATTAAATGTAATAATTGTGACCTTTGTGCTTTTTTGAACGAGAAGAACTGACTTCAAGGGTGAGGACCGAAAACCAAACCAAACCGTACCGTACCGAACTATTTGGTTAGGTTCCTATAAACAATGCAGGCGTCTGCCTAGGAGTCTAGGAGTGTATAGGAGTCCCGCCAAGCGAGGCTCCGTCGACTTGATTAAGTCTTGTGAAATAATTGAAGGTGTGTAGTGCGGGGGTGCGGCAGTGTTGGCGGAGGCGGGGACTTTGATGCAGGGCAGTCAACGTCAAGTCAACAGAAATGCCTATTACCGTCTTCAAACCTTGGGGTGCCCTGACGTTGACCGTCTTCTTCTGGTTCATACGCGTAATAAATGGGCTTGTATGATGCAATGTTTAGAATAGACATACAAATAGGCATTACCATGGAATTGAAGGAGAGGCCAACAAATCAAAATGGCAAGCATGAAACTGCTTTGCATTCCGATCTATACACGATTAGTCCGTATGCGTACTGGCGCTGTATGTTTTGGAGTAAGGTAGTTGATTAATTTACTACAAAGTATACGCGGTTATTTGCGTACTAGTCTTGTATGGATTGGAAGATATTCATACAACAGTGACTTCCAGTAGAAGGGAAGTAGCAGGGGAATTTGTGGCGCCTAATGACGAAAAAGGAATCGCAGAGAAATTGTCTACATAAGTTATCGCAGATCGAATGAACAATGATAGGAGTTGGCTCTGATAGTTCTAAATGAACTGGGGTAGATACTATATATATGATGAGAAAATTCTAAGTCCTCATGTTGTATTAATGGTGAAATTTCGAGACTAGAAGGCACTTCCAAAGAAAATGTACTAGGTTGATTGCTGTAAATATATTCTGCAGTCTGAGTTGACGTGACAACCTGTTTTGAGCTATCACCGATGATTTCTTTGGTGTTATGACCTTCACGTAGAAGTTCTTCATTTAATATTTCTGCTAATTCTTGGCTTATCTACTCTGCATCAGGACGCAAAGGCCACAAAAAGGACTCGTTGATATTTCCATCGAAATTAACATATGAAATAAAATATAACTGTAAAAAAGAATATTCAAGAAATACCATTTATGAGGAGTGCAAGACTTTGCACCTAGTAATTAATTTACCTAATCATAAATATATTTTTTTTTAATATTTGGCAAACATTTTAAAAGAACAACGTCCTAACTGATTTCATTCTCCCAGTAACAACGTCCCATCTTAACATGGAACCCATAAATCATATCACTGATTCCGTACAGAAAAGTTCTATTTTAAAATAAAACGCTTAGAAGATTATTTAAAATCGTATGACATCGTCTTAAGAGTTCATAAGTCTTCCACATTTTACTGTTTCTACTACTTATGATTGCAGAAAGAACTAATAACCAGTGAATATTTACAAAAATAATCATACTATCGCGCAAAAAAATGCGTTTCTGAACGTTTCCGTCAAAAATCGTTCTATGTAAACATCGACAGACCACAACTGTTTACTTAGACTAAAAAGTATATAAACGTAATGTGTGACTTAGACTAAAAAGTATATAAAAATAAGATCATGCAACGAAAATATTCTCCCTCCAACAAACAGTAGCCGATCTGATGAAGGGACGCGGCCCCAGATGCCTGCGTACCGTCACTTATACACTTCGTGCATTGTTCCGCGGAACAAATTTCAGATGTGACGTTATTCGATTCTATATTTCCGAAACGAAATAAAATATCAAAATTCTAAAAACACACGTTTGTAGAGCTTTCATTCCTTACCTATCTCATCAAGCTATTTAACTGGTTTTTGCACTATGGTCACATCGGGCTTTATTCTACGGATGAGTCGAATTGTTGGTCGACGTCTTAACTTATAAATAAATTATCTGTTTCATTTCTAGACTAGATCTTTTCAAATTCGCTGTTTGTAATGAAATATTTACAAAATAAAGGAGATCGGACATTCTTGTATGGGCTCTGGCCCAAGTGGCGTCGGAGCATGACACTTATGTTGTATGAAAGTTCATTAGCTAAGCTTACTTTTTTGTGCGAGTACAAAAAAATCTATCCTGGGAAAAAGAAGTTACTGTATATTCATATACCTAGGTTAGGTTTGGTTAGGTTGGGGCACGCCGCTGTTGCAGCGGTAAGGCCCGTCATGGAGGCGTGGGTCGGCAGGAGGCACAGCGCTCTCACCTTCCGACTGACGTAGATGCATTCCGGACACGGTTGCTTCGGAAAGTATCTGCATCGCATAGGTCGGGAGCAGACGCCCGTGTGCCACCACTGCGACGGTTGCCCGGTAGACACGGCGCAGCACACGCTCGAGGAGTGCTCAGCGTGGGCATCGCAGCGCCGTGATCTGATCACGGCGATCGGCGGGAGCGACCTCTCGCTTCCGACTGTCGCTGAGGCCATGGTCGGAAGCGAGAGTGCGTGGGAAGGTGCCGTCGCCTTCTGCGAGGAGGTAATGCTCGCGAAGGAGACGGCGGAGAGGGAGAGGGAGAGATCATCTATCCCTCTCAGCTCCCGCAGCAGACGCACCGGGCGCCGAAGGGCGCAAACCGATCTGCGGCCGTTCGCGAACGGCCGCACCGAGGAGAGGGACCCGGCGATGTAGTCGGGTCAAGGCCTGGCGGGGAGCGGTGAATGCGCAAGTGGACCTTCACCCCCGGCTAAAGGCAGTAGAGGACACCGTGTGGTTTTAGTCAACCACAACAAGTCGAGTCTGACATGCCCCTCCGTCTTCCCCAGGTGGAGGAAGTCTATGAGGATTCATACACGTTAAAAAAAAAGATTAGAAGTTACTGTACAGCTTTTTTTTTTTTTTTTTTTTTTTTTTTTAGGGTGGCAAAATCATCAAATGTCCTCCAGCCCTGGGTGGGGCGGGAGGGACTGTCAGACTCTTACTGACTAAAATCCACCCGTGTTCCGTCGGATGCCCTTTACGTTCCGGGGCCACGGTATCCTGGATTACGAAAAATCCGCGACCCCGGCAGGCATTTGGCCCCATAAGGGGCCCCGTCGGTGACGCGTGAAACACGACGCGCCACCGACCCGGGCTTGCTCCTTGGTCGGACGGCGAGCATACCCATTACTCACCGTCCGCAAGCCCGCTCCGCCGCTGTGCCCTCTGCTGTTCAGAGGGACACGCGTTGGAGCGTCCACCCGACAGGCTATTTGCATGCGGGCAAAGAAACCCCTTAGGCACACAGTGCCTAAGGAGAGTTTTTGCCCGCATCCCAGGGCGCACCGGCCCGAAAAACTGGTCTTCCCCCCGGACGTATCCGAGAGGGAACTCCAGTCCACGGGCGCACGTGGAGGTTTCCTGTCTTAGCACCCCAAGTTACTGTACAGCTTGGCAAAAAACAGTAGAAAACCGGAAGTCGCCACTGTCTTCGCGCTACCAGCACTTTGAATGATTTTATTTTATTTATTTTATTACGTTAGTTTTATGGCACAATAATAAATCTTACAAACCTGCGTCTTTGTTTACATCAAATATCAAATATTTTAAAACGTTGTCAGCAAATAAAAATATTAGTTCCGTTTCAAGACGTTCTGGCCAAGCTGTATATTCACATATTTCAACAGTTAACGCATAAAACATGACAGATCGGCCACGCCGCAATCGCGACGGTAAGACCCCTCTTTGAGGAGTGGCTGGATACTGGATAGGCGACACGGCGACCTGACCTACCGCATGACGCAGGTCCTCACCGGACACGGAAGTTTCCGGAGGTAACTGTGTCGGAGGGAGAAACGCCCTCAAGGCAGAGGCATTCATCCGCATTCCATGAAAAGTAGTTAAAACGTGTAATAAAAACACTGTTTAATTTCAAACTGTTTTAAACACTGTTCAAAGCAGGTGTTTTAAAACAACTTATTTTAAACATGCCAACCCTGATCATTACACTATTCGATAGTGTTGATATTTAATAAGGTTCAAATTCTGGGAAGTAACTGAGGCAAAATCTAACACAGAGCCAATTATTATGGGTGTCAAAAAGGGATTAAGGGACATATTATAGTGCACAAGTGTGTGCGCAGACACAGGTGCACTCTCTGTTCCTCTTACTTCCATAGTTCGATGGGACGGCAATCTCACGACCGGAGAGAGATGGCGCAGGACCAACGGCTTAACATGCTTTCCGAGGCACGGGGGTTTTTACCGCTAACTTCCAAACTCCGCGCAGCTACTGAGTAATTCTTTTTAGTAAAACCCAACAGTACCTATCTACTTTTGCCCAACCCGAGAATCGAACCCAGGACACCCCACGCTCAGCAGTCACGCTTGTGACCACGAGACCAACGGGGCAGTAATACAGAACTAATATAACCTATGATGCAATAGCGAATAGGTTTAGTTCCTTTAAAGGTGTCAGAGATTTCGGGGGGTTGGTAATAAAAAAAAAATCAGGTCGGTTTATGATGCCCACTGAGAGCAAAAGATTAATTTGCTTACCGGATAATTCGGAACAGTACTCGATCGAAGCCGGGGCGGGTCACTAAATAATAATAATTAATTAATAAAGCAGTCTTTCTTAATAGTCAAAACGATGGTCACTCTACTTTACAAATAAATCAATATAATGCGACACCTGTTGTAATATCCTCATTAGAATTTAAACAGGACAGTTGTTATTAGCTCATCAAAATGTTTCTTTACTTACCTTTAGTCATTATAATATTTATCACTTCAGCCTCAAGCATAGAGGAGCGCGACTATAGTAAGAACTGTTTACTACTACTACTTATGTAATAGCGGCCATACACCATACTGCCTATCGTACAATCGGCATGACGATCGATTTGATCAAATTGGCAGTTCGTCCATATACACCATACACCATACTGCCTATCGTCCAATCGGCATGACGATCGATTTGATCAAACTTCAAATCGGCAGCAGTGATGCCAACTTAGCAACTTTATAGCTAGATCTAGCTATTATTCGGTGACCGACAGCTACAATTTTATAAAACTTGTGGCTTAACTTTTTAGCTACTTTTTTACCGATTTATCCCACTAGTGGGAATCAGTTGGTAATACAAGTGAAGGTCGGAAAACATTTGCTTATCGTTAAGCAAATGTTTTCCGACCTTCAAGCGATTTCGACTTTATTGACATTTATGCAAACACCGGATTTTAATGAAGGAGCAATGTTAGCTAACGAGAATGTGAGAAAAAACAAACTAAATTTTGAATGTCAATAAGGTCGAAAATCGCTTGAACCTGTGTTTTTAACTTGCTTAACGATAGCAAGTTGAGAACCTCCTCCTTTTTGTTACGTCAGTTAAAAAGTAGCTACCGAATATTAGCTAGATCTAGCTATAAAGTTGCTAAGTTGGTATCACTGCTGCCGATTTGAAGTTTGATCATTCCGATTTGATCAAATCGATTTGATCAAATTGGCATGATCAAATCGATTTGATCAAATTGGCATGATCAAGCCTATTGTCATGCCAATTTGATGGATTCCACGCCCACACACGGTCAAATCTAACTGATCAAATCGGCAGCGTCATGCCGATTGTACGATAGGCAGTATGGTGTATGGCCGCTATTAGCTTAATTATTACAAACAAGCCGGGGTGTAGCCGACCATGCCCGAACAGTGGTCTAGTGATTACGGCTTTGACTTATACCCATCGGTCAGGGGTTCGATTGAGCTTAAGCAGGAAGGTATTTCACTCGTTGGTCTGGTTCCGTATCAAGATAACTACATTCATTTTAACTACTTTCGATATAACTACGGTCAAAAGACCTACCGGTTGGTATAACTACTGGTCGTTTCGCATAAGTTTGATAATATAATACATCTATACAGTTGCGCGCGCGCGCAGTCACTGTGAGCGGTCGAGTTAGCTGTTGACGATTACGCGTTCGTAACTTTATTTTACGTTTACCCTCAATTTTATAAATGCTACTGAATCATTTAAAATGTAGAATTTTGTGTATCAAGTGAAAGTGAGATAGTGGAAGAGGAGCTTGAGGTGGATAGCGAGCAACAAGTCAATGTAAGGATGGAAGGGGAGAAAAATACGGGTTTAAATAGAGAGCAACAAGTGTTACCAGAGAAGAGAAGCAGGCAGGAGGATGATGAAGAAATAATTGAAGGTGATGATGGATTCATAACCATAACGCATGAGAGTAAACGCCCAGCACGAAGAAATTCTAGAAACTATGAGAAATTGAGATTCTCGAGTAATTTAAAGCCCAAAGAATATATTGTGTGCATTACGGCCAAAGAAACACTGCCGAGGCAATTTGGAATGACAAAACTTTTGAGAACTCATAATATTGGAAATATCATAAAAGTTGTTTACAAAAACCCGTACAGGGCATTAATATATTTTGACAACAAAGAAAATGCAGTAAAGATGTCACATTGCGAGAATTTATTGGGCAAGTTGGAGTGTAATGTTAATTTAGTAGGTGAATCCTCAATTTGCTACGGTATACTTCGACAGGTGGATTTAGAAATAGAAGAAAAAGAAATGTTAGAAAACCTGAAATGTGATTTCGAGATTATAGCGGCAAAACGACTGAAAAGACAGGATAGTGATGGTAAATGGGTAAACTCAGAAACAATCCGATAATGTTTTAAAAATAACAACTTACCCTCTTACGTATACGGTTTTGAGTGTAGATTCCAAGTCGAGCCCTACATTTTTCCTGTGTCACAATGTTCAGGATGTTGGCGATATGGACACCTATCAAGGACATGTCCTTTGAAAAAAATCATATGTCCTAAGTGCGGAAATAATCACGCGAACTGTGAGATAACGGTGTTCAAATGCATAAACTGTAAAGGTCCACATATGGCAATGAACAAAAAATGTCCTGTTTTTTTGAAAAAAAAAGAAATTAGAAAAATAATGTCTGAAATGAACTGCAATTATCGGGAAGGCTTAGAAATGTATAAAAGCAAAAGAAAAGAGCAAGAAGTTACTACAGCACATAATTTGGATAAGAATAATAAAAACAACAAAGAGCTTCCCCAAACAGGGAACACTCAGGACACAGAAATAAGAAGATCGTACAGAGACGTGGTTACTACAGAAGCAGTTATACATAAAGAAATGAGTGTATCTGAGGAACTAGAAACAGAAGATGGTGAAAATTCAGACAATAAATCTATTACAGAGGCTGAAAAAACAAAAAAGAAGAAATCACGCAAAAAAAGAGAAAAGAAAGGCCATATGGACAGGAACAATTACAAGAAAATATAAGTGAGGTAGAACACACTAATAATAAAGGTGATAAACCAACGGAACCAGTTGAGCGCAAAGACTTTTTGTATGGACTATATAAAAAAATAAAAGAAGTATGTATATCGAGAGATAACTTTTCTAATAAGTTAGGTTTAATTTTCAAAATAGTAGTTCAGGATTGTATTGCACTATGTTTAAAAATGATGAACTGTAAGGATATTTTAAGTAAAATAATTTTGTTTTCTAATAATGGATAGTCATAATAATAGCGCTTATTTTATCAACATATTGCAGTGGAATGCTCAAAGTTTAAGACCGAAAATTGGAGAGTTTCAAGCTATGTTATGTCAGGAGAAAATCCATATCGCTTTAATTTCAGAGACCTGGTTAGAACCCGACTCCTCATTAAATATAAGTAGGTACAATATATTTAGAAATGACAGATATGCCTCATACGGGGGAGTCGCTATTATAATACATAAGTCAATTAGAGTACAGTTGGAGCCTGTAAATATTGGTAATTCAGGAATTGAAATAAGATGTGTTAAACTTTTAAATTGTAAAGAGATTCAGAATATTATTTTTATTGTCCTTCTTCAGTACACACTACCCAATCTGACTGGGATCTAATTTTCACAAAATTTTATAATAAATGTTTAATCGCTGGTGACTTCAACGCACACCATTATAATTGGTCATGTAAATCAGATACAAGAGATATGATGATTTTTGATGCTGCTTTGGATGCAGGATATATCTCGCATTATGTAGTTAGTAATCAAAAATTTTAACTACTAACTACATTTTGTAGTTAGTAATCTAACTACATTTTTCGATTACATAATGTAGTTAGTAATCATGATTACTAACTACAAAATGTAATCGTAGTTATTAATCAGTAGTTAGATTGCAAAATGCCCAACTCTGGGTCACAAATCGCAAAATTATAGAAATAAGGGTCAGTTCAGACCGAGACGCGAAGCGACGCGACGATACGTGAAGAGGCCTGTCATTTCACGCTGCGCCGCGCTATGCCTCGCGGCGGCGGGTGGCGCGGCGGCGCCGCAATGCACCTCGCTGCGCCGCGAGAAGCATCGCAACGTCGCGAGGCGTATCCAGACGCCGCGCTGTGTAGGAGAACGTGTCTAGATTTTCCACGTGCTGCCGCCCCGCCCCGCGTCCTCCCGCAGTCCCATTTGCAAATGGCGGCCTCAGCTACATAGTCCAGGGGCTAGAGGTAGTTGAGTATGCAATATCCGAGTGACTGCAACTATGACCGAATTCATAAACATACTATTATTATGCGCTTTATCTGTCCCGCAAAAAACTGTGATCTGATTTTTCTATGAATTATTACGGAAATAATCATTAAAATGATTTTAAATCATGTACTCAATACATTCCGTTTACGATTAAGAGGGGGCGAAAAAAAAGAACTAAAAAATTGACCGGCAAGTTCTACATTGTTATTCTTTGACCTTTTCTTAACTTAAATCTGTTGGCGAAATTCGTTACTCACAATTATGCATACTCAGTCACCTCTAGCTCCCGGTCTTCACATCGCATCGTAGAGCGGCTGCGAGCTGCGTCGCGCTGCGTCCGTCGTGAGGCCTTGAGAGGCGCAGCGCAGCACCGCTGCTTTGAGATGCGTCGCGCTGCGCCGCTAGGCGTCGCGCGGCGCATCGCTGCGCATCTCAACGTATTCTATATTCTCATAAAAGAAATGTGTATCTTTTGGTGTAGAAAATAAAGTCGTAATTTGAATGGCTCTTAAAAGAGTGCACGCATCGTCGCGTCGATTCGCGTCTCGGTCTGAACTGACCCTAAAGAAATGCGTGCAACAGCATTGCTGCAACTTAGATTTTTTGCTGTTTTCGTGAAATCATTTTTCCGCACTTAATTTATGAACGTGTGTACACCAAAAGAAATATCCTTGACTACTGACGAAATACTGACTGCGTATACCTAAATAGTATGCGTCAGTTTTCGGCGCCAGCACTGACGACAGCCACTGACTCAATGTAAATCTGCCATTATGGCAGATTTACATTCATACAAAAATCGAAGTTGGAGCAATGCTGTTGCACGCATTTCTTTATTTAACTTTCTATAACTTTGCGATTTGAGATCCCACAGGCATTCATTATCTCGGTATAGTTGAACAAGTTTTAAGTTTTCCGTGTCGCTCAGTTTTCGCGTCGGTGCGAGGAAGCGTGGTCACCATACAACAGAGCGGCAGCGACTGGCTTGGGCATATTTACACGCCGTCAGTTGCACTGGCGCGGGTGGCGGGGAAGCGAACTGACGCCGAAAATACTGAAGCGCGAATATTGAAGTCAGTACTGACGCGACAGTACTGTACTGACTTGAAATCAATTTACACTATGGCATTGCCAGGTCAGTACTGACTCGTCAGTGGTAAATGTAGGTAGTTAATAACGGACGGACAGTGCAGTAGGTCAACGCCCTTTGTAGTGATTACGTAACTCGGGCGCATAGTATCCATGAATTTACGAACTGTGTCGGACAGAAACTTTATTGAATTTTTGTAAAGAAAAATTCGTTTATTTATTTTTAAATTCAGACAAACATTTTTATAATTAAATCCTATGGTTTCAAGGTTAACGGTCTTCAGACAAACAGCCTATGAAACACCTAATGAATAAGTAATTCACCTACGTTAATTAACCTACGGTTAACTCACCTACAGTTAATTCACCTACGATTAACAAACCTACGGTTAATTTAACTACGCCAGTTACAGTATGTGTGATATCATACAAAACGTCGACGGAGCAGCGCTTCGCGGTGCTCCCACTTCCAGGTGGTTTAAAAAACGGAGGAGGTCGACGGTTCCCTTGAAAGCCTTCTTCTTCCGCTTTAGATATAAAACGAGCGCGTTTTATTTATAAAAAAAAAAATACTGTAGGCGAGTCGTCCATTAGGTATTTCAAACGTAGTTAAAACAACCAATATCTTAAAAGAACATTAGATGAAACGTTCATTAGTGCAATCAATTTTAGTTCAAGCAAAAATATGTCAGTTGAACAGTAGTTGAGTCGTCCGATATGTGTGTTGAACTTATGTGAGTCAACCGTAGCTATATCCAAAGTAGTGAACGTAGTTGTTTTGATACGGAACCGTTGGTCTAGCGGTAAGCGCAAGCATGACTGTTGGGCATGAAGGAGGGTTCGGTTTCCAGGCTTAATTGAATTTTCACTTAGGTAATTCTCAGTAGGTACCAATGTGTGTGTGTACCGTAAACCTGATGTTTTTATGCTTTCTTAACCCTTAGCGATTATACTCATTCCGCGATTCGTGCGATTTGCAATTTCTACTACCTAAATAAAAACCGGCCAAGTGCGAGTTGGACTCGCAAGCATAGATTAGGGATATAATTATATTGAGATTAGTGAGTAATACACACAAACAACAAAAATAACTTTGTTTTTCATAGTGTTTGTATGAATGGCAAAGTTATATTTGCGGTTTTTGAAAATTACTATATCTCAAAAACTGCTAACTGTATCTCATCCAAACCAATTTTCGTTGGAAGTTTTTGTTGAGGTCTACATTATATTTTTTTTTTAGTTTTATCATTTTCTTATTTTAGAAGTTACAGGGGGCACACACATTTTACCACTTTGGAAGTGTCTCGTGCAAACTGTTCAGTTTAGAAAAACCGGCCAAGTGCGAGTTGGACTCGCCCATGAAGGGTTCCGTAGCAGCACGCATAGATTAGAGATATAATTATATTGAGATTAGTGAGTAATACACACAAACAACAAAAATAACTTTGTTTTTCATAGTGTTTGTATGAATGGCAAAGTTATATTTGCGGTTTTTGAAAATGTACTATATCTCAAAAACTGCTAACTGTATCTCATCCAAACCAATTTTCGTTGGAAGTTTTTGTTGAGGTCTACATTACATTTTTTTTTTTAGTTTTATCATTTTCTTATTTTAGAAGTTACAGGGGGGCACACACATTTTACCACTTTGGAAGTGTCTCGTGCAAACTGTTCAGTTTAGAAAAAAGTGATATTAGTAACCTCAATATCATTTTTAAAGACCTATCCATAGATACCCTACACGTATGGGGTTGGTGAAAACAATTTTTTTGAGTTTCAATTGCACCCCCAAAATTTGTTTTGTTTTTATTTTTGTGTAAAAATCTTAATGCGGTTTACATAATACATCTTCCTACCAAGTTTCAACAGGATAGCTCTTATACTTTCGACAAAAAGTGGCTGTGACATACGGACGGACAGACAGACAGACAGACAGACAGACATAACGAATCTATAAGGGCTCCGTTTTTGCCATTTGGCTACGGAACCCTAAAAAGTGGAATAAACCGTTGTAAGCACGCGCTGCGCTCGCGCTGTCTGCGAGTTGAGTTTATAAAGTAGTGGCATAATAAGCGCGCTGACTGCCCGCCTTTCACTTTTTCATTTTGTTATTAAAAAATATAATTATACGAGACACGATTTACAGCTCTAATTGGAATGACATGTTAATTACTAGGTTGGAGCGCTGCTGTTGCGGTATCAGTATAGTGAGCCATGATCTTTAGGATGCGAAAGATCATCAGGAACTACAAGCAACAGCTCGAACAATTTATTTATTTTTATTTATTTATTTTATTTATTCATTTAATTCAGGCTTCAAGGCCCATATGAAATACTATAATACAATACAATATGACTTAACTAAAATAATAATACAATACATAAACAATACGAAAATAAAACTAATTCACACGAAGAGTCGGCGTCGTGTGTCGCACGGTGTCAGGTATCCGGCCTCGAAATCGCCGGAACACTACACCTCTCGGCCAAAATTCCTCTTTCGTGAAAGTCGACAGATGTTCAGTCGGCACCCTCACCACAAAAGAATTGAAATTCACGTTGTGACGAGACTGCAACTGCTCGACCCTCAGGGTAAGCTTGGTCTTGATGCGGACATACTCTACAATCATCTCGACCTTTGTAGTGTAGTGCAGCCGGGACACGTACAGCAGCGTCGCTGGTACTGCAGGACGCAGCAGATGATTCGGTCCGGTCGGTGCGGTACCGCACTGGTTCCGACAAGTAGGCTTTCTCCTCTTCTTCTTCTCAACTTTGACAAAACCGTCCTTGTCACACTGGTCTTTCACTGGACCCTGCTGAGGCAGATCTCTTTGGATAGGAACCTGCTTATCCCCTTGCTGCTTAGATTGAGGCGCAGCTGGTTTGTTGGTGGCAGTAATAGCAGCGTAAGCACGTTTCGGGGTTGACGTACTAACGCGTGTAACCTCGACCGTAGTTGAGGGACGGTCGGTGGCGGAACGTAATGCATCGTCCGCAACATTGACAGTCGGCGATGTATTCAAATTCGCCGACCCAAAACTGCTGATGGATGCATTCAACGCCCCGCGGCGCGTGTTCACATTAGAGGGGTCAGGTGACCTACTTACGACACCAACGTTGCGTAACAACACTACCTCGGCACGTAGTTCAGCTATGGTGCGATCCGACACCTCCAATTTAGACTGTACTTCGGCCAGACTTGTCTTCAGGGATGTAATATCTCTCAACAGCCTAGTTACGTCGACGTGGTCAAACGTGACGGGGGGCAGCCGATGCAACTCCTTCGCCACGAAAGCAGGCACGTCGTCTGGATCGGTCACCTTTAGTAAGGTGATGATGTCCTGGATACTCTCAATAACTACCTATGACAAGAATTATACATTCGGGTTCCAATTAATAAGAACAAGTTTCTCCACGGCAGGTAATCCGCTGGTCTACGTGAACAACGTGAAACTGCGAACAGATCCCACAAGCAAGGCAGACTCCATTACCGAGTACCAATTCGAGGACGGCGATGTACTTAAAGTCAAGTGCGGGTATTACCGTGATTTCGGATTGGTCAGCTTAGAATTTCCAATGGCAGACACATTCAGTAGTATGTTTTAACATTATTTCACTATTGGGTAAATGAAGCGTTATTTTCTACATAGGGTCTTTTTTACGTGCTAAAATCATCTGATAAGTGTTCCCACCCAGGTCAAGACGGGAGTATTGATGAATTATACTAGATAACTAGGATATGGAAGTAAAAAAGTTGTTTACACAGAGATTTTTATTCAAGTGAATGACACAAGTCATTATCAAAAAACACATGTTCGAATATCAATTTGAAATGTTGTTTCAACTAAAAAGTTTCCACACTTCCCCTTTTATCGAGTTAAGCTATTATTACACTATTTCTATTTATTATTTCAATTGTGGGTACTTTAACGTTTAACACTTTTAATTTTGAGCAAATAAATCAAACTATTAAGTTAACACCTTCGATTAAAATAAAATAGCGGAAGATATAATTATTATGTCACTACACGATAGCGCATGAACCGCATAAATTAGGCCAATTGGCCTAACTGTCTTCAATCGCAACACGAGTAGATTTCGGTTGAGACGTGTGCGTACGTGTTTATTTCAAATTCGCTCCACCACACTCTCAGAAGAAAAAAAAATGCCTTCGTGTGCCTTCACCGGGTGTACGAACTACTCTAAAAGAAAAAGCAAATCACATGGCCTCACATTTCATTCGTAAATACGTTTTTCTTATAATTTTCTATTAAGATTTGATGTATCCGTTCAAATTTGTTCGCCATTTTGTAGAGCGGGATAGAAACATACACGAGTGACTATACGAGTACTAACGAAGAGCATCGATGCTCCGTCTTGGTCGCACGCCACCTTTGTGCATTATTCTGTCTCTCTCTTTATTGGCGTGTAATAACAACGATTGTTTGTTTGAGTAAATGTGTCTGTGTGCGTATAGTAGTCACTGTTCGAATACTCAACGCAAGAACGTAACGTATCTACCGCTATTTAATTTTAATCAAAGGTTAACACACACTTTATTAAACCAGCTTTTATTAACACTAACTTTTGGCAAAATCAGTAAATTAATTGGTTAACACTAAAAAATCAATAATAGTTATAAAATCTACACATTAAATGGAGTTAGAGAGGATGTTTATCGTCGAGCGGTCCACGAGCAAAAGAGGCCGAGCGCGCCAAGCGAGCCGCCCCAGCCGATGTCTCCTCCCCACTACTGGCAGCGGTGGTTCGATCCTAGCTTCACGGCTAGCTAGGTGCCGCCCGTAGTTCCGGCCGCCGACAACAGATGGCGCGCTCTCCACGAAGTTGCCAACACGGCCATTCTGCAAGGCGCGTGTCCTAGGCGCCCCACGAGTCTGGGGAAAACACTGAAACAAAACCAATATCAGAACTTGATTTCTAAATCTACACGTATGAACCACAAGCCATAATAAGCTTCTGAGCCAACAGCAAAATGCCTACTCTATTATTGCTAGGTCAACCATAAGCTCAAAGGGACTATGCCACACTTAACTCTTCCGGATTTCCTAAAGTTTACCACTTGGAATCACTTGCATTTAAAGAGCTTTGCGCTACACTTAAATGTACCAAGTTGTTTTCCAAGCTTTATTTGCATTTGCTGGCATTTCAATACTGGTGCGGATTATGGTACAAGTGTTTTATCCAGTCTCGCGAGCAAAATTTAAGCAAAACTATATGTGAGACAGTGAAGCCACTTCATATTACTTACAATAAGATTACAAAGCGGTTTTTTTTTAAATAATTATTCGTTGTAATCCAAAATGTGCAATACATACCTCTAAAACTATGAGTTGCCAACACGGACCTACTCCAATTTCCAGTCATCGATTTGTACCCAATACTTCATAATTATTATATTTTCAGCAGCTGCCACGCCATTATACGGCTTACTGCTCCTTTCTGATCCTCTTAGGTCTGTTACTTCAGTATGCCGACATGTTCTCTACAGATGATGCAGACATAGGGAGAACAGGGCTGGTTCAGCACAAAATTAATACTGGTGAAGGGGCTCGTTTCTGATGTAGACTCGGGCCACTTCCTACGTTTGGTAGCTGATAGGCGTTGATTGTTGAAATCAAAGCAGAAGCACTAATCGAACTTATTTATTTTTAAATATCAATTAACTATGACTATAGAAAAGGTAAACAAAGAAATAGATTAGCGAGATAGCACAAGCAAGCAAAGCGAAAATACGGAGTGAAAGGATACATTGCTAGTCCGCGGTTTTTATAATAAAAATCACACACATACATAAAAGGCAACTACTTATGCGCCCGCTACCTGGCCACTTGGCGTAAACAAAGGATCATATATATGCCGATATGACGTATGCGGTGGCGTGATTCCTTGCTGAGGTCCCAACGCTCATTAGCGGCAGCGGATGTCGTAGCGGTTTTGGTCGCTACACTACTCCCCCGCTGAGACCGTTTCTACGGGCGATAGTAATCCGTGAATTGAACTATACGTCCACTCCTTGTCTTCTTGACTGCCGCTGGCACCTGCTGTTGGACTGGACCCGAACACTCTTCTCTGGCGAGATATGCCGGTTATAGACGGTCGATGGTGACTGTCTGCCTCTTGCCTGCCACGTCGATGTCAAATGTTTTCATAAGAGTTACAAAGCAGTCGTTTACCGCTATTGTCGGCTGCCTTGGTTGTTTTCCGTCTTGTAACTGCAGGGCTGTATGCACTTCCGTGCTCGTTCCCTAAAGGTGTAGTGATACCAACAGTGGGGGTGGTCCTGAGAACGCGAACGTGACCGGGAGCGACTACGGTTCCTGTAGGAGCCTCGACCACCTGAATCGCGTCTGGAACGTCTGAATAACTCCGTAGACATTGCCTCCATCTTACGTGTTAATTCCGCTACTTGCATTTTTAAATCGCTATCGCTTGTACTTGCGACCGTGGCCGATGCTGCCGATGTACTCGCTACCTGATTTGCTGCAGGGACGATATCATTGATGCGGTCGGCCAGCTCTGCTAAGTCCTCTAAGCTCATTTTGACCTGTGATGCCAGAACAGTTTGTAGGTTAGTAGGTGGCCTGTTTGCCCAGATGGTGCGGATAAAATCCGTAGGGACGTTAGGTCCCGCTAAATGCTGTAGGTGTCTCAGGAACTGTGACGGCTTTCTGTCGCCGAGCTCTTCGTGCATTATACTTCGTGCTACATAAGAGTTGCTTCGTTTTCTTCTCCTGCGATGCCGATAACCGCTTAATTAGTTCCTCTCTCAGCTTGGCGTATTTACCGGTTTCGGGAGGGTCAATTATTATATCCCTCACTTCAGAGGAGTATTGTGTTTCTAGCTGTGCTAGCACATAATAATATTTCGTCTCATCACGCACTATATTAGACAACATGAACTGACCTTCGATCTGGGCAAACCATAGAGTTGGGTCATCCGGGTTGAATAGTCGTATTCTCACGCCAACCCTGAACGTCTCTGCTGTCCCCTCTTTCGCCGACTCCGTGTTGTTGGCCATTTTCGACGTCGGGGTCACCAATGAAGGGGCTCGTTTCTGATGTAGACTCGGGCCACTTCCTACGTTTGGTAGCTGATAGGCGTTGATTGTTGAAATCAAAGCAGAAGCACTAATCGAACTTATTTATTTTTAAATATCAATTAACTATGACAATAGAAAAGGTAAACAAAGAAATAGATTAGCGAGATAGCACAAGCAAGCAAAGCGAAAATACGGAGTGAAAGGATACATTGCTAGTCCGCGGTTTTTATACTAAAAATCACACACATACATAAAAGGCAACTACTTATGCGCCCGCTACCTGGCCACTTGGCGTAAACAAAGGATCATATATATGCCGATATGACGTATGCGGTGGCGTGATTCCTTGCTGAGGTCCAACCGCTCATTAGCGGCAGCGGATGTCGTAGCGGTTTTGGTCGCTACACTGGCAATGAGATACCAATCCGACAACGACCAAGAAGGGTGCCGGTTGCACGCGAAAAGGAAGTGAAAGAAATGATTGAGCGCATGGTGAAGAACAGTTTTATAGAGCCTTCATCTAGCCCGTGGTGTTCTCCTGTTGTCCTGGTGAAGAAAAAGGACGGCAACACGCGGTTTTGTGTGGACTATCGACGGTTAAACGACGTCACGAAAAAAGACAGTTACCTACTGCCTAGGATCGATGACACATTGGATACACTGACAGGAATGAGGTGATTCACAACGTTAGACCTGAAAAGCGGCTACTGGCAAGTGGAAATAGACCCTAAAGACAAGGAGAAAACTGTATTTTCAACAGGAAAGGGGTTATGGCAATTTAAAGTCATGCCATTCGGATTGTGCAATGCTCCTGCGACATTTGAAAGGTTGATGGAGCAAGTACTTGCCGGATTGATCGGAGACGCATGTCTTGTCTATTTGGACGACGTCATCGTCGTGGGCCGAACATTTGAAGATCACCTTCAAAATCGAATTAGAGTGCTGTCGAAAATCCGGACGGCAAATCTTAAGTTAAATCCGGAAAAGTGTTCATTTTTCAGGAGACAAGTGAACTTTTTAGGACACATAGTTTCGGAGGAAGGTGTTCAGACAGACCCGGAGAAAATCGTCGACGTCAAGGAATGGTCAGTTCCGAAAGACAAGACTGAGGTCAGAGCATTTTTAGGTTTATGCTCCTACTATCGACGGTTTGTCAAGAATTTTGCCGACATTGCAAAACCCCTAAACAAACTTACTGAGGAGAAGTAACAATTCTGTTGGGACGAGAACTGTGACATCGCATTCCAGGAATTAAAGAAACGTCTGTGCAATTCACCTATTCTTGACTATCCTGACACTGAAAATGACTTCATAGTTGACACAGACGCAAGTAATACTGAAATTGGTGGCGTGTTGTCTCAACGGAAAGGAAATCAAGAAGTTGATATAGCTTACTACAGCAAATCTCTATCGAAACCGGAAAGAAATTACTGCGTTACGAGAAGTGAATTACTTGCCGTAGTAAAGACTTTGCAGCACTTCAGTAAGTATCTGCTGGGACGAAAATTCCAATTGCGAACGGACCATACTGCATTAAAGTGGCTATTGCAATTCAGAATCCAGAGGGACAGGTGGCGTGGTGGATTGAGGTACTACAAGAGTTCGATTTTGTAACTGAACATCGCAGTGGGAGGGCACATGGTAACGCAGATGTACTGTCTAGAAGACCTTGTCCTGAAGACTGTAAACACTGTAAGAGGCAAGAGGCCAAGGAAGTTGTGTCTGTACGAATGCTAAAAACGGATCTCAATAACGAATGGAAGGAAACACTACAGCATGCTCAGCGAAATGACGCAGACATCAAACCAATTTTCGATTGGATTAAAGCTGGTGCTCCTAAACCCAAGTGGAGTAAGAATGCTGTTCTTGGGCGCAATGGAACAGCTTGATTGTCCAGGAAGGATTCTTGTGCCGTAAATGGGAAAACGCTCGAGGAGACAACTGTTATTTTCAAATGGTTGTTCCTAGAGCCAAAGTCCCGGATGTATTACGGCTCTACCACGACGGATGTTCAGGTGGACATATGGGTGTAAAAGTTACGTACGTTGTAAAGTTTCGAAGTAGTCAACCCCGTAGGACCGAGTGAAACCCTTCGCCACAAGTCGAGCTTTATAGGTCTTATTACCATCAGCATCAAACTTGTATTTGAAGATCCACTTGTTTCTCACGACTTCAGCTTCAGGTGGCTTTTTGACGAGCTTCCAGACCTTGTTCTCGTGCATCGAATCCATCTCTTTTTTCATGGCTTCCTTCCAGTTATCCTTATCTTCCCGACTTAAGGCTTCCTTAACTGTCAAAGGCTCCTGGTGTTCTGTATAGCATGCAAGTCCATGAAGGTTTCCTTTCCGGATTCTACTACGTAGAGGATAACGACATGCACCTTCGTTTGACTCTTCTCTGTTAATAGAATCTTCAGTTTCAACATTTTTCATCACTACATTTTCTGCTCCGCTATCACCCGTTTCTCCCACCTCCATCTCCGTGTCTTCAAATACTTCAGCCCCATCTATGGAACTCGGCCCTTGAGAAGCTTCTGCACTATCAGGTGACGAACCTGACTGATCTTGTACCTTTGCAAGTTCCCAGATTACTTCAGCACCTTTGTCACCGCTACCTACGAGCAAACTAGGATCCTCTGAAACTACTGCTCTAGAGTTGTCCAAGAAAACTACAAACTACATCCCTTCCTCTAACAATGACGCGAGGATTTCTGGGATTAATGAAACGATATCCCTTGGTTTCTTCACAGTATCCAACAAAGACATATTCTACCGCTTTAGGGCTCCATTTCTTCCGAGTTTCCTTGGGCACGTGCACAAACGCTTTCGTTCCAAAAACTCTGAAATGATCGAATGACTGAGCCTTCCTTATCCACAACGCCTCAGGAATCTTACCATTATTGCCACTGTGAGGCAGCCTGTTCTTGATATAAACACCCGTATTACATGCCACTCCCCACAAACTCGCACTCAAACCCTTTTCCGCCAACATAGCACGAGCCATCTCCACAATAGTGCGGTTTGCTCGCTCCACTACGCCATTCTGCTCCGGAGTGTAGGGAACAGTTAATTGATGTTATATACCCTTTTGCTGTAGAAACCCATCAAACTTCTTGTTCACAAATTCTGTTCCATTGTCCGTGCGTATGCACTTCACCTTCAAACCGGTTTCAACCTCTACACTAGCTAGAAAAACTTTAAAATGATCGAAAACCTGATCTTTTGATTTAAGGAAAAATACAAAAGATTTACGTTTTACACGTATCATCTAAAATAACTAACATATTATACCGAGACCCACCGTACGTAGGTTCAGACTAGAGGTGTGCGCTGATTTCATTTACGAGTAGATCGGCGGCGGCGTGATTCCAAAATTTAGACGGTGGTGGCGGCGTAACCGGCGTGAAATCGGCGTCAGGTCTTTTGATTTAGACTTCGGAGAAAAAAAATGCACGAATTGTAATCATCATGTTTAAATATAATTTTATCAACATTATTTGGATGCAATCTGCTACGTTTTGCATTAAGGGTTAATCCTGCTACCGAAAACACTCTCTCACTTAGTTTTGACGTTGCTGGAACACACAAGAACGCACACAAGGTGTGCGCCACATCGCCACGCCGCGCCGCCGCCGCCGGTGGTTCTGAAGCACGCCGCCGCCGCCGCCGGTCACGGGGCCGGCGGCGACGTGAAATCGGCATATTTCTTTAAGTTTATTTCATTGGCAAGTAAACGCCTAATAACATTTTGGTAGCAATGGGTGACAAGGCTGCAAAGACGTCTACGATCAATGTTGTTTTTTTATATAGATCAGAAATTCAATCTAATTTGCTGAAAATAAGTGGAAACGAATATTTACCAGTCACTTAGCTAAAAAATAGAATAGAATAGAATATTCTTTATTGTACACCAAAACAAATACAAATTTACAAAATTCCCAATAATCCCAAAAACGAAAGTCCATCTGAACCACACACGACACGCCGCAATCGCGGCGGTAAGACCCCTCTTTGAGGAGTGGCTGGATAGGAGTCACGGCGTCCTGACCGACCGCATGACGCAGGTCCTCACCGGAGACGGAAGTTTCGGGAGGTACCTGTGTCTAAGGAGAAAGGAGGAAACGCCTGGGTGTCACCACTGCGAAGATCGCCCGGAGGACACAGTAGAGCATACGGTGCAAGACTGCCCCGCTTGGGCAGAGCACCGACGTGTCCTCATGGCGGCGATAGGCGGAGACCTCTCGCGCCCGGCATTGGTTGCGGCCATGCTGCGGGGCGAGACGGAGTGGGAAACGGTCGCCTCCTTCTGCGAAGCAGTCATGCTCGCGAAGGAGGAGGCGGGCCGCGTGAGAGAGAGGACAATGTCCTCCCTCCGCCCCACCCGCGGTGGTGGACGCCCACGGCGACGGACGTCGCAAGACGATCTCCGGCCACCGTAGGCGCGGGCATGCGGGCGGCGAGTAAAGGGCAACTCGCAGCCCGACCATGGACCATGCCCGGGTCGACGGCGCGTTGTGTTCCACGCGCGCCTCAAAGAGCGTCAGCATAATGACGGGGCCCCCCCTCTAGAGGGCCAAAGCCAGCCGGGGTCGCGGGACTTATCTCATTACCGTGACCCCGGAACAAAAAAGTACTTGGAACATCCTCTCTCTCTAGTTATGTTCTTTAAGTACTCGTAATGGAATCAATAAATTACAATAGAAATTAATAAATATATAAATTTTTTTTTCAGATTTGACCAAAACAAAGGATGTGGAAGGATCCGTTGTGACAATTCGAACACAGTTGCATTCTGGTTACAACAACAGTTACATGAAATGCAGTTACAAAGACACTAACTATAAAGTTATGGTCAGATTTATTATGTTGACAAAAATTTGTAAGTTTTTTTTTTTAATTTACTTTATAAAAAAGTTAATTACAAACCTATTTTGTAATTATAAAATTTAATTTTGAGTGCAGTCACAAGGAAACATAACATGTGAAGTTTCTTTGTTAGCTTTTGAAGTGATCTCTCTCTCAATTTTAAAACCATGTTTCCTCTATGTTTGTCTATGTTCGCGAACCTCTTGCGCTCTGCGCTACTGCAACTGATCCAAACCTCCAAACATACGCGAACATTTTTTCTAGCCTGGTAAAATCATCAAATGAGTCCACCCAGGGCAGAGCAGGAGGGACTGTCAGACTCGTATTGACTATAATCCACGGTGTCCTTCAATAGCCCTTTACGTTCTGGGGTCACGGTAATTCGTGAGTCCCGCGACCCCGGCAGGCTTTGGCTCTCTACAGGGGGGGGCCGTCAATGCTGACACTCCTTGAGGCGCGCGTGGAACACAACGCGCCGTCGACCCGGGCATGGTCCATGGAGGACAGCGAGTCCCCATTACTCGCCGCCGGCATGCCCGCGCAAACATACGCGAACATAGTGGATACATTATATAAATGGCCTAAGACGTTCGCAAGCTTCGATAAACAATCTACTAGATTTATAGGGTCACATATACCTACACACACCAAAGCAGAGCGATTACTTGGAAAAATCGCGATCTTTGTAACCAAACAAAAAAAGGTAGGTTCTCAGTTCGACCTGTATGTTTGTATGTATGTATATCACGAACGTATGTATGTTTGTCCGCGATTATCTCTCGTTTGGTTGAACTGATTTTGATGCTGTTTTCAGAAAAGTGTTTGTTACATTCTGGAGAAGGTTTTAGTGATAACAATTAAATAATGGAAACCCCATGACGTTGCCCACATTGATCCGTTGGATCCGTTTTTATTGCTTATTTGGGTTGTAGATTTTCAAAGTCGCCGATTATACGAAGATTTTGTTTTATATCTGAACTTAATATTATATTCGAAATTAGTCCAAGGTATATTTTATGTATTCTTATGTAAAATATACTTGTAGTAGACGTATCCTGCTACACATTGACGTGAATTTTTAAAATTTGTATCTGAATATAGAATAAAACGCCGCCCCTGGCAACACTACAGTCACTTGTCATTCGTTTTCTTCGCGCCCGCAAGACGCAACGGGAAAAAGTTTTGTGTTCATAAAATTAGTTTTAGTATAAGTATAAACACAAACCAGGGATGCCAAAACACAACAGAAATAGTGAAGAATATAAGGAAAATAAGAAAAGGAATAAATTGGCTCGAAAGATTGAAAAATACAAAGTCAAAATGGAGGAGCTTAATAACTGCAAGTATTTTTCACTGAAAAGAGTATAATGACTGAAAGTTATGTTAATGTGTGTTACACTCTACTTACTTCTCGTTGAGAAATTCATATTCACGTTGTTTTAAGGGTTTACAACCACTCATTTACTTGAGATTTAAATTATCAAAGTCTAGCATGTACTTGTCCAGTAGGACTGACACATTACATTTTGCCTCTTTCTCGTTGAGAAGGCTCGTATGTTAAATGGATCAATTTAACATACTTACAGTACTTCCTACAACAATGTATGTCCTGGTGGACAGAAGAATACGGCATTATGTGTTATATTTTTCCGCCGTCTCGTTGAGAGGGCTATACTTTGGATCAATTTAACATTCAGTACTTCCAACAAACAATGTATGTCCTGGGCCCTGTTTCATAAAGCTTACAATCCGACAATTCGACATATGTCAAAAAGCGACAATTTGACAATTTTTCTGTTTTATAAAACTTACAGGTGACATAATTGTAACGGTCAAAAATTCGCAAATATGTCGGATTGTCGCGACAATCTGTCATTTTTCTGTTTCATAAAACTTTTTTAGCGACATGTGACAGGTGACAATTTCGCGCGAAATTGTTGATAATTCCACTTTATAAAACGTAAAATTGTCACGACATACTGACATATTTGTAGAATTGTCCGACAACCTTGACAGGCGCGTCGACCTCTGTCGTGGATTCATATTTTGGATTTTGAAGGTGTAAAAAAGTGTTTTTAGAGGTTAGTCATAAAAAAATGGTCCTAACATCGAGCAGTGAGAGTAGTGATGGTGGATTTTCTTCGCAAGACGATCTCCGGCCACCATAGGCGCGGGCATGCGGGCGGCGAGTAAAGGGCAACTCGCAGCCCGACCATACCCGGGTCGACGGCGCGTTGTGTTCCACGCGCGCCTCAAAGAGCGTCAGCATAATGACGGGGCCCCCTCTCTAGAGGGCCAAAGCCTGCCGGGGTCGCGGGACTTATCTCATTACCGTGACCCCGGAACATAAAGGGCTATTGAAGGATTCTAGTCATTCACCGTGGATTTTAGTCAGTACAAGTCTGACAGTCCCTCCCGCCCTGCCCGGGGTGGGAGGACTCATTTGATGATTTTACCACGATAAAAAAAAAGGCACAGAAATATTACTTTATACAAACTTAAGAGAAATTAAATACTTTGACTTGCCATCTCTTAGTATTTCTCACTTTTGAATCGTAAAAAAATAGTAGTAATAATTTGACACAATTGTCGCGACAATCCGACACTTGTCAGCGACAATCCGACATTAGTCCGCGACAATTGTCACGAGTAATTTGACTGGAGTTTTTTGACAAATGTTGAGTTTTATAAAACGCGTTTTATGATGAAAATTAAGTCAAGATTTCACCTGTCGACTTTTAATACATTTGTCACCTTTATGAAACAGACCAAAGGCGACAATTCTACAAATTTGTTATTTTTTGACATATATGTCGGATTGTAAGCTTTATGAAACAGGGCCCTGGTGGACAGAAATTTAAAGCATTATGTGTAACATTCTGTCTCCATAACGTAAAAATGCTTTGGATCAATTTAACAATAGAAAATTTATGATTTGATCATTTGTGTTACATTTACCTACCTCTCGTTGAGAGTGTATTATAGTGATGTTGTTGAAATAAAAGAGAACTGTTTAGTTCGACGATTCGTATGATAATGACGATAATTAGTGTGTGCAGTAACAAATAAAAGGCTAGGCGAGACTGATGCACACTACACCTCCCCTTTAAAAAATGGCTTTATTATCTAAGTAGGTACATAAAACATTTTTTTTTCTTTTAACTTTAACAACATTTTCTAAACAACATGTTTTTAAATAATAATACTTTTCATCATTACATTATACAAAAAAAACATCTTATCATAACTAAAAGCATTATTGTGAAACATATGAGGGTGAGATTATAAAAAAAAAACTCACCAACGTTATCAAGAAAATTTATTAAGGTCGTGGTTCACAGCCGTCACTTGGTAATTCTTTATTGTTCCGTGAAGTAGGCGCACTAGTACTGCCCTGGCTATCGCGTAAGTGGAGCGACGCGACGCCGCGCGTGGAGTTGACCCCGAGGTGAGAGTGACTGCAGGGACGAGGTGGTAGATGCGCCGGCAGGTCGGTTGTGCGCTGCTAGGTGTGTGCGCAGGACCAGGCCTGTCTCACTCCGCGGTGTAGGCATAAAACAGCAAGTAGTTGCGGGGCCATTATGTCGTGGCCCATTCACTACGGCTGCCACGCGCCACCCGTTAAGCACGCGCTCCGTCTCCTTAATATTTTTGTTACGTTACGTGTACGCACAAGTTTCTTGCTTTAGGTGCTTTTGGTAAATTAATAACACAATATTATTATGAAGAAAAAAAATATATAGTACATATCGATGCCTTCCGGCCCAAAGGGGGTAAGCGACATTTTTTGCGAAATAGACTTATATACAGGGTGATTTGTTATTCGATGCGGTCCTTGAAATGGATGATACTAGACCTTATTTGCAACAATTTTAACCCCGACAATATGGGGTCTAAACTGACTGGTTTTAGAGATATCGAACTTTAAAGATTTTTCGAAAAATTTCCACCTCTCCTTCATTAAGTGCTTATTGTTAGAAATTAACGATAGTCACCTCTTAGAATTTATGCTTTTCTGATAGAATATGAACGACTGAATCTAGTGAATACAAGTTTGTTATAAAAATAATCATATCTTGGGAAATTAAGTGTCATAAAGTTTCTGTTTTGAAGATTTCTGAATACTTTCCTTGTCTTTCAAAGCATATTTTTCAAAATAAATGTATGACACTTGGTGTACAAATTACAGAAAAAACTTCCTTGTTTCATCACCTTTCTAAAATGGTGCCACAGTATCCACTTTTAGTTAGTGTCTTACCAGAAAATTAGGGTTGTTACTGACAAAGTAGTAAATCGAAGAAAATCGGTTATAATGTTTTTTCGACCCAACATTTTTTTTCTGTGGTTTTTGTCCAAACTGCTATCTGATATTAGCTTTTTGAGTCAATGCGCTTAATTTTGGTCGATCGCATCAAGCAAAATTGGTCTTTATCTGGAGTATTTTTACCTATGGACCAGATAGTCAAACCATCAATTTTCTTTCATTTGAAACAGCTACTTGAAACAAATGTACTCGTACAATGATGGAATGTTTATAAGCTCTGGTTTCGCAAAAAAAAAACTAAACTGGCGTGCATAAAAGTTGGGTCACCCTACTTGTAGGACAGGTAAAAATACTCCAGGTAAAGACCGATTTTGCTTGATGTGATCGACCAAAATTAAGCGCATTGACTCAAAAAGCTAATATCAGACAACAGTTTGGACAAAAACCACAGAAAAAAAATGTTGGGTCGAAAAACATTATAACCGATTTTCTTTGATTTACTACTTTGTCAGTAACAACCCTAATTTTCTGGTAAGATACTAACTAAAAGTGGATACTGTGGCACCATTTTAGAAAGGTGATGAGACAAGGAAGTTTTTTCTGTAATTTGTACACCAAGTGTCATACATTTATTTTGAAAAATATGCTTTGAAAGACAAGGAAAGTTTTCAGAAATCTACAAAACAGAAACTTTGTGACACTTAATTTCCCAAGATATGATTATTTTTATAACAAACTTGTATTCACTAGATTCAGTCGTTCATATTCTATCAGAAAAGTATAAATTCTAAGTGGCAACTATCGTTAATTTCTAACAAAAAGCACTTAATGAGGGAGAGGTGGAAATTTTTCGAAAAATATTTAAAGTTCGATATCTTTAAAACCAGTCAGTTTAGACCCCATATTGTCGGGGTTAAAATTGTTGCAAATAAGGACTAGTATCATCCATTTCAAGGACCGCATCGAATAACAAATCACCCTGTATATGGTTAGAATCGGCTTTTTTTTCTGCGTCTAATGGTCTAAGTTTCATGGCTCTAGGACAAACTTTTTGTCGCTTAGGCGTTAAAGGAATTGAGGTTCTAACACTAAGTTTTTCGTCATAAACGACAGTTATTTTTGGTATATTTTGTATTATGGTGGTTGGATAAAAATAATATTTCAAAAGTGTGAGATAAGCAATTTTGGCTTTGAATATTTTTTCTTTACTTGAACGTTAAGTAGTTTGGGCTGGAATATTGGTTTACTAAACTTTCGGTTAGGATGTTAGGGCAGTTTCTTTGGATAAAATATATGTCATTTATTACATTTAGGCCTCATTTCCGTGACTTTATTTGGCGCTTATTTTTATTTTCCCTAGTCACCAAATCAATCATCGAAGGCGCTTAGGATAAATCATCCAAACGAATGTCGCCTTAGATTGTCGCTTACCCTTTTATTCCCTCCCGAAAAAAAAATATCTGGTATGGTGGTTAGACAAGAAGATAAATCAAAGGTTTGGTGGTTAGGTTACACAAGAATGACAAACAGCATCAGTTATCACTCTCTTTCGTTCGAACAAAATGTCGTTAGCGTTGCACACCGATCATACAGTCTGTATACGACCACGGCGTAAGCACCACCGTGCTCGTGGATCATTTTGGCCCAAAGTTTTATAAGGAAAATAAAACGGGAAGTTTATTTAATAGACTTTATGTTCATATGACTGTGTATTATTCTACTTAGTTATTTTAGACGATACTGAAAAGTTAAATAAGTAGGACCTACAGTTTTGTTTTTCAGTACTTTTGTTTGTTTGTTGGCTAGTATATACGGCTGAGAAACATGATCAAGGGTTCGAATCCAAGGTTGGGCCAGCAAGGAGTTATTGGGTTTTTTTGATGAATTCTCTGCAACAGCCAAGAGTTAATCCTGTGCCTGATCTGACCCTTCTTTATCATGGTTAAATCATCCAAGGAGTCCTCCCAGGGCGGTACCTACGGGAAGGACTGTCAGACTTGTACTGACTAAAATCAACAGTGATCCTTCAATAGCCCTTTACGCTCCAGGGTCACGACTTCTTGATTAGACAGTTCCGCGACCCCGGCAGGCTTTGGCCCTCTAAGGGGGGCCATGGTCGCGGGACTAACGAATACCGAGACTCCGAAACGTAAACAGCTGTTGAAGGACACCGTGGATTTTAGTCAGTACAAGTCTGCACCCGCACTGGGCCCGCATGGTGGATTATGGCCCACTCCCTCTCTCAGAGAGGAGGCCTGTGTCCCAGCAGTGGGAACATTCATAGGCTGATGATGATGTAGTCTGACAGTCCGTCCTGCCCTGCCCTGGGTGGGAGAACTCATTTTATGAATTTACCTTCAAATTGCCGGCAGGTCTTTGAGGCGCGCGTGGAACACGAAGCGTTACGCGCCTACGGTGACCGATCGGAAATCACCTAGCGACTTCCGATGCCATAGGCATCCCGCAGCGGTTAGGTTGTGAGGTGGAAGCTGTTCTCTCCCTCACGGTACCCGATACCTTCTTTGTTAACATGACAGCTTCGTAGAAGGAGGTGACCGCTTCCCATTCTGTTTCGCCCCGCAGCATGGCCTCGACCATTGCCTGGCGCCAGAGGTATGTCGCCTCCGTGAGGATATAGCGGTGCTATGCCCAAGCGGATCAGTCCTGCACCGAATGCTCCTCCGTGTCCTCCGTGCGGTCCCCTCAGTGGTGACACCCAGGTGTTTCTTCTTCCCAATCAGACACAGGAACCTCCCGAAACTTCCATGTCCGTTGAGGACCTGTGTCAGGCAGAAGGTGAGGACGCCGTGACACCTCTCCAGCAACTCCTCGCATGCCAGAGAGTCATAGCTATCAGAATGATCCGAGGATACCGCACGATCGCCTTCGAATCGGCCAACCTTCTTGCCGGATCGCTGCACTGGGATCTTGAGGCGACAGCCCTCCTGCGCGTCTATCAGAGGCGCGCGGAGGCGCATCGCCGGGGAAATCCCCGCTGCCTCGAAAAGTCCAGAGTGAGAGTCCAGAGAATCAGAGCTCCGGCGCGATCTCAGGGCAGTATGGAGACTGTCGCAACCGAGGTTCGGGCACGCCGCAACCGCGGCAGTAAGACCCCTCTTTGAGGAGTGGCTGAATAGGCCCCACGGCGTCCTCACCTACCGCTTGACGCAGGTCCTCACCGGACTCGGATGTTTCGGGAGGTACCTGTGTCTGATGAGGAAGGAGGAAACGCCTGGGTGTCACCACTGCGAGGATCGCCCGGAGGACACGGTGGAGCGTACGACCTCTCGCACCCGGCATTGGTCGCGGCCATGCTGCGGGGCGAGACGGAGTGTGAAGCGGTCGCCTCCTTCTGCGAAGCAATCATTCTCGCGAAGAAGGAGGCGGGACGTTGGAGGGAGACGACAGCGTCCACTCCTCAACCACGCCACAGTGGTAGACGCCCACGGCAACGGACGTCGCGGGACGATCTCCGGCCACCGTAGGCGCGGGCATGCGGGAGTCGAGTAATGGGCGACTCACTGCCCGACCATGGGCCATGTCCGGGTCGACGGCACGTTGTGTTCTACGCGCGCCTGAAAGAGTGTCAGCATAATGACGGGTCCCCCCCTTTAGAGGGCCAAAGCCTGCCGGGGTCGCGGGACACACGTATACTGAGACCGGTACATAAAAGCTACTGAAGGACACCGTGGATTTTAGTCAGTACGAGTCTGACAGTCCCTCCCGCTCTGCCCTGGGTGGGAGGACTCATTAGATGATTTTACCACGTAAAAAAAGCCACTACTCAAAGAGGGGTCTTACGTTTTGTCATACCTAAGAGGTAGTCCATGAGTATGAATTGCAGCATTGATGTATAACTATCAAGACTAACTTACTGTTAATAACTATTGAAAGGGGCAGGCTACTCGGCGGGGCCTGGACTCCCTGACTTTCGTTTGTGGACTGTATGATGATTGTTTGAGGTAAATAAAAGAAGACTTTGTTGAAGTTGAAACAACTGCATGTAGCGGAGTGAAGGCGGTGATGTGGTGCTGCGTGACGTCTTGTGTGGGCGGCTGTCGATAGAAGAGTGAGTTTGTGTTTCCCTACACGCTATATTTATAGCCGGCGATCGTAGCGCCGGTGCTCGTAGGCGGCGGAGGGCGGCCATTTACTAGTTAGCCAATCAGAAGGCTTGTACACGCATGAGAGCGTGTGTGTGTAAGTTTGTATGTGTGTATGCAGTTGATTTATTTAAGATCAATTTACATGGTTTATATCTTAAAACTACATACATATGTGCGTAGCACTCATCATAATGTACAGTTTTCTTGTAGGAGACACGTAAGTACAAACAAAGTTTAAAAAGGTGTAAAATTAGAATGTAAAAAAAGGAAATAAAAACTTAAATAACTACACATAAGATATTACAATGAAAAACAGTAGAACAATGGATAAAAGAGCTTATTTTCTATGTTTACAATATCTTAAATCTAAGCTGTTATTTACAATCTCCCCCTCGTGCGTAAGCACCGTAACGTTTTTATTCCACAGTTGTGATCACGATGAGGCGAGAGGCCGGGCGACGAATTAATCCAGCAGCTGTTCGGATCTCAGTGACTCGTACTCGACCGTCCGGGCCTGGGTATGCTTTCATCACTTCACCTCGAGGCCACACTCCTCTGGGCATCGTGCCGTCGCATATAATGACGATATCGCCGACCTTAACATTTTTATGCTGAGCGTTGCCTAATCGGGGCATCAGCAGAGGTTTGTATTCCGCCGACCAGCGTGACCAGAATGTGTCGGCTAATGCTTGAGCGGCCTTCCAGGAGTGCGAATCAATTGGTGCGTCTTTGAATGCGCCGAAAGGTGTCATCCCACTTGAGCGCCCAATAAGAAAATGATTGGGTGTCAGCGCTTCCTCATCCAGGTTGGGATTCACCGGGGTCAATGGCCTCGAGTTGATCACGTGTTCGGCTTCAAGTAACAACGTGTGCAGCACTTCGTCATGGGGGAACTTCTCTTTGAGGGTGACTCTCAATGCGGTTTTCACCGATCTGACCAGACGCTCCCAGGCGCCTCCCATGTTTGGGGCACCGGGAGGTATTTTCTTCCAGGTGATCAGCTTTTCAGATGCAAAGGCTTTCAGGCTGTCTTCGTTGCTTTGCATGGCTTCGGTGATTTCTCTTTCAGCACCCACGAAGTTTGTTCCATTATCGCTGTATATCACAGTCGGCGTGCCGCGACGCGCCATCATTCTACGCAGGCTCATAATCATGGAGGAGGCCGTGAGAGATGTGGCCAGCTCCAGGTGTACTGCGCGCGTGGTGAGGCATGTGTATAATGCGCCCCACCTTTTTTCTAGCCTTCTTCCGACTGTGACCTGTATGGGCCCAAAGTAGTCCACCGCCGTGGCTGTGAAGGGTGGTTGACCTTGGGCCAGCCTTTCTGGAGGTAGGTCGCCTAAGGGGATTTTTGAGGGGGTACCCCTATAGGTCCGACACCATTGGCATTTGTTGCATATGTATCGTATAACATTGCGTAGTCCTATTATGTGATATCTCTGTCTCAGCTCATTCATGACAGTTTGATGATTGCCATGGTTGAAGGCTGCGTGCGTGTGATGCATTAACAGCTGGGTGTAGCCTTCTTTGGCGTGTAGGACTGGCAGGTTGCATTTTTCTTTTACTCTGCTGTCTAGGCACAGGATTCCGTTGCGGTCGATCTTGACTGAGAGCTTGTGGAACGGTGACTTCTTCGGGGGTCGCCGCCCAGCCTCTATTGTCGTGATGTCTTCGGCAAACGAATTGTACTGGCTTCTCCTAGCGAGCAATAGCTCTGCTAGTTTTATAATGGTTTGGTGCTAGTTCTTTGCTCGTGTTTCTTTTGAGTAGTTTGGCTTTGAATACCTCAGCGGCGAGCAGAACGGTGGCAGCAACGCGTACTAATCGAGTGTACTTCGAGAATCGTTCTACTTCGGGTAGGTAATCGCTAACATCATGCCTAACTGTCACGTGAACTTGCTTCAAAACTCTTTCTTCCCCTGAAGGGGGTGACGGCGCCGCGACCTGTTTTTCCTGAGGCCATGTCGCGGGGTCGTCCCTAATAAAGCTTGGTCCCGTAAACCATCTATGCTTCGAGTTAAAATTGGTGGGTATGCCCTTTGTAGCGTCGTCCGCTACGTTTTCAGCACTGGGCACCCATCGCCAGTTGGCCGGAGTGGTCGTACTTTCGATTTCGGCTAGTCTATGCGCGACGAAAGACTTAAAAGTTCGCGGATCTGATTTTATCCAAGATAATACGGTCTTGGAATCTGACCAATAGTGGTTCTTTGTTATTTTATAGTCCGACTCGCGCTTGACCGATTCGGCCAGCCGGCATCCTAATACTGCGGCTTGAAGTTCTAGGCGAGGTATGGATATGGGTTTCAACGGCGCTACCTTTGCTTTACCGGCTATTAATTTCGACGTTTTGTTTCCGTCCGTACCCGAGCTTACGAAATACACCGAGGCTGAATATACTTTTTCGCTTGCGTCGCAAAAAATGTGTAATTCTCCCTCGCCAGAGGGCGGGGCAGGCACGTATCTATCTATTTCTAGGTTTTTTAGCAACTCTATATTTTTTATGAAGGAGAGCCACGTCACGTGATGCTCTTTCGTGATGGGATCGTCCCAACCTATGCCGCTGCGCCATATTTCTTGAATGAGACACTTGCCTATCATTGTAATCGGTGAGACTAGTCCTAACGGGTCGAAAACGGACATGACCGCGCTGGTTACCTGTCGCTTGGTAGGCAGAGCTTCGCCTCTAATGACGCTCGCGGGCGTGCTTCGGAGGTTTACATTAAAACCCAACGTGTCACGTGCGTGGTTCCATATGAGACCTAATGTTCTTTCTGTATCGCTTTTCCCTAGTGTGGTCGCGTCGCTACTACGCTTATCGGTTACGTCACTTATCACCTCTGGTACGTTCGACGCCCAACCGCGTAATTCGAAAGACGCGTTCAAATGGACCTTGTGCATGGCGTTTATTACTTGTTTCGCCTTGTTAGCGTCGTCGAACGAACCTAAATAGTCGTCCATATAGTAGTTGCGAACCGTGGCTTTTGCGACCTCTGGGTGTTCCAGACCGTGATCTTCTGCGTTTTTATTTTTAACGTATATGGCGGTGCAGGGTGACGACGCCGCTCCGAATATCAATGACGTCATTCTGTATTCCTGTGGGGGTCTCTCCCTGTCTTCGCCCCTCCATAAAAATCGCAGGCTATCGCGGTCTGAGTCGATTATTTTTATTTGCAAAAATATTTCTTTAATGTCGGCTACTACCGCTATCCGACCTTCTCTGAATCTAATTAAAACACCGAATAACGACTGGAGCAAGTCCGGACCTGCTAAGAGAGCGTCGTTTAGGCTTTTGCCCCCGTACTTGGCCGCTGCATCGAACACCAATCGCACTTTTCCCTTCTGGGGATGTACCACCGAGAAATGGGGTAGGTACCAGGTGCGTGGTGACGTGGCCGGGGCGTCGACCCGCTCTGCGTAATTAGCCTTAATGAGATGGTCTATTTGCTTGGTATATTCGGTTTTTAGATTAATGTTTTTATCTAGCTTGTTTTCTAAATTGTGTAGACGGCTGAGGGCCTGTTTTTTATTGTTTGGCATTATCTCAGCGTCCGTTCGCCATAATAGGCCAGCTTCGTATCTGTTGCTGTTAATTTTATTACAAGTTTTTTCTAAAATCGCCAAGGCGCGCTGATCCGGGTCAGACTTTGGCCTGCGTGGCTCTATACCTAGCGATTCAATGCTAAAATATTCCCTGATTAATTGTAGCGCGGGGTCCTCGTGTTGGGTCGTTCGCACGTGATTTATTATGGCTACGTTGTTTCGTGGCCGCGCGCTTTGACCGTGCAGTACCCATCCTAGTTTCGTTAAAGACGCTACGGGTTGACTTTTAGCACCGATGCGTAATTCTCGCGACGTGATCAAGTGCCAGTTGTCCTGGCCTATGAGAACGGTCGGTTTTGCTCGTTCATAGCAGAGCTCGTCCTCTAGATCCACTAAGTGGCTGCACTGACGCACTAGGTCCCTGCTTACCCCCTGAGGGGACAGGTTTAATGTTCCTATGGTGCTTGCACTCATCGTCTCTATGTTCCTATTGCATAAACCGCGTATGGACAATGTGACATGACACGATTCCGCGTCGTCTATTCTGCTACCACCTACCCCTTCTAGCATTAAGAGCTGGCTGCGTCCCCTGGGTACCACACTGTCTGCCACACCTCGTTCAACAAGCGTCATGGTTGAACCTTCATCAAGTAAGGCGTAGGCAGTGGTGGTGCCCACGGGTCCGCTTAATTCTACCGGCACTATTTTTAGATAAGTGTTAGACTCGCGTACGTGATTTATTGAAGTTACATTACCGCGGGTAGGCAGAGACGTGCTTTCGCTGCCGTGTCCGTGCAACAACTTATGATGTGATGCTTCGCACCCGTTTACTCCGCACGGCACGTATTTGCATCTGAACGGACGCCCGTGCGCGCTATTTAAACACCTAAAGCATAACTTGTTTTGTTTAGCCTTATTCCATCTATCTGATACGGTGAGTTTATTAAAATCCGCACACTCAGCGGCTTTGTGCGAGCCGGCGCACACGGAACATTTTTTGTTGTTAGGTTCTGCCGACGCCTCTGTGTCCGAGCGTGATGGGCGTGGTTTTTGTTTGCTAGACCCTTTTTTCGCTGGCGGTTTGTTCGCGGTGGCTACGGTTTTGCGACGGGACGCGCTGTGTTCGGTGTCCGATCGATCGCTCGAGCTGTCGGTACCGTTGTCGCGCGAGCGTGATGGTTGCCTGCCTCTGCCGCGGGCTGTGTTTACCGCGCGCGGTTTTGTTCTATTTTTCCTATCGTCTCGCGCGGTTTCGTAGGCAAACATCGCTCCGCATTGGTCCGCCATGACGTTCAGGAATCTGGCTAGTAACTCTAGCTCTGGCGCCCCGGTGCGCTCGGCTTTGAATTCGTACCATTTATATTTTAGAATGACACTGAGTTTTTCTACGATTCGGCTAACTAACTCGGGTGAATACAGATATTGCGGTTGATTGAGTGATTTTATTGCCGCTACTGTATTTGATATTTTACTCGCGAAAGTACCTATATTGCGCCCGTCTTCCGTCATGCGAGGCATGCGTTTGATTGTTTCCAGTTCCGAGAGAATGAGTAGCTCTGGCCTACCGTATCGCCTCTCTAACGTGTCTATTATTTCGTATGGATCTGAAACGGTAAATAATAACGCTCTAACTGTCTCGCGAGCTGCGCCTCGGAGCGCTTTTCTCAATCGCGCCACGTTCTGTACGTCTGTGAACATTTCTGAAGTGTCGTTGAATACCGACCTGAATGCCATCCACTCGGCAATAGCCCCGTCGAAGTGGGGCAGTTCGTGGATGAACTTAGGCGCCGCGTTGTCTGACCTACCGGAATTTACCGCCTGTACTATCGCGCTAGCCAGCATAGCCATGTCGCTGCTGCTATTCCTATTCAGCGGCACGTCATTGCTAGCGCGTGGTTCGTTCCTAGCAGTGTCGGGTGGCCGGGTGTCTTGTCCCGGGTTTTGAGCTCTATCTGTCAAAGTTAGCCTATTTTTTACGTGTTGTTCCGATATCCATCCCTCTACACGCGACTTTTCAACAATGGGCTGCGGCTCCGCGTCGTTGGAATCTTCCAGTTCGACCCTGGCTATTTCCAATCGACTCATGGCAACTGCGGACGCTGCCCTAGCCCGTGCTAGTTCGGAATTATGCAACTCTAATTCGGCCCTTAACATTGATAGCCTACTGCTTGCTCTGTCCACGGGGACGTTAACTACTGTGCCCGGCGCACTCATGACCTGTGCATTCGTGTCTTCGACTTGCGCGGACCTGTTTTCGACTATTCTATCGATAGTACGCGTGCTGCTTTCACCGGTCGTGTCCTCTGTGCCGGTGCCCTTACTCCACGTATTCGTTTCGGTCGACGTAGTCTGACCGGACGCCGGTGTGGCGTCTGTGGTAGGCGTCGTTTTGCCCGAGCGCAACACACGCGCGTTCTCCATTACGCACGAGGGGGGCCCTAATCCTAACAATTTACTTATAATTAACACTTATCACTGGTTCACTTTATCACTTTTGCACTTTTGAATCTTCTTCACGAACCTACTTTGCCTATCAGCCTGGCCGGACTCCTACCGTGGTGATGCCGGACCAGAATGGGAACGTGTGAGGAAAGGAGAGGTAGGAACCTCCCGGCAGAGGAAACGGGCGCTCACGGGTGCATCAGAATGCGGGAGGAATGTCCGCACTCGTCGTTGCGTACCAACTCGTGGTCCCAGAGCGTTACCGCACCGTACCGGCGGGGTCTGACTGTTACACCTGGGGAGGTGTGTGGAGTCGTCAGTTCGTCCACTGTGCTTCCGTACGTTTGCAGGGGCCTTTATCACCGCTAGGTGGCCGCGTACGTAGTGATGATTGCTTCCAAGTAATTGACGGTGGTAAGCAAGCCAACCGCCAACACTCGCGCGTACTTGTTTCTTTCTTCTTATGCAAAGACTGGAACCCGTCTGCTTCTTGGGTTTCGTCTTGAAGGCTTCTTCTTCCTCGTGGATTTGAAGCTTGAGACAGCGATCCGGCGACAGAAGGACCAGTTGAAAGGGGCAGGCTACTCGGCGGGGCCTGGACTCCCTGACTTTCGTTTGTGGACTGTATGATGATTGTTTGAGGTAAATAAAAGAAGACTTTGTTGAAGTTGAAACAACTGCATGTAGCGGAGTGAAGGCGGTGATGTGGTGCTGCGTGACGTCTTGTGTGGGCGGCTGTCGATAGAAGAGTGAGTTTGTGTTTCCCTACACGCTATATTTATAGCCGGCGATCGTAGCGCCGGTGCTCGTAGGCGGCGGAGGGCGGCCATTTACTAGTTAGCCAATCAGAAGGCTTGTACACGCATGAGAGCGTGTGTGTGTAAGTTTGTATGTGTGTATGCAGTTGATTTATTTAAGATCAATTTACATGGTTTATATCTTAAAACTACATACATATGTGCGTAGCACTCATCATAATGTACAGTTTTCTTGTAGGAGACACGTAAGTACAAACAAAGTTTAAAAAGGTGTAAAATTAGAATGTAAAAAAAGGAAATAAAAACTTAAATAACTACACATAAGATATTACAATGAAAAACAGTAGAACAATGGATAAAAGAGCTTATTTTCTATGTTTACAATATCTTAAATCTAAGCTGTTATTTACAACTATTGTTTTGTGTTATTCTTTAAAATGAAGACAAAGAAAAAGAGAGATTGAGCATAATATCTTTTTTTTATATCCGCATCTTAGTAAATGTCAGTTTAAAAACTTAAAAAGGTCTAATCTAATTTAAGTGTGGATGTATAATTTTATAAGAATTAAACACAATGTGCTTTCGCGTTGTTTATAAAAGTGCTAATTATATTTCTTATTGATAAGGAACTTATTACAATTTCCTTGATCATCTCTCATTAACTAATAGCCGGTTATATCATATTGGCTGGACTTGATGAACAGAAAAGTCACAGGTATGCTCTTTTTCTTCAATAGAAATAAAACGAATGGTGCACTTAAATCATTTAGGTTGGAACTCAACCACTGAGTTGTTTTCATTTAATACGTTTTTTCCTGTTAGTGAATTCGGGACTATTTGAGGGTAAGCGACACTAAATTGTGTGTGTGATTTATTTTAATTAACAATGACATTTCGTAAAGACCTAATCAATAGCTAAACGGGTAAATTTTGAAACTTTAGGAACGTACAGAAAATTTTGTATGATTTTTTTTCACTTTTTTTGAACTTTAAACTACTCTCCTGTAAAGTTTGTAAAGTGGCGGTTACCCCCTTTGGGCCGGAAGGCATCGATATTTAGTAATGATCAACAAAATTATCTCCCTGCTTGTAAAGTATGGGCTTAACTGATCATGATACCTAATCATGAGGTTACAAGTTTGGAAATGAGGCGAGATACTAATTGGGGGGGGGGTGAGCCTACTGGACGACCAAGATAAAAAGACGACACTCTCACTCACCTTAAGCTGAGTACTAAGAATTAAGATCGGTAGAAAGTAGAAAGATGTTTGCGTTGTTGTTTAAAAGTTCTAACTCAGAAAATGGCCACACTACGCATTCAAGGTCAGCGGTCGTAATTCGCTGCGCCACTTTTTTACCTACCTACAAAGACACGCAACGCGGGGCCTGTGATAGTATGCGATAGTAATTGGTCGGTTACTAGGTTGAGTGCAAAATAATAAGGACTGGCTATTTTGCCATAGACGATAAAAATCTTTTAAATATTATTCTTTTTTTTTGTAAGATAAATGTTCAAAAATATAACAATAATAGGTAGAAAAGATAATATTATTATAAATATTATTCCTCACGTAAGGTGCCGTAGGTACCTACTATTATCATTCTGTGCTAACAATCAATAACACAGGCCTGCAAAATGGGGGTCATAACTTCCTCTCGGGAATTTGATAGCTGATTCTAGGGTATTTTGATGCGTTGATTACGAATATGTACTTAGTTTTTCTCCATCACCTCCAGATTTTTCAAAAAAGGTACTGGTAGAAAATAGCAAAAAAACACAAGTTGTCACATAAAAAAATAAATATTTAAAAAAGTACATTACTTTTAACTTAAAAAACTACTAATATATAATAACAACTTATTACTAGTCTAAATTACATGTAAATTTTATTTGTAGAACCTGGTCCTTTTTTTCTAGAAGCTTTGGTTGTGCCATTTTCGCTTAAATTTCTGGTTTGCATCTTCGCGCTTCAAATAACCAACAATAGTCCGCCATCATGCTAGTATTTTATCTTCCTTGACACCGGACTTCAAGCTCTTTCAAATCTGTGTGAAATTTTTCGCCTTGTTCTTAGCTAACGACTCCTAGATTTTCTGGGAAGTAATCAATGTGCGAATTTAAGAAAAATGCGAATTACTTATACTCATTATGTAGTAATTAACAAACTCCTGATTTGTATTAATTTCTATGTCCCCTTACACTAATTAAATGCAATAAAAATTAAGCTGCTGATATTTTATAAATTTTAAAATGTATGCGCTCCGACATTTTTCAACAAAATCAAATATTCAATATCAAAAAATCCTGACGTCATGGAATTTTTTTATTATTTTTCTCGTAATCAGCACATCTGAAACTATAGAAAACGTTACTCAGATTTCAAAGAGGAAAACCATTGCAGGCCTGTGTAATGTATGTAGTAATCGATGACGAAACCAAAAAGATATAGGCTGATAATGTAATTTAGCAAATGCATAAAATACGCATAGGTACCTACCTATTTGTGCCTAAACTCGCAAGTCGCAACCCTATTGAGCTTGACCCATAGTAACCTTTTAATGTCGTTGGCGTCAGATAAACCAAAATAAACTCTCGGGCGTAACCATTCAGTACATTGTTGCTTGCGCACGGGAAGTTTAGGCTATTATAAAAGTAGGTGGGCGGTACGGCTGCCAGTTAAAATGTACTTTATTTTCTCGAACATAGATTTTACATTTGTTTGATTTTTTTTTGGAGTAGTCCTTCTGTGCGTAAAGTACTATTAATTATTCTGTGGCAGGACTCAGATGATCGGTAGGGTGAGTCAGAGCTGGACTCACGAACGTTGAAGATGGAGTTATCTACCTACTTAACTCCCAATCTTGTTCCCTGGAATCAACGTCCAGCGGTAAATAAAAGTCCTCTGCTAATCCTCTCTGATGATGATCTCACAGCATAGGCGAAAGCTAGGACGTACGGCACTAAGGGTGTTTGTGATTATTGGTCGTCATCAGATCGGAGTTTACATGGCAGGAACAATAGTTAAGTTAGCGTGAAGCATTAACACAGAAAATCATTGAAAGGCCTATGAGCGTATGAAATACTCGAGGCTTAAAAAAATAAAACCAACAGACAAAGAAAAAAATATGAACACACAATAATTGAGTCCGAAGGTACCTACTCAATAAAAAAAAACAAAACATGAGCTAGCAGTTATAATAATTGTTTGGTTTGCTTTGGCACTTACCTAAACCGGGGCGAACACTTACACAAATAATTTAAATGCTATATTGAATTTAAAAATTAAATTGATACACCGTCTGTATGTACACGGAAAAGTGTCGCAAGATTCTATTAAAGAGAGAACTATTTTGCGAGCGTGTAAAGACGACAAAAGCTAATGGTGAATGAGCCCGTTGTCTCCTGTGCGAGCTTATTTATACTCATGAGCACATTAGGTACTTCACTTATATTATCGTCGGTTAACGTTGAACATCACGTCTTCTAGCTACAACACCAAAACTCTGTAAAAAATTCAGAACTACCCGCCTATACATGACTTTTAGTCTCGACGCGAAATGAAACATTTTACGATACTCTCATGTACGAACTTTTTTATTAGTCGGTTAACGTAGAACATTGCGTTAGCTACAACAGCAAAAAAACTATGTTTACGCATTCTACTGATGACATTCCTCGAATACCTATACCAATTAACGTTGATATTTCACAACGTTACCTACAATTGTTTTTATGAATTACAAATTCTTTGCTATCTTTTAAAATTTTAACATTTGGTGATATATCTTCAATCACTTTGTATGGTCCTAAATAAATTTTATGTAACTTATTTCCTACTTGATTTTTAATTAGAACTAAATCTCCACTCTTTTATTTTAATCCGTTTACATTTTTATCAAAGTTATTTTTTCTTAATTCCTTACTGAATAATAAAGTATTTCTAGCTTCAGCTTGTGCTCTTTGAAGTCTGCAGTTTAGTTCTAAAGGGTAAGAATCAGGATTATATAATGGATCAACATAAGAACTTTTTGCAATATTAGATGGCAAATTACATTTCTTCCCAAATACTAGCTCAAATGCAGTGTATTTTGTTTCAGAGTGTACTGCAATGTTAAATGAAAAGCACCAGAATGGAAGCCAACGGCTCCAATCTTATTTATGTTTCTGTGCCCGCGACTTCATTCGCGTGGATGTCGGAACTTAACTATGTATTTTTTTAGTGCTTCTTTATTAACAACATTAGCTGTGAACCATCATTCTGGAGCATACATAAATATGCGTACGTAAATCATCAAATGAGTCCTCCCACCCAGGGCAGGGTAAGAGGGACTGTCAGACTTGTACTGATTAAAATCCACGATGTCCTATAAATCCTATAATAGGCCTTTACGTTCCGGGGTCAAGGTAATTCGATAGTTCCGCGACCCCGGCAGGCTTTAGCCTTCTAAGGGGGGGCCCGTCATCCCATCCTATCCCATCCCATCCCATCCCATCCCACCTATCCCATCCTATCCCATCCTATCCCATCCTATCCCATCCTATCCCATCCTATCCCATCCTATCCCATCCTATCCCATCCTATCCCATCCTATCCCATCCTATCCCATCCTATCCCATCCTATCCCATCCTATCCCATCCTATCCCATCCTATCCCATCCTATCCCATCCTATCCCATCCTATCCCATCCTATCCCATCCTATCCCATCCTATCCCATCCTATCCCATCCTATCCCATCCTATCCCATCCTATCCCATCCTATCCCATCCTATCCCATCCTATCCCATCCTATCCCATCCTATCCCATCCTATCCCATCCTATCCCATCCTATCCCATCCTATCCCATCCTATCCCATCCTATCCCATCCTATCCCATCCTATCCCATCCTATCCCATCCTATCCCATCCTATCCCATCCTATCCCATCCTATCCCATCCTATCCCATCCTATCCCATCCTATCCCATCCTATCCCATCCTATCCCATCCTATCCCATCCTATCCCATCCTATCCCATCCTATCCCATCCTATCCCATCCTATCCCATCCTATCCCATCCTATCCCATCCTATCCCATCCTATCCCATCCTATCCCATCCTATCCCATCCTATCCCATCCTATCCCATCCTATCCCATCCTATCCCATCCTATCCCATCCTATCCCATCCTATCCCATCCTATCCCATCCTATCCCATCCTATCCCATCCTATCCCATCCTATCCCATCCTATCCCATCCTATCCCATCCTATCCCATCCTATCCCATCCTATCCCATCCTATCCCATCCTATCCCATCCTATCCCATCCTATCCCATCCTATCCCATCCTATCCCATCCTATCCCATCCTATCCCATCCTATCCCATCCTATCCCATCCTATCCCATCCTATCCCATCCTATCCCATCCTATCCCATCCTATCCCATCCTATCCCATCCTATCCCATCCTATCCCATCCTATCCCATCCTATCCCATCCTATCCCATCCTATCCCATCCTATCCCATCCTATCCCATCCTATCCCATCCTATCCCATCCTATCCCATCCTATCCCATCCTATCCCATCCTATCCCATCCTATCGATGAAATAAAAAACATAATGTTACTTCAATTTAACACCTCTATTCCAGGTTTTTTTCAAAGCCATCTACCATGTTATCGTTGGTTTAGATGAATTATTTGATGTAGTTTTTCTATTCGAAGCTAGATCGCGCTACTGAACTGCGCGTCTCGGTGTGAACTGACCATAATATTTTACTTCTGGATCACTTTAAATCTATCAAAAGATATTTGATATCTTTTGATAGACTGAACCGATTGCAATGAAACAAAAACTAAATGTTACTTCAAGGTACGCTAAATCGTTGTGTATAAAAGTTATCTACATTGATTTCGTACATTTTACGTGATGCCCGAATAACCAAACAGACAAACAGATAAACAGACAAAAATTCTAAAAATTCCGGAAATGGGTTCTATTGGTTGTCCTTTAACACCATTTTTTTTTTATCGTGGTAAAATCATCAAATGAGTCCTCCCACCCCGGGCAGGGCGGGAGGGACTGTCAGACTTGTACTGACTAAAATCCACGGTGTCCTTCAATAGCCTTTTATGTTCCGGGGTCACGGTAATGAGATAAGTCCCGCGACCCCGGCAGGCTTTGGCCCCTTTAGAGGGGGGCCCCGTCATCGTGCTGACACTCTATGAGGCGCGCGTGGAACACAACGCGCCGTCGACCCAGGCATGGTCCATGGTCGGGCGGCGAGTTACCCTTTACTCGCCGCCCGCATGCCCGCGCCTACGGTGGCCGGAGATCGTCTTGCGACGTCCGACGCCGTGGGCGTCTACCATTGCGGGTGGAGCGGAGGGAGGACGCTGTCCTCTCTCTCTCACAGCCCGCCTCCTCCTTAACGAGCATTACTGCTTCGCAGAAGGAGGCGACCGCTTCCCACTCCGTCTCGCCCCGCAGCATGGCCTCGACCAATGCTGGGCGCGAGAGGTCTCCGCCTATCGCTGCCGTGAGGACACGGCGGTGCTCTGCCCAAGCGGGGCTGTCCTGCACCGTATGCTCCACTGTGTCCTCCGGGCGATCTTCGCAATGGTGACACCCCGGCGTTTCTTCCCTCCCCATCCGACACAGGTACCTCCCGAAACTTCCGTGTCCGGTGAGGACCTGCGTCATGCGATAGGTCAGGACGCCGTGACGCCTTTCCAGCCACTCCTCAAAGAGGGGTCTTACCGCCGCGATTGTGGCGTGCCCGATCCTTTAACACCCTGGCTATATTTTTTTATTTTATTTTTAATGTACAAAAACTTCTTTTCTACAGTTTTATTATAATAGGTTGGGGAAAAAGTTTCTTCGCATTTTTTAAGAAAATTCAAAACATTTTTTAATAAAGTTTATTTACATTTAACTAAAGTATGTAGGTACCATTTTGTTCGATAACTTTTTGCCATCTTGTAGGTAGGGACATGATCCCATTGCTATAGAAATTTTGAGACTTCTGGTCAAAATACCGCGACAAGTGGTTTTGGCAGTCCTCTCGTGATGTTAACCTGACACTGCCTAAAGAATTCTGAAGAGACCGAAACAGGTGGAAATCTGAAGGTGCAAGGTCAGGACTATACGGCGGATGCATTAACACCTCCCAGCCAAACTCTCTTAATTTTTGTTGGGTGGCTAAAGACGTGTGAGGTCTAGCGTTATCATGATGAAAAACCACACCCCTTCTGTTGATTAATTCCAGCCGCTTTCTTTCAACTTCTTGCTTTAATCTCATCAGTTGTTCGCAGTAGAGTTCAGAATCGATGGTCCTGCCTGGTGGTAACAGCTCATAATGAATAATGCCCTTCCAATCCCACCACACACAGCATCACCTTGTTGCGAGTTAACCCGGGTTTCGCCACAGTCTGTGAAGCCTGACCGGCCTTTGACCACGACCTTTTTCGCACGTTCTTGTCATACGTGATCCACTTTTCATCACCAGTTATCAGCTTCTTCAAAAATGGTTCGGTTTCATTACGTCGTAATAAAGAATCACAAATGAGTACACGGTTCATTAGGTTTCTTTCAGTGAGCTCGTGAGGTACCCAAATGTCGAGCTTTTTTGTGTACCCAGTTTTTTTCAAATGCGCCAAAACTGTTTTGTGGTCAATTTCCAGTTCTTCAGCTACGTCGTAACTACTGGTATGCCGACCTTGCTCCACTTTTTCAAAAATGGCATCCATTTTATCCGTAATAGGGCGACCAGAGCGACGTGCATCTTTGACATCAAAATTTCCGGATTGAAAACGCTTAAACCAAATTTGTGCTACTCTCACAGACACTACACTAGGTCCATAAACATCGCAAATTTTTTTCGCGGCTTGCGATGCATTTTTACCTTTTTTGTAGTAAAATTTTAAAATGTATCGAATTTCTTCATTAGATTCACTCATCTTGATGGTACGAAAAACAAATGAAAATCACACATTTTCCTAATTTGAATTTGGAATTATGTTCTTTAAAATTCAAACTTTCAATGATACCAAAACCAGCCAGATACAAATAGTATAGCCAAAGAGATTTTTATTACAAGTTCATACATACTATAATGCGAAAAGACTTTTTCCCCAACCTAATATGTATAGATTATCACACTGAATCCTAAGACAAGCTCCTAGATTCTTATGAGTGTTTTCCAATCCTCCCAGAGTTTTATGATGATACTAGCTGTCCCGGCGAACTTTGTTCCGCCTTAGAGGCAATAAATGAGCAGATTAGGATATCAAATAAAATTTAAAAAATGAAGTCAAAAATCAATGATTCTTTATTAGCTATGTATTTTGGTGCATGGATTGCACTGTTCAGTGAAGCACGTGATGGACGACATTTTTTGTTTTATTATCACGCGCAAGAACAAATAACACAGGCGGTCATCCGACCCGTGAACATGCCACATTTATACCTAACTGACCATGTGAAAAACATGGATTTACTATTTTCAGACCATAAACTTTCAAGCATTGGCCTTGTGATTTTTTAATGGTCATGGCGAATGCAAGACGGATCGGAAATTGAGGTCATTTAAACTCAAACGCATATCGTTTGGGATCCTCGGAATGAGAACTTCCTCACCTTCGAATTTTCCTTTGAGTGTCGTCGCGTAAATCACTTTGTTCATCAACAATTTACTTACCACCAAACGCATTCTGTTGCACAGTTTTGGTTGGTTTATGTTTCGAAGCATGATTACTACGAAGCCAATCTTTATTCGTAAATTGTGCGGTGGTAAGCTAGATATTCAAGGAGTTTTAATTCAATTGGAAAGTTGGTGGCTAAATGCAACTGACATTTATTTTTAACGTGGTAAAATCATCATGTGAGTCCTCCCACCCAGGGCAGAGCGGGAGGGACTTGCAGATTCGTACTGATTAAAATCGACGGTTCGTTCAATAGCCCTTTACGTTCCGGGGTCACGGTAAATCATAAGTCCCACGACCCCAGCAGGCTTTGACCCTCTAAAGGGGGGCCCCGTCATAATGCTGACACTCTTTGAGGCGAGCGTGGAACACAACGCGCCGTCGACCCGGGCATGGTCCATGGTTGGACAGCGAGTCACCCATTACTCGCCGCCCGCATGCCCGGGCCGACGGTGGCTGGAGATCGTCTGCCGACGTCCGTCACCGTAGGCGTCTACCACTGCAGCTGGGTTGGAGGAAGGACGCTGTCCTCTCCCTCAGACGGCGCGCCTCCTCCTTCCATAGCATGACTGCTGTACAGAAGGAGGCGACCGCTTCCCACTCCGTCTCGCCCCTTGCGATGGCCTCGACCAATGCCGGACGCTCAGTTCTCCACCTATCTCCTCCGCTCGTACACGTCGGTGCTCTGCCGCGCGCGAGGCAGTCCTGCACCGTATGCTCCACTGTGTCCTCCGGGCGATCTGAGCAGTGGTGACACCCAGGCGTTTCTTCGTCGTATGATTGCATTGAATCTATGCAGTCCTAGTACATTTTTTGGGTATTCAGTATTCACCAAAATACTTTTTTAGCATTGAAGACCGGTGGGCGCTGGGCCGCATGAACATTATTCTTCATGTTTTCCTAGTACTTTTTGTTCAGATCCCTTATTGAACTTCGGTACCAACACCTTCTTCTTGATCATGTTAATACGTTTTATGTCACGTCTCACGGAAACAGGATAAAAATTTGATCGTCTCGGTGGCGACATGGCATTGTAATTATGATAATATCGGCACAATAAGCTTAGAAACTCAATACAAACACATCGACCGGTCAATAATTGATGTTTTGATTGATAAATTTTTCGTTTTGCTGTCATTCCATGTCAGTTGCGTTTTATTATATCACGTTTTATGTCACGTCCCACGGAAACGGCATAAAACAAAACAAAATAGAAAAAGGTAAAAAGTATCCTATATGTTTCTCCTGGTTCTAAGCTACCTCCCCACCAATTTTCAGCCAAATCGGTTCAGCCGTTCTTGACTTATAAATAGTGTAACTAACACGACTTTCTTTTATATATATAGATTAGGCTGTTGAATGCAGTTTTTTTATATGCAACAAGTTGCAAAACTCAGTAAAAACTGATGACACAAACTCTGTTCCCTGGTCTGTTTTTATTTCTTGGATACCATATCTCAGAATAAAATTGTTTACAAATAACCTAGCTACAGAAATAGTGTCTTTCCTCTCTTAGGGATAGGCTTCAACGTATTTTGTTAAATCACACTGTAATGTGAGAATACATATACCTATAATAAATTATCTACATCTAAAGGACCCATTAATTCTAAACTTATTCTTTCAAAAGCAGTGGATGGCGTTGATGTTATAACCATCGGTTTCTTTGTATGTCTATTAGAATACTTTTGAGTCTGACAACTTCTACATTTCTTTACAAATTCTGTTACATCATTAGTCATTCCTGGCCTATAATAGTACTTCCTAATACTAACAAGTAGCTTAGGAATGTCATTCAAATGACTCATTTCCTTTATAAAATTGTTAACAAAAATTTCGTAGCGCTTATTTTTAATTATTATGGGCTCGTTTATTTTGATTTGCTTGCAAACACGTTGCAATTCTCTCGCTAACACACTTACGGTCGATAACGATCGAGAAATCACAAAAATTGCTGATTTTTAGGGTTCCGTACGTCCGAATACAAAAACGGAACCCTTATAGGATCACTCGTGTGTCCGTCTGTCTGTCGCTTACAGTCAATTATCTCCGAAACTACTGAACCTAAAATTATGAAAAAAATACAGGAATTAGTTTTCTACTTATAGATTATAGGATAACCTATAAGAATTCCATATCTGTATATGGGAGGTA